>ML790120.1:741247-789446 GCA_009831015.1 Picea engelmannii | reverse complement strand
TAGCAATGGTCTCTTGTAGATCATCCTTTTTGTGGATCAATGGAGAGCTTCTTGTGGGAATATATTTTGGAGTATTGATGGAGAGCTTCTTGTGAGAGCTTCTTGAGGATTTTTGGTGTGGAACACTTGAGGATATTGAAGATCTATAAGTGACTAAGGTAACCAAGGATATATAAGCCGAAATGCTGAGGAAAGTGAAGAAAAGAAGGCTGAAATGCAAGGAAGGATAAATTCTTTTGATGGTGCTTTCTAAGGAATGTTATTTACAGATCATCTCACCATTTTCGCTATAAATTGTTTTCTATAATGATTCAGATCCTGAAATTGCTATGTAAGTGATAAAACATAGCCAAGTATCTAGGGTTAAAAATTTCACTTGTGGGTCATTGTATTTTGGGAGTTACACTCTGTGGAAAATAGGGTTTGTGGCTAGTCCTAAAGCTAGTCAAAATCAGGTGTTTTGGGTAAAAACGTCATAACTTCTTCATAACAGATCCAAATTTAGTGAGACCAATTTTGTTGGTTATATTATAGTCTGTAGTATGCTCTGTAATAGTTTTAGATAATTTCATCAAATATTTTGTGCGGGCACGCTCTACAAGGTCTCTTTCTAGAATAATCCATAATTCAACAAGGTATGCCATTTTTGCTATAACTCCTTTTTTGAGAGGTTACAAGTAGTGACACTTGGAGGAATTGCATAAAACACACTGAAGAAAATTGTATATCAGTTTCAGATCTTTATTCAGTACAGGTAGAAAGTTATGATTATTTCAAGTTAGGGTTGTTGACTAATCCAAAACTAGTCATGGTTGAGACAAGCAGTTGATGAGTTGGCACATACATGAGGTGTATAGTTGATGATGTTGGTACATATTGATGAGTCATTGTTGATGAGTGGTTGACACATGATTGGTATATACTTGGTACATGGTGAGATGCACTTTTTTATGGTACAGGTTGATTACAGGTTGTTTGGCACAGGTTGGTGCATGGTTGATGCTCTTGTTTATGGTACAGATTGATATCTATTGAGGATTTTTGTCTCATCTTAGTTGGTGCTGAGAATGAAAGCTAAGTATTTCATATAGATATGGTTCTCTTGTAGAGTTGTACTCTATTCAGTTGTTACTAATAAACCCCAAAGATTGTAGTTCGTAATAAAAAGAAAATTGTACATACATCTTGTGTTCTTTGTGTTCATTGTGGTGATGACTTGTTGATGATATATTGCTAATATATGTTGCTGATATGTGATCACATCTAACTGGTTATAAATGAAAATAATGGGTAATGAATAAATGTTGAATGCTAATTGATGAGTTTTTGTGCAATAGAGAAGTTTTGGGAAAAAGAGCCCCACACTCATTCACCCCCCCTCTAAGTGTGGTAGGTGTGTCCAACAGTTTATGGTGACTTGAAGCATTTTTTTGGGCTTGTTATCCATATCTATAATCCATGTTTGTATAAACAAGAATAGACGTTTTTATCTTTTAAATATTTAGTGTGATCTGGGGTGATTATATTCCCCCTCTATTTTTGTAATCAATAGATGATTGTATCTTATCATAGAAGATAAGGTACCTTTCTGAATGCTTTAAAAACTCATTATTTTTTGTAATCAAACATCTTGGCCTGGGGCTGAAGGTGGACAGCTTATACACAAATTTAGATGGAACATATGTTTACATTTCTGCTTTACCTATCTGTAAATGTTGTTTTCATCTGTGGTTTGTTTATCTTGATAATTCGATAATTGTTGATAGCTTTTGTCTTCACAAATTATTATGTCGTCAAGATAATTTATTTTAATATAGTCCACATTTTGATGCTTCAGTTATTAAAAAACAGTGATCGCTCGTTCAATTCAAATGATAAGGTTTATATTTAATTTTGTTGAACGATTAAAAGCAGGTTGTTACAGTTAGATTTATTTTATGTGTAATTGCTTGCAATCACAAATATCACAGTGATTATTTGCATCTTGGTTCACTGTAGGTTTATCTCTTGGAGAGGCTGGATGGACATTTCATGATCATACAAACATCGGATGCATCCTGATTAACTCATTAATAGGTTAGTTTATCTCTTTTATCGTTTGTTTGTTTTCGAAACCCTTATATGTGGTATGACTTTGACTGTCTACATATTCATGTTTCATAGTATATTTTGATATTTAATCTTATAGATAAATAAAGATAAAAACCAAAAATAGCTTATTTTTCTTTCTTTATCTACTTTTGTCAGAAGAGCCATCTTTTCATGGATTTTTGTGAGTTCAGATTAAAACTCACAACTTGTATATCTTGCACATAAATTAGATAAACAGATTTGTATTGTAAACATTATTTCAAAATAGTTATATAGATATGTATGTGCATATATATACCAAGTAGTTAATTGTTAGTTTACTCTTTTTCTTTATTTTATTTCTTTTAAGACTGTTAGATTGGCCAACAGAGCAACTCATACCAAATGGCTTGGGTTATTTAGAAAACCCCAGACCAGACTCATTCTTCCAATTGATGAACGTTCATTTTCACCTGTCAACAGGACCCTGATGAGATATTGAGAAGATATGTTGTGGAATAAGAATGACTGATGATCCTTGCAGAATCTCATGAAGGCATCACAGGAGGACATTATGTAGGGAAGGCAACTGCGTAGAAGGCTCTTACAGCTAGCCTCAAGTGGCCTACCTTACACAAAGATGATAAAGACTATTACAGGGCCTGCAATGTATGACAAAGTGTTGGGAAAGCTTCCAGAAGATATGAAATTCCACTAGCACCACAACTGAACCAACAAACATTTGAGAAATGGGCCATTGATTTTGTGGGACCTATAAACCCGCTAGGAAAGCGCACGAGAGCCAGGTACATGATTACTGCAACAAAATACTTGACCAGATGGGTTGAAGCAAGATAAGTTGAGGATTGTAGTGCATCTATAGTTACACTCTTCATATTTGATGACATCATATCCAGGTTTGCATGCCCAAATATCCTTATGAGTGATCAAGGCACACATTTCCTAAATAAGACTGTTGAAGCTTTGACTAAGGTATTTGCAGTTCATCATCAGAAGAGCACACTTTACCATCCACAAGAAAATGGGACAGTGGAAGAATTCAACAAGATCTTGGAGATAGCACTAACGAATATTTGCAGTGTGAATAGGGATGACTGGGATTTAAGAGTACCAACAATACTTTGTGCTTATAGAACTAATTGTAAAAAATTAACAATGTAGACCCCCTTCAAGTTGGTTTATGGTCTGGAAGTCATTTGTCCAATGAAATACTTGGTGTCGAGCTTAATAATTGTTTCCTTTACAGATATGAATCGCACTGGCACTATTCAAGAAATGCTCACACAGTTGGTTGAACTCGAAGAAGATAGATTTATTGCAGGATTCCATCAGAAGTACAGAAGGAAAGAGAGAAGGATTATCATGACAGACACATCAAGAAGAAGGAATTTAAGCAAGGTGATCTAGTGATGGTATATGACAGTAAGTTCTTGAGGCATCCTGGAAAGTTCAGAATGCATTGGCTCGGACCATATGAGATTGCCTATGTTACGGAAGGAGGAGTTGCACAGTTGAAGAATTTGAAAGGAGAATGGAAGGATGGATTAGTGAATGGGAGTCGGCTAAATTTGTACTATGACAATCAACTGCCTCACATATCTAAGTAAAAGAACAAGGAAAATGGTCTAGTTACCAGGTGCAATTGAAACTAGGGTACCAGACAGAGAAAAGACAGTCTGCATAGAAAAGAGGAAGGAGGCATAGAGAGAAACGAAAAGGCTGCACTACGCAGTATGAAGTCGAAGTAAAAAAATATATATTAGAGCTGAAGTATCTCAGGACGAGTCACAGATGAGTTTTGGGGGTCTGTTCTCCCTTGGTTACGAAAGTAAGCGAATAACAAGGAAGAAAAGGAAAAATGTGAACTTCGCAGAAGACATAGTAACTGTTACTGGATCCAAGTGAGAAAAAGAGAAGAAAAGACAAAGAGAAGTCTGAGAAAGAAATGTTTTGGATGAGGATATCAAGGATGATAGATTAACAAGGAAGATGGATCGTGGATAGCTTAGCAAGAAGAAAAATCAATCGTTGGATGCTTTGGAGGACCACGCGATAAGGAAGGAAAGACAGGCTGGAAAATCCATGAAAATGCAAGTCAAGTTGACCTAGGGTTTTAGATAGCTAGGGTTTTGGTATCTAGGGTTTTGACACTTAGGTTTTGGCCTAAAGTTGTCGGTGAGCTATTGTAATGTATAAATAAGAACCTAGACGAGGAAAGAGGGCTAAGTTCTAGATCTAACTTGGTTGTTGACATAAGTGATTATTGTGAGAGAAAGAAGTGCTAAGTGTAAAAGCCTTTTGGTATTGTAAGATATTCAACCCAGGGTCTGCCCCTGTGCCAACAATAAGTTAACCTAGTGCCCAAAAAAGTGAAATGGGGTATATGAGAGGGAAGAAAGATGAAGAAATGGTGTTATGATGGGAGCGGACGATGAATTTTTAGAAATCCCCCTAGTGGAAAACCAAAAACTATGGACACAGGCTTACTAGTGCATCGTGTCATTCCCCCCAGACATGGTCAAGTGGGAAAGCATAAGATCCAAGCATTTGTTATAAACAAAAGGAATTGAATGCACATATTCATAGGTTTTGATGATCAAAGTGACACATACCATGATACCCGAACTCATTACCTCATGGAGAAAGAACCATCTCTAACACAAGACCAAGTCAATGGTGATGGATGTTGTTGTTGCTGGTAGGGTAGAGGAGTTGAAAGTGAGAAAACATGGGCCCTCCAGGGCCATGATAAAGTCTATCCATCTCTCGGTACTCCATGTCTAGGACTTGTGGGCCTTGAGACATGATATTCTACTTATCCCTAAAAGTGGGGGATAACAATACTAAAAGCAATATTGTACTTGTGAAATATATCTTTTCTTGTTTGTTTGTTCTGGGCAGGTACATATTAATACTTCACTACTTCATTGGTTAAAATCCTGGGACTTTTTGATCAGTTTGACTTGTGAGAGGGGACATTTTTATAGACACTTTAACATTTTCCTTCTCAAACCCGTAGGTCACCGGGGACGTCTCCCCTAGGTCATCAACCCTAAATAGAAAGAGCCATCCTATTGAGGTGACAGTGATAGGATAACCTCTATTACACCAATTTGATTTTCCTAAACCTTATCCTTTGGAATAAGTACAAATTATGTGATAATAGAGATGATCCAATCCCTATGTCGTTCACTGATGAAGTGTTAGATAATGTAGGAGGCCAGGAGGTATATTCTTTTACAGATGTATTTTCAGGATACCATCAGATCTGGATTGCCAAGGAAGATCGCCATAAGTCCATGTTTTCAAAATAATGTTGATCCTACCAATATACAGTGATTCCATTTGGTTTGAATAATGCCCCAACCATCTTTTCCAGGGTGGTGGTCGAAGAATTTAAGGAATTTTTACAAAAATGTTTAGAAGCATATTTTGATGATTGGATTGTTTTTAGTTTATTAAAAAATCATATTGAATGTCTAAGTTTAATGTTGAACAAATGCAGGGAGTGTCAAATTTCCTTGAATATGAAGAAGTGCATCTTCTTTTCACCATTTGGAGTGTTGTTAGGTCATATTGTATGCAAGCAGGTATTGTTGGTAGATCCATCTAAAATTGATATTATAGTTCATTTACCCCCTCCTAATTCAGTCAAAGAGTTGTGCACTGTGCTGGGACATATTGGATATTACAGGAAGTTCATTAAAGGATATGCCCAGATTATAGCACCTATGGAGAATCTTTTGGAGAAAGACTATTAGTTTAGTTGGACAGAAGAATGCCACCAGATCTTCAATACACTAAAATAAAAAATGGTTACTGCATCCATTTTGGTTTTTCGAGATTGGAGCAAGGAATTTCACGTGCATGTCGATGCATCTTCCATTGCATTGGGAGATGTGTTAGAACAACCTGGTGACAGAGATATTGACCAACAATTATCTTTCTCTAGCAGGAAGCTATCAACAACTGAGATTAATTACACCACTACTGAGAGAGAAGGATTATCCATGGTGTATGTGCTGCAGAAATTTTGCCACTACTTGTTGGTAGGACACTTTAAAATGTTTACTTATCACTTCGCGTTGAAATACATAGTCAACAAGCCAGTTTTGGGGGGGAGAATATGCATATGGCTTATGATATTTCAATAATACAACTTTGAGATCGTAGTTAAGCCAGGAAGGATGAACAATGGTCATGACCACTTGTCAAGGCTGGAACATGGGGAAGAGTCGACCAGTTTGGAGGTTATACTGTTGGATGCAAAGTTACCGACCATTAAAAATATTGATGACCACTTCACATAGATAGTCTAGTTCCCATCAACAGGAATGGCACCTAGTGAGTATAATTCCCCAGAAGAAACAACTAGTAGTGCACACTGCTGACTTTTCACTTATAGTTGGAAAACTATACAAGATGGGACCTGATGAGGTATTGAGAAGGTGTGTTATAAATGAAGAGAGACCATTGATATTAACAAAATCTCATGAAGGCATCGCATGAGGAAATTACGCAAGGAAAGAAACTGCACAGAAGATTCTTAGAGCTGGCCTTTGGTGGCCTACCTTACACAAAGATGCCACAAACTATTACAAAGCCTGCAATGTATGCCAAAGAGTTGGGAAACCATCCAGAAGAAATGAAATTCCATTAGCACCACAACTGACCCTACATGCATTTTAGAAATGGGATATTAACTTCGTGGGACCTATAAACCCACCAGGGAAGTGCAAAGGAGAAAGGTACATAATTACAGTGATATAGTACTTGACTAGATGTGTAATAGAAAGAGCAGTTAAGGAATGTAGTGAAACTACAACTGCACGCTTCATATTTGATGGCATCATAACTGGATTTGGATGCACAAAGATCCTCATGAGCGATCAAGGCACACATTTCATAAATAAAATAGTTGAAGCCCTGACTGAGGAATTTGCATTCCATCATCAAAAGAGCATGCCTTACTATCCCCAAGAAAATGGGACAGTGGAAGCATTCAACAAGATCTTGAAGATAGTGCTAATGAAGATTTGCAGTGTGAACAGGGATGACTGGGACTTAAGAGTACCAACAGTACCGTGGGCCTATAGAACCACTTGCAAGAAACTAACAATGCAAACCCGTTTTAAGTTGGAGTATGGTCTTGAAGCCATTGTCCCAATGGAGTATTTGGTACCAAGCCTAATAATTGATGCCTTTATAGATATGGATGATACTGGCACTATTCGAAATAGGCTTTCCCAGTTGGTTGAACTAGAAGAAGACAAATTTATTCCATCAGTAGGTACAAAAGGAAAGAGAGAAGGCCTATCATGACAGACACATCAAGAAGAAGGCATTTAAACAAGGTGATCTAGTACTGGCATATGATCTAGTACTAGTTCATCAAACACCTTGGGAATTTCATAACGCAATGGCTTGTACCATATGATATCGCCTATGTTATAGAAGGAAGAGATGTGCAGTTGAAGACTTTGGATGGAGAATGGAAGGAAAGATTAGTGAATGAGAGCCGACTGAAGTTGTACTATGACAACCAGCTGCCTCACAACTCTCAGTAAAAGCATAAGGAAAAGGGTCTAGGTACTAGGTGCAGTTGAAACTGGGTACCTGACACAGAAAAGACGGTCTTCACAGGGAAGGAGAGAAAACAAAGGCACAAGTATATATCTTATATACATGCATGCAAACACTGATATTATGATGGCATAAATAAATTCTCAATTTTGCAAGTATTTTTAGTTCTTCACAGTTCACATGTGATAACCTCATAATTTAAGAACTTAACTTGCAATCTCATTGTTTAATGGCTTCAACCTTCACAACATTCATTTTCAGTTTCAACACTTTGAGAAAGCTACAAGCACTCAAACACACTTCAACACTTAGCTCATAGGTTTAATAATTAATTTATTAGACTTAATATGACACCATTACCAACCATGGTCGCCATTTAAAATAGGGTCGGAGGAAGGAAACAGAAGGATCTAGGCTGGGGATGGTCTCGTGGCGTGCGATGTCCTTTCTGGGAGTACTCTGATCTTAGGAATGACCTTTGGAGCTAGGGTGGGCCTCGTTTCCTAACTTATTGAGCACCCAAGAGTCACTTAGTAATTGGGGGAAGAAAGTATTGGGTTGACACTTAGACAGGATTAAAATAAATCTCACGTAGCTACCTAATCTAATCCTCGGTCTACAACATTGGCAATTTAATTTCACACTTGTAAGCACACTGATTTCATTATTTTTATTTTACATTCAAGTCATTTTATGTGTTGTGGAATAATTATCTAAGTGGTTACATCTACCATCTGGAACACTTTACTTTTCAAGATTTTCATCTTAATCATTGTTCCTATGTTTGGGGTGTGATCCTTCAAGAAGTTGTGCATCCACCTAGAGGCACTCTTTTGACTGGGTCTTGAGTGATTTTCATCTTTATGCCATTGATAAGTAATCCAATAGAGTAAGATATATTGTGAGCATGCTTAGATTGATGTGTTGATTGTTATTTCATCTTGAGTATCTTTATTTATTGCACATGCAAGCAACTAGTTAGTCATTTTTTGTATATCTTGTATTTAGTGTATCTAGTTTAGCCTTGTTGTAATCTTAGATATTCTTTATTGAAATAATTGTATCTATCTATTGTAATCTTAGATATTCTTTCTGTATATTTTTGTCTAGTTGTATATATCTTGTTGAAAATTTTGTAAACTTGTAACTATCTTGTAACGAATCTCCCCTTAACTTAGTTGACCCATTGCCCAATCTTAGGCACTAGTCTTAGTTGTCCTAGGAAACGTCTGATTGTTCATACTTAATTGTTGCACCCTGCATTTTATTTTTAACATCATAGGCTGTATTCCTCCTGATCTTTTAATGAATTAAAACCAACTCCTAGAACATTAAACTCTAAATCTCATCTAGTAACTAGGCTCTACCCCCCTTGGATTCCCTAGGAGTTAGCCTAGACGGAAGAGGTTCAAGTCAAAGTGACAGCATGGAATTTGAACCTAGGCATTGTGCCTCTAAGTGAGCAAGAATTAGCTCATGTTTTCAAGTGTGTATAAGGATGGCAACATGCTGTTGAATAGAATGTCTATAAACTAGATGTTGTTGCAGTCGTCGATGTATGTATTGACATTGGGAAGGCTAAAAGTTAGTAGGATGCACTCGAGAAATGTTATGTAGAGATGGTTTTAGAAGTTGCCAGTGATGTTGACTATGATTGTGATGTTTATAAAGGAGATGATGAAATTGTCACTTGTACTTGAAATATTTCAAAATGGTTTGGAAAGAAGGAAGGCATTTAATGGTCCAGCTATAATGCCAACGTCCCTATCCAAAGCACCATGAAGAGTACATATACCAATCAACACCAGAATGAATTTAAAGTCAACGATATGCCCAAGTTTGTCTTAATCTCAGAAATCAAACCTACCAACACTCAATTTTCAATGTTTCTTTGTTTTCTATAGAAATCAAACATAGGGTTAAGGAGGATTGCATTAATAAAATATTGAGGATTTGATGATTCTGGGATTCTCAAATGTTCCATGTTATCCCCCTTTTGTGGATAACTAAGGATATTATGTCTCGAGGACCTCAAGTTGCAGATATGGAGTGTTGAGAGACTAAATGACCAACAATACCCTTTTCATGGATGGAAAACCCACTCACCACCACAGATGGTCACATATTTGTAGATGGCATCCACCACACCAAATGGTTTCTGGAAGGGAGTGGGCCTTGCTCCATGAGGTATAATTCAGTATTATGGTGAGCATAATTTCAATATTTAGGATAGTTGAGTATGTCATATCTTAGATTGTTGTAGATTTCATGATATATTCTTGGACATTATTCCTTTTTACTTGCTTCACCTTGGTGGTTGAAACTATGTCCTAGTAAGTGGTTTTCCTTGGGGATGGGTTTTCTATAGGAACTCCCTTAAAGAGACATTGTACCATTCCCTACCATACTTACTGCTTTCCATCATTATTCCCCTAAATTTCCTTATCTCTTGGGATTTTAGGGTGTATTGACCCAAGAAGGGGTTTTCCCTCATTCTATGGGAAGAAGGGGATGAAGGCCCAGAGGGGTTGATGTTGGGTAAACGATAAAAGCCTTGTATAAAACTTCTAGATGCTTCACCCAGGGATCACCCAAGTAAGCGTTGAAACGATTATATTTGAGTAAAGGGGACCCACAATATAATAAAGAATGCTTAAAAGGTTAGTTGAAGGATAGGAGGTCCTATCATGATCCGACCTATCATGTCCATGTGTATCTATTGGTATGACATTGTCATCATATGGTCACCAAACTAGGGAAATGGCTCTAAGTTGCATGGATAAGAGAAAGGGGATCTCATCACAAGCCAACCTTCTCATTTACACTAAGTGTTTGTGGGTGACATTGCCATCATTTGGTCTCCATGCCAGGGTGGTGACCTTCAACCTATGCTTATGCTATATTGAAAGACAAAAAAACAAACAAACATAAAAGGCAATTGATGGGCTTGGAAAAAGTGCATTGCAGATGAAGGTACCACACACCCTCTACAAAGGCACCAATGAATGAGACATTACGACCCCTTGTATGTCATGATCCCTATTCCCATTGAGTCTTGAACCTAACCACTTCATCCACTTTACATGTCTTAGAAAGGGATCTCTTGGAAACTCTCCTTGAACTAGGGAAAGATCTACCCAGTAGGACCCCTCGTCAACCCTCCCATATTCAAGCTTGACAAGTCACATAGTGTCTTTGAGCAGTTAATTGTTTGATATAGTGATCTTTGATGCACATGCTTAGATGGATTACTTATTGATTGAATTCACTTATCATGATGTTATGACTTGAGATCCTTGGAAGGAGTTCTAGTTTGTCTTTGCAAGACCTAGTTAGTGGACAATTTTGGGAGAACAAGCCTAGCTTGGGCCTCCATGGTGTTGCAAGCCCTCGGGTGGGATGCCAAGGGCCCACATGTTGGATGAGAAAGATCATACTTAGAAGTCATTGATGATGACTTGGGTGACATATCCCATCCCTTGCTTGCCAAAATATTTTCCCAGGAGGGGAAAAATGTCCTCTTTTTTAGCTTGACGTCATGTTTGGGAGACTAGGGCATCATGGTGAGAAGATATGCATTGACACTTGGAAATTTTGAGGTTTTTGAGGCTTTGACCATGAAGGAAGACATTTGGATGCTTGATACATGTCTTTGGGAAGCCTTACTACCCTCCTGCATCACCAACGACCTTCTCCTAGTGCCAAAACATCCCCTAAAGGGGTGACGTCCATGTAAATTAGGGTTTTATTTGTGCAAAAATGAAATTTTAAATGAATTGTTTAATATTACTTTGTTAAGGGGGGAAGATTAGGGTTGTTGAATCTATTATCCCCTAGTTTAGGGATAAATAAGGAGATTATGTCTTGAGGCCCACAAGTCCTATAAATGGTGTACCGAGAGCTAGATCGACTTGAGCATTGCCCTGGAGGGCCCAAATTTTCATTCTTAGATGCCTCCACTTTGTTAGCAACAACAACATCCATCACCTTGGCCTAGTCCCGTGACTTTGATCCTCAAAACCTTTGAATATGTGAATTTGATTATTTTTGTCTTTAACGGGTGCTTGGTTCTTATGCCTATCCACTTTACCATATCTAGGGGGAATGACAGGATTCCCTAGTAAGCTTGTGCCCATAGGTTTTGAGTTTCTAGTAGGGGGATTCATGAGAATCCATTGTCCTCTCCTAGCATACTTACCAATTTCCATATTTCTCCCACTCATCCATCCCATTACACTAGTCTGGGAATTGGGTTAGCCAAATATTTAAGGGTTGTACCTTACCTTGTGGGAAGAAAGGGATAAAGGCCCAGAGGGTAAAAGTAGTTGGAAAAATATAAAAGCCAAGAATACAACCTTGAGATATTCGCCCAGGGATCCGCGAGAAAGAAGTAAAAATATTCTGAGAAAGAAACAAAAAATAATAAAACAAGAGCTAGTTAGAGGATAGGGGGTCTCATCATGAGCCAACCTATTAGGCCCATGGGCATCTAGCAACATGACACTACTAGCAGTTGGTCACCATGCTAGGGTAGTGGCTCTTGGTGGCATAGAGAAGACAAAGGGGGTCTCATCATGAGCCAACCTATTAGGCCCATGGGCATCTAGCAGCATGACACTACTAGCAGTTGGTCACCATGCTACGGTAGTGGCTCTTGGTGGCATAGAGAAGACAAAGGGGGTCTCATCATGAGCCAACCTTCTCATTTTCATGAAATTCTTGTGGCTAACATTGCCACCATTGGTGACCATGCCAAGGCAATGTCCCCTAGCCAGCTTCTTGAAGAAAAAGCAATAAGAAAAATATGAAAGGCATGAATGGGCTTGGAAACATTTACATCCATGACATGTGCAACTCACCCTCTACAGAGGCACCCAGAGGTAAGCCATGCACTTCCCTGCTATCACTGCATGCCTTGCCCAAACATCCCTTATCCACTTCACCCACTCATATCGCTTATATTTGATCTCCAGTGAGAATTAGCCCAATAGGATGCCTTGTCACTTCCTCCAAACTTGGCTTGTAGATTAGTATAATGTGTTTGAGCACTTGTTCGAGTAAAAGGGGTTTTATGCACATGTTTAATAAAATTGATTATTAGATGTGATTGACATTTCTATGACCTCTGTGACTTATGAGCCCATGGAGGGTGTATCTGTTGATGTGTAGGACCATACCCCAATGGACAGGTACGTTATGGACATGTACACATGGGGAGATGATTAATTCGGATCTCCATTGGGCTGAAAGCCCATCAGATGGATGTTGTGACCCCAACATGGGGCAGAGATAGATTAGAGGGTTTGCACCTGAGAAGAGAAGAATGTTCCATGAGAGGAAGCTTGGTAGAGCCTTACCCATGGGGGTTGTGCCATTTCCACCAGGATGATAGCCTTGGAAGTCCTATGACATCACCCATGACACTTATGACATCATCTAACGCTATGGAGGTTTTGGGAGGTAGTTATGTGACAAAGTGGCACGTGTGGCATGTTCCTGAGGCCCAAGAAGGCCAAACGTTTTGGCCCAAGAGGCCAACATTACCTTAAAATGGGCTAATTTCACCCTAAAAGGGAATGGTGTCTTCATCTTTGCTTGATTTAGAGTTTGATTTTTACATTTAATGTAAAAATAATATTATTATGTATTTTTGGGCATGCGGGCCTTTTGTGACTTAAAAATAAAATTAAGGTCATTGCTACTGTATAAATAGAGAGCTAAAACTCTCTTTTTCTCACCATATTTCACTCACACTTGTGTGAGATCTGAAATTTGCACCCTTCTAGGGTTTTTGGCTGAAATTTGCTAGTGCGCACTTGTTGAAGGGGGCTCTTTTTGGTGATTTTTGGCATTTTTCTTAGTGGAAGTTTTATAACTAGGGTTTGTCTTGATGAATAATTGGTAAGTGTAAGTGAATTTCTACAAATGGTTATAGTGTTTTACTTGCATTTTGTTAATGAAATTTCTATAATAAACCTTAGGAAATAAACAAATGTTGGTGTCCTTATTTTAATTCCCTACTAGATTATGCCAAGGAGCCCTTTTTCTGTTGGAGACATTGCTAGGGCCTTGCCATTGCAACACCCTATCTTTTGTTCTTCATCCTAGCCAATTTTACTTTGTCATTAAGCTAAAGAAGGAGGAAAACATGTCAAGACCTAGGGTTTGATGGTTGAAGCCTTGGTTTATCAACACTTCACCATCAAATTCCTCTTGTCTTTGCCCATACTATTATCATCTTGTTCCTTCAGTTCTTGCTACTACTTGTTCACTCCATTTTCCCTATGAATGCACTAGTTTAAGACCTCTTGCTTGAGTGTTTTGATCACAATCTACAAACATCCAATCCATTGAGAAATTACTAACACCTTTCTAACCCTAGTTAGATTAACTTGATAGCCCTACTATTGTTTTTATTATTTCAAGTTATAGTCATACTTTGCAACACTTAAATCTTCTAAAAGCAATTGAAAGTATCAATGCATACTTGCTTCTGATGAATGTTGGTGTTATGATATTGATAATTAGTTATTTTTTCTCACTTTGAAGCATTTATTGTTGAATTATCGTATTGTGATTATTTTCATTTATACATGTTTTCTTACTTCATAAATATATTAGTCAATTTCTTATATTGAGAAAGTGTCCAATTATATGAAGTACTAACCAATAAGTGATCTTGCGAAATATAGTTTCTTGTTGCTTCGTTATGGGCAACTACATTTATGGTTATTATTATTTTTATTGGTTGTTTAGCCGTACTTTATGATCAATGGTGACTTGTGAGAGGGAAAATTTTACTTATCCTTAAACCTTTGCCCTCTCAAAACCCCAGGTCACTGGGGACGTCTCCCCTGGGCTTACCACTGTATATATAAAGGGACATCCTATTAAGGTGACAATGATAGGATAGTCTCCCATTACATCAGTTTGTCTTCATTTACCTTTCCTTTACATCTAAGTACAAACTGTGTGATAACATTTTGGTGTCATTTCCAGGGAACACTGAGTCAATTCTCCCCAAAGATGACACTTTTCGGTAAGCCTTTCCTCAAGAATATGTATCTTACAAGATTACCTAGCAACTCCACTAGGGATGATTCCCTTATTTCTTTGATAATTTCAAGAAAATTATATTGCAACTCCACTGATGACAAAGCCAACTACGACTTCTCAATGGGACCTAGGGAACTTCAAACCTTTATGCATGAGTAAAATCCTGGAATACCCTCGACGAATGCCCCCAAAGTATGAAAAATGGCTCCCTAGATTCATTGGAAGTGTTAGGAAATGGTATGACAACCTCCCCGATGCTAGCATGATAACTATGGAACAATTGGAATAAATCTTTTTCAAAAAATGGGGTATTTAGTTGGAATACAGCTCAGTACTACTAAAAATACTCGAGCATATAAAGAAAACCGAGGATGAAACTATCAGACACTTCCAGGTTATGTTTGAGAACATACTATATCAAATTCATGAAAGTCATCATCTTGAAGACAAGTACATTATCCATCTCTATACCAATGTAATTTTAGAGCATCTAGGTTTTCCCCTCAGTAAAAAGGGCCCAAGAACGCTCGATGAAGCTCACAGCATGGCTAAAAGAATCAAGAAAAATATCTCCTTGTCTAAGATAAGACACTTCTTTACCTCATGCACTTTTAGTGTGGAAAATTTAGTTTTCCTTGAAACCTTTACTGTTGATTTTCAATAAGAACGGGAACAACATTTTGACCAACAAAACGATAAGGGAAAATATATTGATGAGGTTTTTCAACCCCACAAGGAAGAGAAAAGAATCACTGAAGACATAGTTGCGGAGCTAGAACCTGAAAAAGATGATGAAGTTTTGAAATACTCTCATCTCTCTGATAAATCCATCCAGCCTTTTACCCCTACACAAGAAGAAGAGAATGAGGTTAATCACTTTCCTTTTTAGGATCATGACAATGCCTTGTTTTATGATTTAGAGAAGGAATAAGAAATGGAATCTTTGAACAAAGAATACCTTCCTTGTTGTACAGTTGAAGATGAAGGGGAAACTAAGGATAAAACAATGATGCATGTTGAAGACACCCAAGTCCTCAAAGATCCTACAGAAGAAGAAACAAACACAGTAAGTTACCCTCATCTCCATGATTTTGATAATTCTCTACTTTATGATTTGGGAAATGAGGAGGAGATGGATGAGCCCTGGAATGTTTTGAATCCTTCATGTTATGATACAGATAGTGACAGAGTTAATATTGATGAGTTCATACATGTTGGAAGACGTAAGTGGGATGTGGTTGATTATGGTATGGACCCCATTTATGAAATTGACAATCATTTCCAAGTTTTGTCGTTACAGTTATCGTAATAGGTTACTCTTGATTTTGACAAGTGGAAATAAGGAGATGATACAATTATCGATACTTTCCAAACACCCAAGGTTGACCTAGTTTCATACTTTTCTGATGCTTTTTGGTCATACCTTGAGGATTTTGATGAGTACTCCTCTGAGAACTTGGATTCATTCCATGAAGAGGATTATCAACCACCATTGTGCTCAGGTCTTGGTTGAATTAAGGACATTGTTTTCCTAAAGAAGGATTCTTGTGACTGCTTTCTCCAACCACCTTCGATTACTTTACCTTGTTGTGTCATTAAAGGTGTAGTTTGGAAGTATGTCTTTTGTATTGAGTTTCCTATAGGGAAAACCCTAGAGTTCAAGGGTAGTTTGAATACTCCAAGAAAAGGTCTGTAGGTCTGTCATCTAAACCTTTTAATCTTCCCTTAAGAATTTGTTGGTCTTCTTCTAGATCCTTTTCAATCATTTCCCAGATTTTAGATTATGAGTACGTCCTAGGTATCCAACTTTCAGACCTTCTTAGTCAGTTTTCTGAACCTTTGACTTTTCATGATCCCTTCCTGAAGTGGATTGAGCACTTTCCTCAGAGAATGACTTGGCATGATTTTATCCCTCCCACCGGCCTCCATGATTTGGACTTTATGGTTTCCGATGATATCATACACTCTCTAACCCATGTTATTTTTGTGCTTAAGTTATCATTGTTTTGGTTTATGATGAAGCATAGATGCTGGTATTGTGAGACTTTTCTAGGATGGTTTCACTGGCCATTTGACAACACCTACTATTCAACCGACAGGTAAGTACATGTAAGTAGGCATTTGCATTCATTGTACATACCATTTGCATTTCATGCTAGAATAGTTTTTCTTTCACACTTGTATATATGCTAAACTTCATTTTGAAACATATGAGTTGGGGGTGATATCACCACCCTAAATGAATGATAACAACTTTATGTTGAGATCAAGCAAGTCACAGGTTATGCCAGAGATGCTAAGGTTCTCATGCGCTTTATGGTGAGCACATGTCCCCGAGTTGGAGCTAGATGTTATCCCCCAGTTTAGGGATAACTAAGGAAATTATGTCTCAAGGCCCATAGGTCCTAGACATGGAGTATCGAGAGCTAGATAAACTTGAGCATGGCCCTGGAGGGCCCATATTTTCATTCTTCAGCACCTCCACTTTGTTGGTAGCAACATCATCCGTCACCTCGACCTGGTCCTATAGTAGAAATGGATCTTGCTCCATGAGGTAATGAGTCTGGGTATCATGGTATGTGTCACTCTGATCCTCAAAACCTTTGAATATGTGCATTTGATTGTTTTTTTCTATAACAGGTGCTTGGATATTGAATATGTGCAATAGGACGTATATATTGAGCCCTATATGCGACTATGTGCATAGTAAGCCATGTACAGGCACGCAAATCACCAAAAGAGAGGGTTCTAAGTCAAATTTGTTTTTTTTTTAACAGGATGGTGCTTGAATGGTGAGAAAGGGAACACGAAGAAGTTGATGTTGTTGTAGATTGATATGTGGCTATCAGGGTTACTGGGACCCTAATAGCGAGAGCTTCAATATCGATGGGAAATCATTGAGAATTGAAGTGGAGGACATCTATTTTCTGACCGGTTTATCACGTCAGGGAGAGTTTGTGAACCTCAAATCACGGGGGGCAGGAAGCAGGATGAAGACACATGAATATATTGACGCCCATTGTATAGATAGGACCCCTAAGGTAGGGAGTGAAGTCCCGATCTGGGTAATAAACAACCTCAGTTTGAAGATCAATGTCCTAGTTTTAACCAGGATCATAGGTTCGACTTCATTCCACTAGGCATCGAGGTTGCTCATGTTTTATGAAGTGCAGTGTGTGAGACCCATGGTGTACGATTGGTGCACCTCATTATTGGCCAATATGAAGAGCCAGTTGACAAAGTGTAAACAGGGGGGTAAAAGGAATTACGGGTTTGACTTCATCTTGTGCAACTTCTTCTTTGAGCGAGTTCCAGGCTTGGGACCTAGAGTTGAGATTCTCCCGAGAGGACCTCGCGATCCAGCCATGACATGGTGGACCAAGATGATGAGGCAGCAGGGAGGAGGTAGGGTGTCGACACCCTACAATGAGGACTTTTTCTACTAGTGGTGAAGAAAGGTCATCGCTCTGGATGACTATCCCTATGAGCGGATTGACTTCAGTGGAGATCCAGACATGCCACTTCCACCAGGAGCCACTTATGGTGACATAAGTATGCCAAAATACTTTTACTTATTTCATTTTTTTGTATTTTTGTATAATTAGGACAAAAATATTTTGGATGGTGGTTGTTGTAGGAAAATCTCCCTGCGGACAGGTAGATCGCCTCTAAGAGCTTGAACTTAACCCTAGATAGAAAAATGCTTAACATGGACACTGAATTCCTTTCAAATCTATCTAAACTAATACATGAGAAGGAAGGATAACAGAAGTACCTCTTTATCGATGTTTTTCCCTGCATGCTCTAAGTTGTGCTCCAATCCTTTGCTCCTCGCTGAGTTCTACAGACAAATAAGATACGACCACTTCCTACTCTATTGATATTAGCTTGAAAACAGATCTATCAATTAATGATAAGTTCATGTAACATCAGCACAAACTAGAAAGAAACAGGCCAAGCGTGTCATATTAATGAGAATACCGATAGTAGTACTTACAATCGTAGATTCGAATGTGACAGCTTCGTCAAGTCCCCTTCGTCTAACCCTTGCTCGAAAGATCTGCAACCTGGTTGACAGTGGCTTCACTGATCACTTCTCCTTTGGCTCACTGTGTGTTTCCTATGAGATCATAGGTTTCATGCTAGTCATTCTTCCTCCAATTAGCTCTGTTCCAACACCGCTTATGAGATCATAAGTTTGGTGTGATTCTCCTTTTCCAGTCCTCTTTCACCATTAGAAAGCTTGCTTATATAGCCTTGGAGAGGCTCAACAATCTTGAGATATCCTTGGGGAAGTTGAGGATTTGCCTCCTTCAGTTGAGGATCTGCCCTAGGATCATGGCTGGACTAGGGATTCGAGATCAACTGACTTTCCAAGAATGAAAAGATGCTTCCCCCATTCATCTCAACAGCTTAACAACCGCCCATAATAGGTAGCACTCCCTCAAAAGGGCCATAAGAGAATTGTAGTTCTCCCTAGTAGGATTTAGGGGGGCGCCAGTGCTTTAAAAATCTATAACGCTCCCTCAAAAGGGCCAGGGGAGCGTTATAACGCTCCATGACAGTGTAAGGGGGAGCGTCGGTGCTCCGAGATAGTGTAAGGGGGAGTGCTCCCCTCCAAAAACTCAGTTTTTGAGGTGCTTTCAGATGGCAAAAGGTTTGCAAGCCTGCTGACTCATTTCTCCTCTTCCAAATCAAATGTTTGAGGTGTTTCAAGTGTCGTTATCATGTCATTATAGGAACGACATAGGCATCATGGCAGTATGCTTTATTTGATGTTTTGCGACACTTGTGAGCAACATGCGACACTTGCGACCTTGTGAGCAAAATGCGACACTTGCGACCTTTGTAATGACGACACTTGCGACACTATCAAAGTGAGTAATTTTGATGTGTAACAGATTGCCCCCCAAAGTATGAAGTTAGAAGATAGGAACTGATAACTGAAATACTTTGTAGATGTCCAAGAAAGGGTATAGACTTAGAGAACCTGACAGAAGCTGCACACAAACATCCAACAAGTATCATGACATATTTCAAAACCCAAGGCAGGCATACCTATGCTTGGGTGATCAAGACTTGTGAGATATGGCCACCATAAAATACACTGCGGATCCATGACTATATTGATAAAAGGTATAGCCACCGAAAATAAACTGTGGATCTATACTCTGATGACTCGAACCGATCGTAGCCACGAAGAATAAAAAGTGGATCTACGATATGACAAGACATAGCCACGACCAATACAAAGTGGATCTATGTTACAGTGTATGTGTTCTTTGTCCAATAGAAACTCCTTCGCATCCTAGGAAAAGAATATATCAAAGTGATGGCTCAACCCAGGGTCTTCATACCAATCCCAATATGGTACGAATCTGACCATGTGAATAGATGTCCTGACGTCGAACATGGCAGAAACCACTCGATTACCGGTCAATGTTGTGAACCGTTAACAAGTGCGAGGGAGATCACCATTAATGTCGATGATTCCCAAGGTAACCTAGTACATTCCAGCGAATATGAATAAATGAGCTGAGGTCGAACATTCGTGGAATCATTCGATCAGGGGTCAATGATGTAAACCCACTGTCGAATGTGAGGAGGCCTTCCATTGAGGTATGCAGGTCCCAAAGTACTAAGTGGTTTCTAAGTCTAATTACCGGATAATGTGTTGGAGTCGATAGGAATAGAGTCGTCGAGGGAGGGCCTTGATGTATCCCCCATCAACGACACGAAACGGACATGGAGATGTAATTGGTAGATCAAATGGACATGGACTAACACAGGTTTTGAGGCAAGATATTTGGGATGGCTGATTCTCGAGGTAGATACTTCCCTTGAACACTGAGGCACAACAACAAAACATGACATGGACCAAAACTATGCAGTGGGTACTGTGAATTGCGTCAGGTGACCCAAAGGAGTGAAAGGAAACTCAAAGGATTGGCTCAGTGCAGAGGTTCAGCAGATTATGATGCATGTATATGACAAAGTGCCATGTTCAAGGGTGACTCTAAGAAGTGTTGGATGATGTTCTCAAGAGACTGCTTGGCTTGCTCCTTTCAATTTTTTCCCCCATCCAGATAGATGAGTACCTCTTTTTTATTTAATGAGCTCGAGGAGGATAACACATGCTCGATATAACTCACCTTCGGTAAGTTCCTCTTCCTTTGTTTAATGAACCGGAAGAAGTAAGAGTTCGTTCCCAAATGGGTCTGTCGATGTGTGCTTTAACGAGTCCAAAGACAGAAAACTCTAAGGTTTTTCAGGATTATAGAGTTTGGAAAAACACTTAAAAGAGAACTCTCTCAGTTCCTTTTTCGTACAGTAGTCCAACAAGACTGAAAAAGGGTTAAACTATCGCTCGAAAGATTCCCTTTCTAACCTTTTAACGAGTGTGAAAGGAAGCAAGATCACTCGACAATCTTTTCATATTTAGAGAGTCTGAAAAGGGTTTAAAGGAGACTCCAGGGGGGTTCCTTTTTCATGTGTTCTTATCCGTACGGGTCCAAAAAAGAGATAAAAGTTTACCCAGTTGCATTCTCATGTATTTACGAGCATGAGAAAGAACAAAGAGTAAGCTCGGTATGCCCCCAGCTTGAAAGCTGGTGACTTGACTCCAGAATGATCATCAAAGGCTGGAGACATGCCCCCCAAGCTTCAATTCATTCACCGACTTTGAGTTTGTCACCAATTTATGTGCTAGATGGAGAAAAACGATACAGGTGGATGAAATGAAGGTTCGAAAAATGAGACCTAACGAAAGACTCGACTCGACATCTACGAGATCTGGCGAAAGACTCAACTTGAAGGGAGAGGTGATTGTTTCATTTTTTAACGAGCTTGACACAGGAAAAGAACTATGCTCAAGGTTCTAGGTTCGATCCCCAGATTGTTGTTTCATTTTTTAACAAGCTTTCCACAGAGAAGGGAAACTGTGCTCGTGATGCCCCCAGCATGAAAACTAGTGGCCTCTATTTCATTTTTTAACGAGCTTGCCGCAGAGAAGAGAAACTATGCTCATGAACTCTGTTTCATTTTTTAACGAGCTTGCCATAGAGAAGAGAAATTGTCCTGGTGATTCCCCCATCATGAAAGCTAGTGGCCTCTATTTCATTTTTTAACGAGCTTGCCACAAAGAAGGGAAACTATGCTCGTTATTCCCCCAGCATGAAATCTAGTGACCTCTGTTTCATTTTTTAACGAGCTTGCCACAGAGAAGAGAAACTATGCTCATGACTTCTTCTTGGTCATGGCTTCCAAGAGGATAATGCTTTGGAAGGATACCATGTCAAGGGACAAAATTCGATCATGTCTTCCAAGAGATCTTCATTGGATGGAAGATAATCACTCTGGAAGGAACACATGTAGAGGGTCGTGACAGGGGTAAGGAGATCAGGCTCCAATAACCCTACCGAAGAAATCACCATGTCAACTACCAGATCCAAATTGTCGAAAGTTGAGGTCATGGGCGACAACGCCACATAATTGACATGCGGCGGAGGTGATATTGTCTGCATATAAGAACCACTTAGGGAGGTAACCCAGTCAGGGCCGATGAATGAAATTTGATCAATAGTCACAATTCTTCCATCGTGAGGGAAAGATATCACACGAAAAAGAGTGGATACAATAGCTTTCATAGCATAGAAATAATCCTACCCAAGGAGTAAAGAGAAATCCAAGGGCTCTCGGACTACCATGACATCGATAAAGACAGTTTTCCCTCCCAAAGTTACAGGAAACTGAGGAAGGATCCCTAAAGGTTGACTGGTTCTTCTGTTAAAAGCTAACAGATTCTGTGTAACCGGTGCAAGCTGTGGACAACCCAAAGCGTACCAAGCAACAGAAGACAAAATACTAACGGACGCACCTTCATCTATCAGTATTTGAGGAACGTCCCGACCATGAACCTGTACTTTAATCTGGAAAGGAATGTGGGAGGGAAGATGAGGTCCAGTTAGCGCACCCCAATCAAAAAGGATGGATTTAGTACTTGGAGGGGGTTCCACAGGAGGAGGAGGAATGCCCCCAAGCATGGTAGAGTCTGTATTAATAAGAAAAACATGGGCAGTATCGGGTTTACTCTCTATAAGGAGAGTAGGATCGACCGATGATTGGATCGGATCGACCAATGGTGGACTTGGATAGACCACTTTGGAAATATTCAAAGGAAGAGTGGGATTGACCGATGATGGGATCAGATCAACCACTTTGGCACTCTTCAGATGAAGGGTGGGGCTGACCGAGGAAGGGACTGGTTCAGCCACTTTGACATTCCTCAACGGAGGAATGGGATCGACCGATGACGAGACTGGATCGACCACTTTGGCACTCTTCAGAGGAAGAGTGGGACTGACCGAGGAAGGGACTGGATCAGTCACTTTGGCATTCCTCAATGGAGGAATGGGATCGACCGATGGAGAAAATGGATCGACCACTTGAGTTTCATTCTCCAAGGAAAGAATGGGGTCGACAGGTGGAAACAGATCGACCACTTTGGTGTCACTCTCTTGATGAAGAGTGGGGCTGATCGATGACAGAACTGGATCAACTACTTGGGTTTGTGGTTCAATCGAGGAGGAAACTATATTGACCACCTGATCAACCGGACTGATCGAGGATGGTACCGGATTGACTAGTCCATCAACTAACGACGGGTCGGGGGAAAGCTTACGATAACCTTTTGGAAGTTCAAGTTTTTCCAAAAGAGAAGAAGCCTCGTCCATACGAGGACAAAGGTGAGAGAAATGATCACCTTTACATAATATGCAAGGGAACTTGACAGTTTTCTTCTTCTTACCAACCTTAATATCACTAGTTGACGGGGTATCATCGGCATGACCAACAGAGGTCGATGACATGGAGGACCGCATTTATAAGACATGGGTAAGACCCGGGCAATCCCTCAGAAAGTGGTCACCCTTACAAAGGCTGCAAGGGAATTTGGGTTTTGGATTGTTCCTTTTAATCTTGTTGATTTCATCAACACTCCCAATACTATTAACAGTAACTGGTTTCTTAGGGCTAACATCTGATGTTGTTGGGGTCTTGGTCCTTTTCGGGCTCTTCTTCTTCTTCTCTTTCCGTTTCTTCTTCTTCTGATCAACCTGGCTACTTTCTTTAAAGCTTTCACTAGGTGAAGAAGTAGAAATGGAAGGAGACTTGATGGGTGAAGAAGGCGAAAAGTCGACATGAGGTTGATGTGTGGGTGGTGTATTGACATCCAAAGTATTAGGTGCAACTGAAACATTGGGAGGATCTGGGATCACCGGAGTGGGGAACAACCAAACTGGTAATCCAATAGTGAGTCCTGGAAGACTCAGTGTGGCAACATATGGAGGACCAAATTTTCCAAATGAAGGAAAGGTATAAGGTTCCACAGAAGAAGGGGTTCCTCCATTGGTACTCCCAGGATTCGATGCCATTAACACTGACTCGACCTAAGGTCCACTAAGTAAAAGAAACAACCTATGCTAATAGAATCTAAGAATCACAACCAAGAAAACATGACCTTCTTTTGATGACCGTACTAGTTGGTGATGAAATCCAACGTCGCGTGATCAAGTCCAGAAGGGGCGAGGATAGGGTGGAACAGTTACAATGGCGAGCTGGTTAACGGACTTACGCCTTGGTGCAAGCTTCCACGCAGCAATTTTGGATTTACCCTCCAAGGAGCCCAAGTGAGTTTGACCAATGTCTGCTCCAGGTACAGTGAGACTTCCCGTCACCGTCACCTTGTGTAAGACCCTAAATATTATGGCCACTAAGGTTACCAATTCGCAGTCAGCCCCTGGGCAGAAACAGTCGACAGTCCAATCCGAACGTACGGGCAGGGTATCGAGCCCGAAATCAGCTAAAAGGCTTCCATGCAGTAATTGTGGATTTACCTTGAAGTGACCCCCACAATACGATCTGACCACCACAATCAGTTAAACCACGGAGGTTTAGTCCTTGTAGCTTACCCGAATGCGACCTCGTGCGTAACCCCTGTGTGAGAGGGGGATCCCAGGCAGACTTATACGATAACTAGATTTACTCTCCCTAACTCAGGATGCTATTATTTGTTTTGGAAACTTTGGAGAGTTAAGCTCACAGCCCTAATCCAAAGTACTAAGCCTATTCTACTGTTGGTGGAGGATCCTAGAAAAGAAAAATTTCTAGATAACTTTTAATTAGCGTTGATTTTTATGGCTGTTCTTTACGCAAAGGGGTGCATGGAAGTGAAACAAATGGAATTATGACTCAGACCCAAAGAATGCATCGAACATGATAAGCATTCATTTCCTTTCGATGAACATCTAGCTAAGGGAGAGAGAGACTTCTTTTCACTAATCAAGCACAAATAAGGAATGCCCTCAAACGATTCTTTTTCTCAATCAAATCCTGATGTAATGCAAAAAAAAATTAAATGTCTTCTAATATGCACAATCAATCATAAATATGTCTTTTATTGTTTGCGTATGAGTGATTATCAATACAACACAATGATCATCTTGCTAATTATCTTTCTTATATGAATGAAAACCAAACTAGCACAAACACAAGTCACACAAACAATACACCCTTCGTAGAAATCAAAACGAAAAGCGAAAGAAAAGAAACAATCAAAGAGAAAAACAAACTTCACACCCAAAATAAAGAATTGAATAACAATGACCTAGACTGAAATTGAGATGAAGAGGTCTGTAGGCCTTTGATGACCTTCACCAGGGTTTTTACTCAGCTGATGAGGAGAGAAAAACAATGCATGGGTTTCAAACTTCACTCACCAGGAAAAAAATCAATGAAAATAGTGAAGGAGGCTACAAGATCCAACTAACAAGATGTTTATTCTCCAAAAAGACAGATGTCAAGGCTGAAAGGGAAGAAACATTGACTTACAAGGCTACTCAGCAGAGGAGACACAGAGGCAAAACCCTGAAAAAGGCAGTTCTGGAGGGTTTTTGGGCCAAAAAGAGGTTGGCGCTCCGTTGCCAAAGGCAAGGAGTGTTATAGCACTCTATGTAAAGCTATGGGGGAGAACTGGCACTGTGTTAACACTAGGAAAGGGGCGCCAGGGTCTAAAACTCCAAAAAATGTCAAAAAATTCCAAAAATTAAAATTAAAATTCAACAATTATGTTGAGTATGATGAGGTAAGGAGCCAATCAGCTTGTGAAACTAATCAAAAGAGGAGTGAACCAGGTATGAAACAATCAAAGGATAGAACAAGGTAAATGAGGAGAAAAATCCAAACAAGAAGTTTCGATTTGAGGCTATCTCCCCAGCGGAGTCACTCGTTTCTGTTGTTGGAAAATCTCCCTGCGGACATGTAGATCGCCTCGAAGAGCTTGACCTTAACCCTAGACAGAAAAATGCTTAACGTGGACACTGACTTCCTTTCAAATCTATCTAAACTAATGCATGAGAAGGAAGTATAACAGAAGTACCTCTTTATCGATGTTTGTCCCTGCATGCTCCGAGTTGCGCTCCAATCCTTTGCTCCTCACTGAGTTCTGCAGATAAACAAGATACGACCACTTCCTACTCTATTGATATTAGCTTGAAAACATATCTATCAATTAATGATAATTTCATGTAACATCAGACACAAACTAGAAAGAAACAGGCCAAGCGTGTCATATTAATGAGAATAACGACAGTAGTACTTACAATCGTAGATGCGAATGCGACAGCTTCAGCAAGTCCCCTTCATCTAACCCTTGCTCGAAAGATCCGCAACCTGGTTGACAACAGCTTCACTGATCACTTCTCCTTTGGCTGACTGTGTGTTTCCTATGAGATCATAGGTTTCATGCTAGTCATTCTTCCTCCAATTAGCTCTGTTCCAACACCACTTATGAGATCATAAGTTTGGTGTGATTCTCCTTTTCCAGTCCTCTTTCACCATTATAAATCTTGCTTATATAGCCTTGGAGAGGCTCAACAATCTTGAGATATCCTTGGGGAAGTTGAGGATTTTCCTCCTTCAGTTGAGGATCTTCCCTAGGATCATGGCTGGACTAGGGATTCGAGCTCAACTGACTTTCCAAGAATGAAAAGATGCTTCCCCCATTCATCTCAATAGCTTAACAACCCCCTAGAATAGGTAGCGCTCCCTCAAAAGGGCCATCAGAGCGTTGTAGTGCTCCCTAGTAGGCTTTAGGGGGGCGCCAGTGCTTTCAAAATCTATAACGCTACCTCAAAAGGGCCAGGGGAGCATTATAACACTCCCTGACAATGTAAGGGGGAGTGTCGGCACTCCCAGATAGTGTAAGGGGGAGCGCTCCCCTCCAAAAACTCAGTTTTTGAGGTGCTTTTAGATGGCAAAAGGTTTACAAGCCTGCTGACTCATTTCTCCTCTTCCAAATCAAATGTTTGAGGTGTTTCAAGTGTCCTTATCATGTCGTTATAGGCATGACATAGGCATCATGGCAGTATGCTTTATTTGATGTTTTGCGACACTTGTGAGCAACATGTGACACTTGCGACCTTGTGAGCAAAATGCAACACTTGCGACCTTTGTAATGATGACACTTGCGACACTATCAAAGTGAGTAATTTTGATGTGTAACAGTGGCTAAGTATTGATTAGAAATTTTTCTGTCGTAGATGTGGTTCCATGATGGCTAGAGGGCTTCCCTCGACATCGACGAAGGAACTGGGGAGATGAAGCAGTGGGAGGAGAGGCCGAGAGGGTGTTACAAAATGTGTAGGGAAACTTGTCATGTCTGACACACATGATACCCATGGTTTAGGTAGAGGATATGCCTGAAGCCATGTAGGGACAGGTGGTTTGTGTACCTCGAGCATGGGTACAACTCTTTTGACGTCTTGAAAATGTCGTGGTTTTCTACCATAACACATATCCGGTGCCACAAGCATATATGTTGTGGGATATTATGATATTGGTTATATATGTATATGAGGGTGTTAGCCCCATTTTGTACTATAAACACCATATTTTTTTAAATATATAAAAGGGATCTTCGACATTACTTATATTTTTCAATGTGTACATTGATTAGATGTTTTGTTTGATTTTAAATATGTGACAAATGCCAATCTAAAACATAGTTAGCATAATCATCAGATACATAATTAGAACTTATAGGAATATGATAATATGTAATAAAATCAAAATGTCATTCTAAAATATGTACCTGTAGGAATTGTTGGAGTAAATAAGGATCACGTATGTGGTAATGGTCGTTCGGTAATAGTCATTCAACTGACGCACTACTAACTAGGAATCCAGGTGAACTTCTAATGTATGGATGCCATGTGAGATAGAATCATGTAAAAGTTCTATAACATTGCTATATTGGGCCACATTGTTCATGGATGGCCCTAGGCATATTCCTCCTGAAGACACAAATAGACCCTTGGGTGAATAAATCACCCAAGCGGTGGAAGACAAGTTCCGTATGTGATGAATGGCCCCATCTATGAATCCTAAGTAAACTAATGACTCCATTGACATCTATCAACCAAGTGAAAACTCGATAAGCAACCCGAAGACAAAAAATAAAAAGATATATACACTAAATTACATTAGTATATAAAGAGATCCGCCTAATATTGGGGCTCAAGCATAGTATAATTTCAAGTAGATCCCATTTATGGGCTCAACCAACTTATTCCCTTCATAATATTCCAACTCATAGGCTCCTTTTTCTAGAACACGTTGCACGATGTAAGGCCTGTGCCACATGGGTTTAAACTTGCCTGACCCCAGCGGTTCTTTGGCTTCTTGATACAAGATGACCAAGTCACTCTCAGCATATAACCAAGGATAGCCAGACTTATCATATTCAACCTTGACACATTGACCCATCTCGATGCTACTCATCAAGACTCTCTAGGTGTACAAGGCATCGTTCAAGATCGGAAGTGTCAGGTAGGAGCGCAACTACCAACTTAAGAGAAGGGATTTCACATTCAATGGGTAATATTGAATCCACACCATGTACTTATTGAAAAGGGGAAAATCCGGTGGTAGTCTTGACTGAGGTTTGGTATGCCCAAAGTGCAGGATATAGCATGATGTCCCAGTCGAACTTACTCTGACTGACATTTTTTTGCAAAATGATCTTGAGAGACTTGTTCTCTACTTGTCCATTTGCCTGGGGATAATAAGGAGAAGAGTGACCATGCTTAAACCCTAGTTTATTTGCTAGTTCATTCATCATCTCATTCTGAAAGTGACTGCCATGGCCAGTGACAATATCACTTGGGATACTGAACCGGGTGATAATCTGATTGAATATGAAGAATGTTGCAGTCTTCCCATTAGATTTAATTGTAGGCATGGCCTCGGACCACTTAGTAAAGTAGTCAACTACCATGATAATGTGTTGATTCCCCTATCTAAAGTTGGGTTGCAATGAATGAAGTCCACCCCCCACTCAGTGAAGGGACAGTTGATAATAATTGGGTGAAGAGGGGATGGATGCGAGGGAATTTTTCGAGTGACAGGGGTGACACTTCTTAACCACTTCAATACAATCATTAAAGATAGTAGGCTAGAAATAACCTACTCACAAACTTCTTTGGGTTGTCGCAAGCCTGGATAAATGACCACCACAATCCCCACTCTAGCAATCATTTAGGATAGACTCGGCCTCTTCGTGAGTTAAGAAATGACACAAGATATCATCTATTCCTCGGCGATACAAAGTGTCACCAACAATAGTATATTTCTTGGCTTGGTATCTGATACACCATCGATCATCTCGTGAGAGATGTTGAGGGAACTTCAAAGTCTGAAGATAGAGAATGATGTCTCCATACCGGGGGTCAGACGATGAGACAAGAAATATGTGTTCATCTGCAAATGAATCAACATGGATAACATCCTCATCTAATCATGGGAAAATAATCAGATATCAACTCTGCAAAGATTAAGGACTTCTTGGATTTAGTAGAAGCAAAATCAAGATCAAACTCCTACAAAATGACAATCCATTTATTATATTTCCCTCCTATGATATGTCGGGTAAGGATGTATTGAAATGGATTGACATCAACAACCATTGTAGTCTTGCAAATCAATATGTAATGACGTAAATGTTGGACTCCGTGAATGACAACCAAATCTATCTTTTCGATGTGAGTGTAGTTGAGTTCAAGACTAAGTAATGTTGGACTAAGATAATAAATAACATGCTTGTGGAGCTCGTCGTCCTTTTGAACTAGAACCATACCAGTCATATCCTTGGACATGGCAATGTAAAGTAAGTAATCTCTACTGTAGTCTGGAGGCTTTAACAGAGGTGCTGACACCAAAGCTTTCTTCAAAGCATCAAGGGACTCTTTGGCTTGTTGATCCTAGATAAAAGGGGTGTCCTTCTTGAAAAGAAAAATGATGTGACATAGTCTAGGCTCATGATGCTCTTCAATGAGGGTTTGATGGAACCCTTGAAGGGTTGGGTAAAGGCTTTTAAGCCTACCAACCTGCAGGATACTATCTGGAGGAGGAGAGACCTAGGACTAGCTGCAAAGTTGAAATTTGTGCCTAGACCACCTCTTAACACTGGAGGAAGAGACCAGAGACCTTCGATGAACCCAGGAGGGAGTGACCCAAGGGGGTTTGATAGGGGAAGAGGTAGGATGGAAAAGAATACTAGGAGGGAACTAAAGAGGAAGAAACTATGCTACACATGCAAAGAGCCATGGAACCCATCCCATAAATGCATGGGTCGTGGCATTAAATAGAGGTGACATTACAAGTGCATTACATAGAGATGACATCAGACAATGAAGAGGATGAGGATTTCGGTCACATCCAGAACATAGAGGCAATCACCACCAAAATTGCATAGGAGAAATTACATAGAGGTGACAATACAAGTGAATTACATAGAGGTGACATCAGACAATGAAGAGGATGAGGATTTCAGTCACATCCAGAGCATAGAGGCAATCACCACCAAAATTGCAGAGGATGGGGCTATAGGTCATGAAAGTATGACATAAGAGAAAGGTACTTTATCAAGATTTCAGCATGTGTGGACAAAAATGGGAAGATTCACTATGCACCAGAGATTCACGGGATCATTGACAAACACGGTAAGATGTTTGGACCTATTCCACCAGGTGTGCCACCTGACAGGGGATTTGTGCATATCATTGAATTAGAGGAAGGAGAAATCCAGTCATCACCACACCTTACATAAACCTAAATAAGTACAAAGATGAAATAGAGAAGGAAATCAAAGAGCTCTTGGATATGGGGCACATTAGTCCAAGTTCCAACCATTTTGCGTCTTCAGTGGTGTTGGTCAAGAAGAATGATGGAACCATGCGCATGTGCATTGAATTCAGGGAACTAAACAAGAAAACAATCAAAAATAGATATCCCATACCAAGGATTGACGAGTTACTAGACGAGCTTCATGGGGCTAAAAGTCAGTAGGATGCACTGGAGAAATGTTATGTAGAGATGGTTTTAGAAGTTGCCAGTGATGTTGACTGTGATTGTGATGTTTATAAAGGAGATGATGAAATTGTCACTTGTACTTGAAATATTTCAAAATGGTTTGGAAAGAAGGAAGGCATTTAGTGGTCCAACTATAATTCCAATGTCCCTATCCAAAGCACCATGAAAAGTACATATACCAATCAGCACCAGGATCAATTTCAACCCAACGATATGCCCAGGTTTGTTTTAATCTCAGAAGCGATGGATAAGTCAACCTACCAACACTCATTTTTCAATGTTTCTCTGTTTTCTATAGAAATCAAACATAGGGGTAAGGAGGATTGCATTAATAAAGTATTGAGGATTTGATGATTCTGGGATTCTCAAATGTTCCCTGTTATCCCCATTTTGTGGATAACTAAGGATATTGTGTCTCGAGGCCCTCAAGTTGCAGATATGGAATGTTGAGAGACTACATGACCAGCAATACCCTTTGCATGGATGGAAAACCCACTCACCACCACAGATGGTCACATATTTGCAGATGGCATACACCACACCAGATGGCATCCGGAAGGCAGTGGGCCTTTCTCCATGAGGTACAAGTCAGTATTATGGTGAGCATCATTTCAATATTTAGGATAGTTGAGTATGTCATATCTTAGATTGTTCTAGATTTCATGATATATGCTTGGACATTATTCCTTTTGACCTGCTTCACCTTGGTGGTTGACATTGTGTCTTAGTAAGTGGTTTTCCTTGGGGATGGGTTTTCTATAGGAACTCCCTTAAAGAGCCATCGTATTGTTCCCTACCATACTTACCACTTTCCATCATTATTCCCAAAAACTACTTTTAGGTGTCACTACGGCCACTATGAGTTATTACTGATGCCATTTCGCTTAACCAATGACCTCCCCACATTCCAATCATGTATGAACCATGTCTTCAACAAACAGTTAAGGAAGCATCTTCTTGTTTTCTTTGATGACTTGCTAATATATAGCAAGACGTGGGAGGAACACCTTTAGCATGTGGAGCAGATATTGACTATCATGGAGGATCAATCATTGTATTCCAAGGAGTCCAAATATGAATTTGGAATGACAGAGGTCCTCTACTTGGGACATATTAGTGGGTTTAAAGGAGTACAGGTACATGAGGAGAAAATCCAGGCCATAGTTGAATGGCCCATGCCCAAAACCCTTACAGAGTTGAGGAGATTTCTGGGCATCTACAACTATTACAGAAGATTCATCAAAGGGTTATCCCAATCGTGTGCACCCTTGACCGATCTAACAAAGAAAGGAGACTTTAGATGGAGCGAAGAGTCCCAAGCCACCATAATGAAGAAAGTAATGAGCACATGCCTTGTGTTGTCACTACCATATTTCATCCAACCTTTCACCTTGGAGTGTGATGCCTCTAGAGAAGGCATTATGGCCATATTGATGCAGACTAGGCACCCTCTTTCCTATGAGAGCCAAAAGCTTAGGGGTCCTAAGTTACTTTACACTATCTATGACAAAGAGATTTTGGCTATCATGCATGCCTTGGCCAAATTTCGGAAATACTTAGTTGGTAATTGATTTATGGTAAAATCATATCACAATAGCCTTAAGTACTTCTTGGAGTAGAGACGAAAGACAACAGAAGTGGTTCAGTAAGATTCATGCCTATGACTTTGACATTGAATTCATCAAAGGGAAAAACAACATAGTGGCAGATGCATTATCTAGGAGGCCATCAATCTATGCCATGACATATGTATTAGTTGATTGGAAGGACCACATTGTGAGGGAATACCAAAAAAATTTGTTCGCTTGTCAGGTGATAGATGGACGGGTACAGGATAATAACTTTAGGGTCATAGAGGGAATCATCTACTACAAGGGCCAAATATTTTTGGTTCCTGAATCAACTTTCAAGGCCAAGATACTACAAGCTTGCCATGACTCACCAGTGGAAGGGAACCAAGGGATTGGAAAGACTTACTAGTAGGTAAGGCAAATGTTCTCATGGAAGGCCCTTAAGGAGGATGTGATGAGTTACATCAAGGAGTGTACTACTTGTCAAGAGAATAAGGATGAGCACACTCATCCAGCGGGACTGTTGCAACCTTTACCCATTCCCGAGCATAAATGGGAGAGTATCTATGTTGGCCCTTTTTTATGAAAGTAAGCGAAGATCAAGGAAGAAAAGGCAAAATGTGAACTGCGCGGAAGATACAATGACTGCTACTAGGTCAAAGTGAGAAAAAGAGAATAAAATATGGAGAGAAGTAAAAGGGATGAGGAGATCGAGGATGACATATCAACAAGGAATAAGGATTATGGAAAAATCAACAAGCGGAAAAAATCACCATTGGATGCTTTGGAGCACCTCGCAAGGAGGGAAAGATAGGCTGGTGAAGCCCTAAAAATGTAGGTCAAGTTGACCTAGGTTTCTAGACACCTAGGTTTTTGGTATCTAGGGTTTTGACACCTAGGTTTCGGCCTAAGGATGTCGGTGAGGGATTGTAATGTATAACTAGAGGTCTAAAGGACCTGGGATGGGTTGGTGTCAAGGTGGTGTTATGATTATTGTGGTTGTCTTTTTCATTGTGTGATCGAGTGAGTAATATTATGCGAGGGAGAAGTTTTGAGTACGAGAGCCTTCTGTACTGTAAGATATTTAGCTGGGTGCGAAGATCAACCCTAGGTGCGCAGAGAGGGGAGAGATAGAGAGGAGGAGAAAGAAGATATTCTAGCTGAGAGCGAAGACAAGAACTGTATGCTTCACCTTAATATATTATAAAACACAGTTCTATGGACGTAGCCCTAGAGAGAGGTTGAACCACGTATACCTTGTGTTGTGTGTGATTGATGCTATGCTATTTTCCATTTGATATATTCTTATTTCATTATTGTGTTAGATCTGATAGATAGTTGTGCAGAGTAGAGTTAAAGCCCAGTTTTGTGGATGTATCCCTAGAGACAGGGTGAACCACGTATACCTTGTGTTGTGTGTGATTGATGTTATGTTATTTTCCCTTTGATATATTGTTATTTCATTACTGTGTTAGATCTGATAGATAGTTGTGTGGAGTAGAGTTAAACTAGTAAGAGAAATATAAATGTTGTGTCATTCTAGTACTAGATCCACTTGGTATTTCCCTTGGTTGTAGACATCTCTGTCCTGCAACCCCCCCATAGCTTCTTCGGGTGAGACTTCATCTTCTTTGTAGGTGTTTCCAAAAGAGCCAATAGTTAGGGCATGTTGGTGCCCTCTTGGAGCCGAACCCTGGGTCTGTCCCTGTGCCAACAAATGGTTTTGTTCCATGACATTAATATTCTTGAGGGAATGTCAAGGTGGTTCCCATCATAGACAGATATTCATAAGTGGATAGAGGATCAAGAAAATAACTCTTTTGAAGCCCAGAATAAGAACACTAACCTTAGTACAGAGGATTGGTTAAGAAGATATATCTTTATTGATATACATGAGATTTTCTTTGGAGGAATCCATTAGGAGCTATACGAGTGGTTAGATAGGTTAGAAGATACCTAGTTTGAGGTCATATTTAGGCCATTTGTGGTCTAGACGTCGGTGCTAATCAGGAAGGTCAAGAGAGTTGATAACACTATGTCAAGAGAAGTAGATCACTAGTTTGATAGCACCATTGGAGGGTACATCACCAAGTTTGTTGTTGATAGAGTAGAGCCATATAGCCAAGCCAAGAGATATTTCTTCAAGGACCCAGAGGAAAATTTTTACATTTTCTAAGGTTGAGGATCAAGATGCTATTACATGAGAAGAACTTCTTGAAGATACAATAGATTGGTTGGATCTGGAAAAGGTAATCTTTAGGAATTCAGATAGCGACAATAACACAGAGGCTGTACATACATGCAGTAGGAGAGAGTTCAGAGAAGTTCATATTGCAAACCTATTTAAGAAGAACTACGAGGACTAGGGTTTCTACGGAGGAGAAGAGGCAGATCTGACAGACGAAGATCACTCGGAACTCATTAGGGTGAAGGAAGGAAAAACTGAATATCCTCGCTGAGAAGAGCCAAAAGCCTCAGGAACTGCACAGACTATTGAAGTAAGTACTATTATCCCTCATGTTGATTCAGTAGCATTAAGAAATTAGAGTAATCCAAGCTACCAGAGTGTTCAGAGAACAGTCACTAGTAGTCCACCACATACTCAATGAAGAAGCCTAGGAAGTTCTATGGAAGATGAGATGAGGCTTACTATTTTTAGGGGAGATGGATCTAAATATCCTCATCAGCACTGGTTCCTATGTGAAGTTATATGGAATATTAAAAATGTCACTGATGAAGATGTTAAAAGAAATCAATTCAGCATTACCCTAAGGGATCATGCACTGAGCTGGTACATGAAGCTTGTCCAAGGACTTTCACATCCTAATCCACTGAATGAGATCAAGAATTCATTGATTTCAGAGTTCAAGAAACCCAAATTAGAATCACAATGTATTACAGAGCTGAAAGAGATCAAGCAGAAGGTAGCTGAACTTGTTTGGGAATTCGATCAGAGATTCAAGACCTTGGCTGGTTGATTGACTTTTCAGATCCCAGATGAGAAGAACAAAGAATCGTTCATTGTTTCCCTCTTACCACACATCATAGTTCCTCTAATGTAACATAATATTTCTTCACAGGCTGAGGCTGGAAATCGCAATGAAGTTAGATTTAGCCCCTATGGGAGAATCCAGCTCAGGTATGAGTCAAATATTGAGTCAACTAACTAGTTTGTCTCTACAGGTCGGAGATATGAAGAAAGACAAGGGAAAGGATAAAAGAGAAGACATCTGGTGTTTCATATGCAAATCAAAAGGCCATGATAAGGAACACTACCCCTTATTTCATGAATACTTGGCCTCTAGAGCTTCGAGCCCTTTGAAGCAAGTCACCCTACCTTGGTGCAAGAAATGCAGAAATAGACATCACCCTGATGAGTTATATTACATGAAAAAATATGTTCAGACACCCACAAATTTGTATTTCACGTTCTGTAAGTCCATGGGGCATGATGATAGATATGGTAGGGCTTATGAACTCATGCAAAAAAAGTCAAGAGACATATACAAAATTCAAGGTGAAGTACAACAAGAAAGAAACACTACGTAGTATAACTCCTCTGCGAGAGGAAACTTCAATCCTCAAGGTGGATTCAGAGGACAAGGACGAGGAGGAGGTATGGGTCGAGGCTGAGGATAGATCATCTGTTACAACTGGACACAACCAGGACACCTAGCAAGGGACTTTTAGAACCCTTGCACTACTTGCAGCTATTGCAGTTCCTTTGAACACAGTATAGAAGATTGTCATGTGCTGCTAGATAACCTTCAGGAAAGATGAGGACCTCAAAAGAACCCGCAAGTGAAACTAATATATGTTGAACCTCATATATGAGAGCATTGTACAAGAGATACAAAATTTAATCAAACTTTATGAGCTAGGAAAGATACATCCCTTACTGAATAGGGTAGCACATCAAATCGCTAAAAAGAGAAGGACAAATAAGGAATTACACTTGAATGTTCAAATAGGAGAATATGATATAGATCATGTGGTCCTCGACTTAGGGTCGAAGGTCAATGTCATGATGAAGCAAACCTTGATCCACTACCCTATCAGGCTTATGATGGCTAATCAATAGGAAGTAAGCACCTTTGGAAGATTGGAACATGTCCCTGTGGACATCGATAGAGTAAGAACGTTTGTAGATTTTGAGGTAATTGAGATAGTTGATGAAAATTTCCCTTACCCTGCACTGTTAGGAATTGATTGGGATTTCAATAATTCCACTGTGGATGATTTAAAGAAAAGACAAATGAATTTTGAAAGATATGGTCTTAGGGTCATTACACCTTTGGATCCATATGAAGTTCAATGATACACAGAACCTATCAAAGAAGAAGACCACGCATATGAACTAGAAAACATATACAAATTAAAAGCCAGGAAACATGATTACATTAATCCTATGACTGATGGAAACCTCTGTTGGCGAAGTGACAATGCATGCTCATCAGATTCAAAAGAAGAACTGGAGAACTGACAGAACAAGATGTATGAAGTATCTACAAGGAGATGTGGTAGATTAACCAAAGAAGTTTGTTGGATTGTCACAACTGTAAGTAACTTGCCCACTTTTGATGGTCTGAATCCTTTATAAACCTTCTTGTCGCAATTCTAAGAAAGTGTACCAACACAACAAATATTGTTGGAAATGAATGAGGTCTTGATAGAAACATCAACAAGATGGTGGGGAACACACAAAAACATCATTACAGAATGGGTACAATGTCGTACCCTGATGACCACGCGGTTTTCAGCATAATTAGAAGGCTGCAAAGTTCACTACACGGTCAAAGGTACCCAAAGGACCATGTGCAAAGTTGTGAGGAAGCTTGGAGAACCATTCCTCAAGAGAAGTGGGTGCACAAATTCATTAACACACTAGACACAACCCCTATCAACTGGTACCTTCAAGTGGAGTTGTGCATCATCACTGCAGATTGGGAAGGTATGACTCAAAAATTTGTAACCACCTTCTTATTTGATAGTCAATATCTTTCAGTAGATCACACATTACAGATTGTAAGACAAAAAGTATTCGAGGAGGCCTCTAGCCCCCCTTTAGAACAATAAGAGGACGAATGGACTACGCCTCTCTAGAAACTGCAATGTTGTTAGAACATCAATGTTGATGAAGACAATGATCCTAGGAAGGTGAACATTGTCGAAACAAAAGGCCAAAGATATGGGGAAGGACCAGAAGTTGAGCTACCATTCATTGGATGACTGATCAAGATTAAGAAGATCAATATTGGAACAGAGAAAACATCAAAGCTTGCAAATGTTGGAGATTATTGGGATGTTTCTACTATTGACAAAATAATAGAGTTACTACATGAATATCATGACTTGTTTCTAACCAAGTTCACTAATATGAAGGGCATTAAAGGGCCTATGGGAGAGATGAGGATCCCTTTGAAACCAAATGCAAGACTAGTCAAACATAGACCCTACAGATGGAACCCTAAGTATAAGGAGAAAGTGAAGATTGAGCTCGATAGAATGCTGAAAGAAGGAATTATAGAACCTGTCGAAGAGTAAGAGTGGATTAGCCCTATGGTGGTGCAAGACAAGAAGACAAGAGAGATCAGGATCTCTATAGATCTTAGGAAGATGAATGATGCATGTTTGCATGATCCATTCCCTACGCCATTCATTGATGAAGTGTTATACAATGTGGGAGGCCAGAAGGTACATTCTTTTACATATGGATTTTCAGGATACCATCAGATCTGGATTGCCAAGGAAGATCGCCATAAGACCACATTTGAAAAATAATTTTGATCCTACCAATATACAGTGATGCCATTTGGATTGAAGAATGCCCCAACCATCTTTTCCAGGGTGGTGGTTGAAGCATTTCAGGAATTTTTGCATAAATGTTTAGAAGCATATTTTGATCATTGGATTGTTTTTAGTTTATTAAAAAATCATATTAAATGTCTACGGTTAATGTTGGACAAATGCAGGCAGTGTCAAATTGCCTTGAATTTGAAGAAGTGCATCTTCTTTTCACCATTTGGAGTGTTGTTAGGTCATATTGAATGCAAGCAGGGATTGTTGGTAGATCCATCTAAAATTGATATTATAGTTGATTTAGCCCCTCCTACTTCAGTCAAACAGCTGAGCACTGCGCTGGGACATACTGGATATTACAGGAAGTTCATTAAAGGATATGCCAAGATTACAATACCTATGGATAATATTTTGAAGAATGATTGTTAGTTTAGTTGGATAGAAGAATCCCAGCAGAGCTTCGACACACTAAAACAAAAAATGGTTATTGCGCCCATTTTGGTTTTTTGAGATTGGAGAAAGGAATTTCATGTGCATGTCAATGCATCTTCCATTGCATTCAAATATTTGTTAGCACAACCTAGTGACAAAGATATTGACCACCCGTTATCATTTTCTAGCAGGAAACTATCAACATCTAAGATTAATTACACCACCACTGAGAGAGAAGGATTAGCCATGGTGTATGTGATGCAACAATTTCACCACTACTTGTTGGGAGGACACTTTAAAATGTTTTGGCTTATACTATTTCAATAATAAGACTTTGAGATCATAGTTAATCCATGAAGGATTAACAAAGGTCATGACCACTTGTCAAGGTTGGAACATGGGGAAGAGTTGAATAGTTTGGAGGATACATTGTTGGATGCATAGTTACTGGCCATTAGAAATATTGATGACCACTTTGCATAGATAGTCCAGTTCTTTTCAAGAGGAATGGAACCTAGTGAGTATACAATTCCCCAGAAGAAACAACTAGTAGTGCATGCTGCCAACTTTTCACTTATAGTTGGACAGCTATACAAGATAGGACCTGATGAGATATTGAGAAGGTGTGTTATAAAGGAAGAGCGACCATTGATCCTCATAGAATCTCATGAAAGAATCACATGAGGAAATTACACAGGGAAAGAAACTACGCAGAAGGTTCTTAGAGTTAGCCTTTGGTGGCCTACCTTACATAGATATACCATGGACTATTATAAAGCCTTTGATGTATGCCAAAGAGTTGGGAAGCCATCCAGAAGAGATGAAATTTCATTAGCACCACAAATGACCCTACAAGCATTTGAGAAATGGGTTATTGACTTCGTGGGACCTATAAACCCACCAGGGAAGCACACAGGAGAAAAGTACGTAATTACTTTAACAGAGTACTTGACTAGATGAGTCTAAGAAAGAGAAGTTAAGGACTGTAGTGCAACTACAACTGCACTCTTCATATTTGATGGCATCATAGTTGGATTTGGATGCACAAAGATCCTCATGAGCGATCAAGGCACACATTTCATAAATAAAATAGTTGAAGCCCTGACTGAGGAATTTACAGTCCACCATCAGAAGAGCATGCCTTACCATCCCCAAGAAAATGGGACAGTGGAAGCATTCAACAAGATCTTGGAGACAGTGCTAACAAAGATTTGCAGTGTGAACATGGATGATTGGGATTTAAGAGTACCAACAATATTGTGGGCCTATATAACCACTTGTAAGAAACTAACAATGCAGACCCCTTTTAAGTTGGTGTATGGTATCAAAGTCATTGTCCCAATGGAATATTTGGTACCAAGACTAAGAATTGATTCCTTATAGATATGGATGATACTGGCACTGTTCAAGAGAGGATTTCCTAGTTGGTTGAACTAGAAGAAGACAAATTTATTCCATCAGTAGGTACAGAAGGAAAGAGAGAAGGTCTATCATGACAGACACATCAAGAAGAAGGCATTTAAACAAGGTGATCTAGTACTGGTATATGATCTAGTACCAGTTCATCAAACACCCTGGGAAGGTCATAACCCAATGGCTTGGGCCATATGGGATCACCTATGTTATAGAAGGAGGACCTGTGCAGTTGAAGACATTGAATGGAGAATGGAAGGAAGGATTAGTGAATGGGAGCTGATTGAATTTGTACTATGAAAACCATCTGCCTCACAACTCTCAATAAAAGAATAAGGAAAAGGGTCTAAGTACTAGGTGCAGTTAAAACTGGGTACCAGACACAAAAAGGACAGTCTACACAGGGAATGAGAGAAAATAAAGGCACAAGTATCTATCTTATATACATGCATGCAAACACTGATATTATGATGGCTTAAATAAATTTTAAATTCTTCAAGTATTTTTAGTTCTTCACAGTTCACATGCAATAACCTCATAATTTAAGAACTTAACTTGCAATCTCATTGTTTAATGGCTTCAACCTTCACAATGTTCATTTTCATCTTCGACACTTTGAGAAAGCTACAAGAACTGAAACTCACTTCAACACTTAACTCATAGGTTTAATAATTAATTTATTAGACTTAATACGACACCATTACCAACCATCTTCTCCATTTAAAATAGGGTCGTAGGAAGGAAATAGAACGAGCTAGGCTAGGGATGGTCTCGTGGCACGTGACATTCTTTTCGGGAGTACTTTGATCTTAAGAATTACCTATGGAGATAGGGTGGGCCTCATTGCCTAAATTCTTGAGCACCCAAGAGTCACTTGGTAATTGGGGGAGTAAAGTATTGGGTTAACACTTAGACACAATTAAAATAAATCCCACTTAACCACCTAATTTAATCCTTGGTCTACAACATTGGCAATTTAATTTCACACTTGTAACCACACTAATCTCATTATATTTATTTTACATGCGATTCATTTTATGTGTTGTGGAATAATTATCTAAGTGGTTACATCTACCATCTGGAACACTTTAATTTTCAAGATTTTCATCTTAATCATTGTTCCTGTGTTTGTGGTGTGATCCTTCAAGAAGTTGTGCATCCACCTAGAGGCACTCTTTTGACTGGGTCTTGAGTGATTTTCATCTTTATGACATTGATAAGAAATCCAATAGAGTAAGATATATTGTGATCATGCTTGGCTTGATGTGTTGATGGTTATTTCATCTTGAGTATCTTTATTTACTGCACATGCAAGAAACTGGTTAGTCATTTTCTGTATATCTTGTATTTAGTGTATCTATTTTAGCCTTGTTGCAATATTAGATATTATTTATTGTAATCATTGTATCTATCTATTGTAATCTTAGATATTATTTATGTATATTTGTGTCTAGTTGTATCTATCTTGTTGTAACATTTTTAAACTTGTAACTATCTTGTAACGAATCTCCCCTTAACTTAGATGACCCCTTGCCCAATCTTAGGCACTAGTCTTAGTTGTCCTAGGAAAGGTCTAATTGTTCATACTTAATTGTTGCATCATGCATTTTCTGTTTAACACCATAGGCTAGATTCCCCCTGATATTTTAATGAATTAAAACCAACTCCTAGAACATTAAACTCTAAATCTCATCTAGTAACTAGGCTCTACCCCCCTTGACTTCCCTAAGAGTTAGCCTAGACAGAAGACGTTCAATTCAAAGTGACAACATGGGATTTGAAACTAGGCATTGTTCCTCCAAGGACACACTAAGTGAGAAATAATTATCTCACGTTTTCAAGTGTGTATAAGGATGGCAACAAGCTATTGATCAGAATGTCTGCAAACTAGATGTTGTTACAGTCGTCGATGCATGTACCAACATTGGGAAGGCTAAAAGTCACGAGGATGCACTAGAGAAATGTCATGTAGATATGGTTTTAGAAGTTTCCAGTGATGTTGACTATGATTGTGATGTTTATAAAGGAGATGATGAAATTGTCACTTATACTTGAAATATTTCAAAATGGTTTGGAAAGAAGGAAGACTTTTAATGGTCCAGTGATAATGCCAACATACCTATTGAAAGCACCATAAAAAGTACATATACCAGTCAAAACGAGGATGAATTTCAACCCAATGATATGCCCAGGTTTGTTTTAATCTCAGAAGTGATGGATAATTCACCCTACCAACACTCAATTTTCAATTTTTCTTTGTTTTCTATAGCAATCAAACATAGGAATAAGAAGGATTTCATTAATAAAGTATTGAGGATTTGATGATTATGGAATTCTCAAATGTTCCCTGTTATCCCCATTTTGTGGATAACTAAGGATATTATGTCTCGTGGCCCTCAAGTTGCAGATATGGAGTGTCGAGAGACTACATGACTAGCAGTACCCTTTGCACAGATGGAAAACCCACTCACCGCCATAAATGGTCATAGATTTGTAGATGGAATCCACCACACCAGATGGCTTCTAGAAGGCAGTGTGCCTTCCTCCATGAGGTACAAGTCAGTATTATGGTGAGAATCATTTCAATATTTAAGACAATTGAGTATCTTGTATCTTAGATTGTTCTAGATTTCATGATATCTGCTTGGACATTATTCATTTTTCCCTTCTTCACCTTGGTGGTTGATATTGTGTCCTAGTAAGTGGTTTTCCTTGGGGATGGGTTTTATACTAGGAACTCCCTTAAAGAGCCATTGTACCATTCCCGACCATACTTACCACTTTCCATCAATATTCCCCTCCATTTCCTTATCTGTTGGGATTTTAGGGTTTATTGACCCAAGAAAGGGTTGTCCCTCATTCTATGGGAAGAAGGGGATGAAGGCCCTACGGGGTTGATGTTGGGTAAATGATAAAGTCCTTGTATAAACCTTCCAGATGCTTCACCCATGGATCACCCAAGAAAGCGTTGAAATGATTATCTTTGAGTAAAGGGGACCCACAATATAATAAAGAATGCTTAAAAGGTTAGTTGAAGGATAAGAGGTCTCATCACGAGCCGACCTATCACATCCATGAGTATCTAGTGGTATGGAATTTTCATCATATGGTCACCAAACCAGGGAAATGGCTCTCATTTGCATGGCTAAGAGAAAGGGGATGTCATCACAAGACAACCTTCTCATTTCCACTAGGTGTTTGTGGGTGACATTGCCATCATCTAGTCTCCATTCCAAGGAAGTGACCTTCAACCTCTCCTTATGCTATATTGAAATAAAAACAAAGAAATAAATATAAAAGGCAATTGATGGGCTTGGAAAAAGTTCATTGCGGATGAATGTACCACACACCCTCTATAAAGGAACCAATGAATGAGACACTATGACCCCTTGTATGTCATGATCCCTATTCCCATTGAGTCTTAACCCCAACCACTTCATCCACTTTACATGGATTAGAGAGGGATCTCTTGGAAACTCTCCTTGACCTAGGGAAAGATCTACCCAATAGGAACCCTCGTCAACCCTCCCATATTCAAGTTTGACAAGTCGCATAGTGTCTTTGAGTAGTTAATTGTTTGATATAGTGATCTTTGATGCACATGCTTAGATGGATTATTTATTGACTGAGTTCATTTATCATGATGTTATGACTTGAGATCCTTGGAGGGCATGCTAATTTGTCTTTGCAAGACCTAGTTAGTGGACAGTTTTGGGAGAACAAGACTATCTTGGGCTTCCATAGGTTTGGAAGCCCACGGGTTAGATGTCAAGGGCCCACATGCCAAATGAGAAAGATCAGACTTGGAAGGCCTTGATGATGACTTGGATGACATATCCCATCTCTCACTTGCCAAACGATTTTCCCAGGAGGGAAAAAACATTCTCTTTTTGAGCTTGATGTCATGTTTCGGGGGCTAGGGCATGTTGGTGAGATGATATGCATTGACACTTGGACGTTTTGAGGTTTTTGAGGCTTTGAACATGAAGGAATACATTTGGATTCTTGATACATTTCTTGGGGAAGCCTTACTACCCTCCTGCATCACCAATGACCTTCTCCTAGTGCCACAATTCCCCCAAATGGGTGACGTCCATGTAAATTAGGGTTTTGTTTGTGAAAAAATGAAATTTTAAATGAATTGTTTAATAATACTTTGTTAAGGGGGGGAAGATTAGGGTTGTTGAACCTGTTATCCCCCAGTTTATGGATAACTAAGGAGATTATCTCTTGAGGCCCACAGGTTCTAGACATGGAGTACCAAGAGATAGATCAACTTGCGCATGGCCTTGGAGGGCCCATATTTTCATTCTTCAGTGCCTCCACTTTGTCAGAAAAAACAACATCGATCAGCTCAACCTAGTCCTATAGAATAAATGGATATTTCTCCATGAGGTAATGAGTCCGAGTACCATGGTATGTGTCACTCTGATCCTCAAAACCTTTAAATATGTGCATGTGATTATTTTTTTCTTTACTGGGTGCTTGGTTCTTATGCCTATCCACTTGACCATATCTGGGGGGTAATGACAGGATGCCCTAGTAAGCTTGTGCCCATAGGTTTTGAGTTTCCACTGGGGGGATTCATGAGATTCCATTGTCTTCTCCTAGCATACTTACCAATTTCCATCTTTCTCTTGATCATTGATCCCATTACACTGGTCTTGGCATTGGGTTGGAAAAATATTTAAGGGTTCTTCCTTACCTCGTGGGAAGAAGGGGCTAAAGGCCTAGAGGGTAAAAGTAGCTAGAAAAAGATAAAATCAAAGAATGAAACCTCAAGATCTTCGCTCAAGGATCCCCAATAAAGCAGTAAAAATATTCTCAGCAAGAAACAAAAAATAATAAAACAAGACCTGGTTAGAGGATAGGGGGTCTCATCACGAGCCAACCTATTAGGTCCATGGGAATCTAGTGGTATGATGCTACTAGCAACTGGTCACCATGATAGGGTAGTGGCTCTTGGTGGCATAGCCAAGAGAAAGGGGGTCTCATCATGAGCCAACCTTCTCATTTTTGTAAAATTATTGTGGGTAACATTGCCACCATTGGTCACCACGCCATGAAATGTTCCCTAGCTAGCTTCTTGAAGAAAAAGAAATAAGAAAAAGGCAAAATTCTTGAATGGGATTAGAAACATTTTCATCCATGACTGGTGCAACTCACCCTCTATAGAGGCACCCATAGGTAAGTTATGCATTTCCCTGCTATCACTGCATGCCTTATCCACGTCACCCACTCACATGGCTTAGATTTGATATCTCCTGGAAACACCCCACATCTAGTGAGCATTAGGCCAATAGGACACCCTATCGCTTCCTCCAAACTTAGCTTGTACATTAGTATAATGTCTTTGATCACTTGTTCGAGTAAAGGGGGTTTTATGCACATGTTTAATAAAATTGATGATTATATGTGATTGACATTTCTATGACCTCTATGACTTATGAGCCCATGGAGAGTGTATATGTTGATGTGCAGGACCATACGTGATGGGCAGGTACCTTATGGACATGTACACATGGGGATATGATTAGTTAAGACCTCCATTTGACTGAAATCCCATCATATGGATGTTGCGGCCCTAGCAAGGGGCAGAGATAGATTAATCCCCATTGAGGATTAATCATGTCAGTAATTGTATAAGGACCAAATCCCCTTTTGCGGATTGGTCATCAGACAATTACAAAGTGAAGAATAAGAAGTCGACCCCAGAAGTTATAATGGAAGACCCAGAATTAATTAAAGGTGGGTTTACCCACCCAGAGTGAGAGGTCAGCCCTGCCAGTTGTGACCTTTCACATGTGCCAGTCTGATATAAATAAGAGGCTAGCGCCTCACTTCAAATACACAACTCACTTGCTCATTCTCTTATGAGGCAAGATGCAATTACAAGTTGGAGAGAGGAGAAGAAGAAGGGTGGCGCATCTCTTAGGGAGGACTTTCTATATTGGTTTGAGTTATCTCTTGAACATTGTTTAAGCTATTTATGATAAGGAAGTTTTTGCTGGGTTTTCTTCCCCTAGAGGGTTTCCCAGGATAAATGTTGTGTCTCTTGTGAATGTGTATTTCTCAGTGATATTTTTCTTATTATGCTCTTATCTTATGAAATGAAAAGAACTATAATAATGGCATAAACATTAACATGGTATTAGAGCCAACCTGAAGAAAGCATTATTTGCAAGAGGAAAAATGTCACTGTTACTGTACCCAAAAATTAGGGTTTTGCAAAAGTGAGTATTTTCAGCTCCCTAACCTCCTAGAAAGTTGTGCCCCCCCCCCAAGGATCAATTTGGCACCTAGAGTGCACCTTTTCAGTGGTTGGATCCGAAAAGTGAAACCCTAGTTTCACCCGAGTACTAGAAGTACCAGAAGTACCAGAAGCACTAGAAGCACCAGTCCATAAATCTGCAGATCAGATTTGACGGGGTAAAATTTGGATTTTCTCAGATTTGAGGACACCAGGCTACTCGCCTTAGGAACGCACACCTCCCGGTAAGGTCAAAACTTAATTTCAACCACTTTCAATTTTTGGTTATTTTTGGTGCCGAAAGTACAAGATGTCTGCAAGCACAAAGCTTGTTGAAAAATTGGAAGGCATAGAGAAATTTCGTGCCTAGAAGTATAGGATCGGTCTGATCCTTGCAGAGAATGACCTATCAAGATTTATCAAAGAAGAAGTGAAGGAACCTAAAGGTGTCGTAGAGAAAGTGAAGCATCAAAAGGACTCAATCAGGGCTCAGAGAATCATTGCATATTCAATCAAAGACCACCTCATCCCGTATGTATCGTCAAAAGAAACCCCGAAGGAGATATTTGATGCTCTAAGAAAACTATATGAAGGAAATAAAATCAATCGAAAGATGAATCTCAGAACTCAGTTGAAGAATACCAAGATGTAGAAAGGAGAAATGATTCAAGAATATTTCTCTTGAATCTCTGAGATAAAAGAAAATTTGAAAGCGATTGGAGACACCATCGACGAAGACGAATTTGTAATAACCTCCCTAAATAGTCTCGCAAGACCTTGGGATGCCTTCATCCAGTTAGTATGTGGCAGAAAGGAAAAAATATAGTTTGAAAGCCTATGGGAAGAATGCACCCAAGAAGAGACAAGGGTAGCCAACCGTGAAGCACTACTAGCAAGGGATGATGATCAAGCCCTAGCTACTCATACAAAAGGAGGAAGGAAGAAACCCTACTTCAAAATGGAACCGCAACGCAAGGACAATGCAAGGGACTAGATCTCTCATCTATACAATGTTATCATTGTGATAAGATGGGACACAAGGCAAATAATTGTCTAGTCAGAAAAGAAGACTACAAGAGGAAGCACAAAAGGCAATATGCTCACATTTACGAAGATGAAGAACCACCGATGAAGATGATTAAGGAGCATGTCTTAATCTCAGATCTCTCAGGATCTGTATCACCTGGAGAAGACACATGGCTCATTGATAGCAGTGCATCAAAGCATATGACGGGTAATAAAAATACTCTCTCTTGTATTTCAGAAAAGAAGTTTTCTCAGAAAGTAACTCTTGGAGATGATTATCAATATCCCATCAAGGGAATAGGAGAATCAAACTACAAGCTAGATTCAGAAAACTCAATAACTATGAAGGATGTATTCTATGTACTGGGCCTAAAGAAGAACTTACTCTCCATATCAGCTTTAGACAAGACAGGTGTTATCACTGAAATTTCGTCCGCACAGGGCAACAAGAACTCAACATCATCAACACAGAAAAACAATCATCCATGGCACAAGGATTAACTCCACAGCACATCAAAAGGGCCAAAACTATACAAAGTTGGCTAAAAAGATT
>ML790120.1:687405-724657 GCA_009831015.1 Picea engelmannii | reverse complement strand
TTGATAGAGAATCTTTCCGAAAGAAAGATTAAGATACTCAGGTCAGATAATGGAGGAGAATATACCTCGAAGGAGTTTGTAAGCTTCTGTAGAGATGTCGGGATCAAGAGGGAACTAACTACTCCCTATAATCCCCAACAAAATGGTGTAGTTGAAAGGAAGAACGGAACGATTATGGAAGCTGTGAAGACCATGATTCACGATCAAGATCTTCCTATGTGCTTATGGGAAGAAGCATCTATGGTAGTTGTTTATGTGCAAAATAGACTATCCCATAGTGCACTTGGTTTCAAGACCCCAGGAGAGATGTTCACTGGAAAGAAGCCAGAGTTAAGCCATCTCAAAATATTTGGCTGTCCAGTGTTTATCCATATACCAAAAGAGAAAAGAAACAAGTTGGATCCCTCCGGAGAGAAGGGAATATTTGTGGGATATTGTGAGGTATCCAAGGCCTTCAAAATCTACATACCTGGTCATCGTCATATTGAGATCAAGGGACATGACCTTTGATGAAGAAGTTGCACTTAAGAAATCAATAAGATGTCAGCTTGAAGAGGTATATGAAGAAGAACCTGTAAATCCCAGGACTACAGAATCTGTGAGGGAAGTTCCCAGAGCTGCAGAACCTATAAGGGAAGTCATAGCTTCCCCTGATGAGGAGACTCCTGAAGATCATGATATCACAGAAGTTCAAGAACCTCCTCAAATGACCTTCTCCCATAAAATAATGTCTTATTGGGCAAGAGATCTTATTCAAGATGGAGAGAAGTATGGTGTTCTAGAAGGAAACAAAAGACAGGTGGAGAGACCAAAGCCATTCTCCAGTTACACGACTTTGATGTGCAATCTACTTGATGAGGAACCCACATGTTTTGAAGAGGCCATCCAGAAGAAGGAATGGGCATATGCCATGACAGAGGAATACCAATCCATAATAAAGAATGTTGTATGGGAAATTGTTCCCAGACCAAAAAGTAAGGATGTGGTATCATCAAAATGGCTCTTCAAGATAAAACATGTTGCTGATGAAAGTATTGAGAAATATAAAGCAGGATTTGTCGCTCGTGGATTTTCCCAGAAGGAAGTAATCAACTATGAAGAGACATTCACTCCTGTGGCTAGACACACTTCAATCAGAACCATTATATCTCTTGCTGCCAACATGAAATGGAAGTTGCACCAGATGGATGTGAAGACAACTTTTATGAATGGCTTTATTGAAGATGAAGTGTATATAGAGAAACCACAAGGATTTGAGGTTGAAGACATGAAGTCTCAAGTCTGTCGATTGAAGAAAGCCTTATATGGATTGAAGCAAGATCTCAGAGCTTGGTATGGCTGTATAGATAGTTTCTTGACAAGCTTGGGTTTTACCAAGAGTAAAGCAGATTCAAATATCTACTTCAAGATCTTGGAGAATGAACCAATAATACTATTACTATATGTGGATGACTTATTCTTAATTAGAGAAGAAAATCTCATCACTGAATGTAAATAGAGACTTGCTGTTGAATTTGAAATGAAAGACCTTGGCCTAATGCATTACTTCTTAGGTCTTGAGGTATGGCAGAGTCCGAAAAGAATCTTCCTTAACTAGGGGAAGTACACGATCGAAATCTTAAAGAGATTCGACATGCTAGAATGCAAGTCCATGATTACACCCATGGAAGCGAAGCTGAAGCTGTTGGTCGATACTTTGTCAGATTTGATATATGCCACTCTGTACATGCAGATTATTATATCTCTGATGTACCTGAAGAACACCAGACCAAACATATGTTTTGCAGTAAAAACCTTGAGTTATTTTCTGGTAGAGACCAAACGTGTTCATCTAGTGGTTGCAAAACATGTGATGAGGTACCTTAAAGGTACAATGGATTATGGTCTCAGCTATGATGGAGATATTGACTTCACACTGAGTGGATATACTAATGCAGATTGGGCAGGAAGTGTTGCTGATAGAAAAATCACTTCTGGATGTTGTTTCAGTTTGGGATCAGCTATGATCTCATGGCAGAGTAGGAAGAAATCCAGTATTTCTCTCAGCACAATGGAAGCAGAGTACATTGCCACATGTTCTTCTAGTTGCGAAGCCATATGGATTTGAAAGTTGTTGACAGGCCTATTTGATTTGGAGATGAGAGAAACCACGATTCTATGTCACAATCAAAGTTGTATTAAAATGACAGAGAATCTTGTGTTCCATGACAGGTCGAAGCACATAGAGATCCGCTATCATTTCATCCACGACATGGTATAGAGAGGAGCCTTGAAGCTCCAGTACATTAGCACGAATGAATAGGTTGTTGATGTGATGACTAAGCCTCTATCTCGTGTAAAGTTTGAACACTTTTGATATAAGCTTGGTATTGTCCGAAAGGACCTTCCCTGAAAGGGGGAGTAGATGTATTCCTTTCTTCTGACCTCGTTGTTAGACGTAAATCAAGATGATTCATGCTTCTGACCTCAGTGTTAGACGTAAAGCATGACGTCATGTGATCATTGCTTCTGACCTCGCTGTTAGACGTAAATCAAAATGAGTCATGCTTTTGACCTCATTGTTAGACGTAAAGCATGACGTCGTGTGATCCTTGCTTCTGACCTTGTTGTTAGACGTAAAGCATGACGTTGTTTGATCCTTTCTTCTAACCTCGTCGTTAGACGTAAAGCAAGATGAGTTATGCTTTTGACCGAGTTGTTAGATGTAAAGCATAACGCCACTGATTCCTTGCTTTTGACCTAGTTGTTAGACGTAAAGCAAGATGATTCCTCGCTTTTGACCTCATTGTTAGACGTAAAGTGAGATGTTGATGTGTTCCTTGCTTCTGACATCGTTGTTAGACGTAAAGCAAGATGAGTCATGCTTCTGACCTAGTTGTTAGATGTAAAGCATGATGTTATGATTTCTCGCTTCTGACCTAGTTGTTAGATGTAAAGCGAGATGATGATATTACTTTCTTCTGACCTAGTTGTTAGACGTAAAGCAAGATGTGACTGACACTGAGCTACCAGCTTAACCGCTATGACATTGAGCTAGTGTAGTACTATGATGTGCCAACCTAGTGTTGTGATGAGGTATCATTTTTACTGATACATATTTGATGCAGATGATGATAGCATTCCTTTGAGAATGATGATGTTGTTGATGAAGAAAACTTTGGATGACTCATAAATGTGCTAGACAATGGTTCAAGATGATATTGACGATATTGTCCTCCAGATGCCACTAATGATGCAGACCTCTCTTGCCTGATGCTGATGAAGAATACCCTTCTTGTTAAGGGGCGTGTTGAAATAATGTAACTGCGAAGAGCATTCTTATTATTATTATGTTATTGGATTAAATCCCCATTGCGATAAGGACCAAATATCCTTTTGTGGATTGGTCATCGGACAATTACAAAGTGCAGAATGAGAAGTCGTCCCCAACAGTTATAATGGAAGACCCAGAATTAATTAAAGGTGGGTTTACCCACCCAGAGTGATAGGTCAGCCCTGCTAGTTGTGACCTTTCACACGTGCCAGTCTGATATAAATAAGAGGCTAGTGGCTCACCTCAAACACACAACTCACTTGCTCATTCTCTTATGAGGCAAGCTGCAATTACAAGTTGGAGAGAGGAGAAGAAGAAGGGTGGTTCATCTCTTAGGGAGGACTTTCTGTATTGGTTTGAGTTATATCTTGAACACTGTATAAGTTATTTATGATAAGGAAGTTTTTGTTGGGTTTTCTTCCCCTAGAGGGTTTCCCAAGATAAATGTTGTGTCTCTTGTGAATGTGTATTTCTCAGTGATCTTTTTCTTATTATGCTCTTATCTTATGAAATGCAAAGAACTATAATAATGGCATAAACATTAACACTTGGCAGAGCCTTACCCAAGGGGGTTGTGCCATTTCCACCAGAATTTTGGCCTTGGAAATCCCATGACATCACCCAGGACACTTATGAGGTCAACATATGGTCACCAAACTAGGGAAATGGCTCTCAATTGTAAATGAATAATTGGTAAATGTAAGTGTTTTTCTACAATCCCTCCTTTACTTAAATGGTTATAGTGTTTTACTTGATTTTTTTTAATAAAATTGCTAGAATAAACCCTAGGTCCTTTCCAGGGTTTACACTTTGATTTGTGAAGTTGTTTGGGTTGATATTTGATGCTTATCACTTCCTATTGTCTTTATTTGGGATTTCAAGATGCTTGTTTTGTCGAGAAAAATTGAGTGATTTCTCTCTTTTCTTGGATTCTTCTCCCCATTTACTTGTACTCCTTGAATGCTTGTTGGTTGTCAAATCCTTGATTGAGTTCTTGTTAGAATGAGTTTATACTTGTTTTCTTTCATACCTCATTGCCTTGAGTGCATTATTTGTTTGTAGCCTTTTTTCTTCATGTCTTTTGCATTTGCATCTGACTCTTCTTTTAATTGAAAGTAGTGGAGCATTAAAGGATTTGGATTTAATTTCTTTATACATTAGAATCAAATAAAGAAGATAGATGAATTATTTGTTTTGGGTAGTGAAACTAGATTGCGTTTGTAGTGAAATTGCATGGTTTTTGGCATTTTTTGGTCTTGAATTGAAGAAGGCTAAGAATCGTGTATTGGTGTACAATATCTTTGACTCATTTCTTGAAGATCTTGATATTGATGAGTTTAATCTAATTTATCTGGGAATGATAAATGTTTTTTCCTTCTCATAATATAGCTTTCATCGAAGTGAAATATTTTCATTCTCATTTCTTTGCACTGTTTAGAGTAAGTCAAAACATCATTTAGTCCACACCATTTTCCTCCTGAGTAAAGAACAACTACTAAAATCAACGCTAAACTAAAATTTATCAAAAATTTTTACATTTTATGGTAGCAAACCTACAATAGCTTAAGGTGTAGGGATTTGAAATAGGTTGAAAGGATAACTTTCCAAAGATGTCAAACTAACTTAGCATCTTGTGATAGGGAGAGAAAATCTAGTTTTCGTATAAGCATAACTGGGATCCCCCTCTCACACAAAGGTTACACATGAGGTCACGTTCGAAAGAGATACAAAGATTATCCCTCTGTGGTTTTATTGTTCGTAGTAGTCAGATCATGTATTTGGTGTTATTCTTAAGTTCATTTGTCTTCATTTGGTCTCAGTACTTTGTGAATTCTGAATCCGTTCAGGGTCCTCTGGAGTTCTACTGGTCGACTTGTCTGCAGTTCTCTCGAAGGATTTCAGACTTGCTATCCTGCCCATAGATTCAGACTGGACTATTGACTATACCCTCTTAGGGGCTGACTACAAGTTGGTGTCCTTAATACCCATAATATTTAGGGTCTTTACACAAGGTGAAGGTGAAGGGATGTCTTCATTGTACTTGGAACAAAGGGAGCTAAGCCCCCATCCAGGCAATAAACAACCTCAATATGAAGATCATTGTCCTAGTTTTAACCAAGATCACAAGTTCAACTTCGTTCCACCAGGCATCGAGGTCGCTCATGTTTTATGAAGTGTAGTGTGAGAGACGCACGATGTATGATTGGTGCACCTCACTACTTGCCAATATGAAGAGCCAATTGATAGTGTAAACAGGGGGGTAAAATGAATTACGGGTTTGCCTCCATCTTGTGTAGCTTCTTTTTCAAGCTGGTTCTAGGCTTGGGACCTAGAGTTGAGATTCTCTCAAGAGGACCTTGCGATATAGCCATGGCATGGTGGACCGAGGTGATGAGGTAGCAGATAGGAGGTAGGGTGCCAACACCCTACAATGAGGATTTTTTGTATAATTAGGACAAACATATTTTCGATGGTGGTTAAGTGTTGGTAAGAAATATGTGTGTTACAGATGTAGGTCCATGACGACCAAAGGGTTTCCCTTGACATCGAAGGAGGAACCGAGGAGATGAAGCGGTGGGAGGAGAGGCTGAGAGGGTGTTACAAAACGTGCACGGAAACTTGTCGTGTTTGACACACAGGATACCCATGGTTCAGGTAGAGGATCTACCTGAATCCATGCAATGACATGTGGTTGGTGTACCCAGGGAATGGGTACGACTCTTTCAACATCTTGAAAATGCCATGGTTATCTACCATGACACACATGTAATGGGATATTATGATACAGGTTGGATATGTATATGAGGGTGTTAGCCTCATTTTGTACTATAAACACCATATTTTTTAAAATATATAAAGGGATCTTCGGCTTTACTTATATTTTTCAATGTGTACATTGATTAGATGTTTTGTTTGCTTTTAAATATGTGACAAATGACAATATAAAACATAGTTAGCAAGAGCATCAAATACACAATTAGAACTTCTAGGAATATGATAATATGTAATAACATAAAAATGTCGTTCTAAAAGACGTACCCATAGGAATCGTCGGAGTAAAGAAGGATCACGCATGTGGTAACAGTCGTTCGGTAACAACCATTCAACTAATGCACTACTAATTGGGAATCCAGGTGAAATTCTAATGTGTGGATGGCATGTGAGATAGCATCATGTAAAAGTCCTATAACATCGTTATATTCACCCACATATGCCTCCTGAAGACACAAATATACCCTCAGGTGAATAAATCACCCACGCGGCGGAAGCCAACAGCGGAAGCCAAGTTCCATATGTGATGACTGGCCCCATCTGCGAATCCTAAGTAGACTGATGACTCCACTGACATATGTTAACCAATTGAAAACTTGATAAGCAACCCGAAGATGAAAAAGAAAAAGATATATACATTAAATTACATTAGTATACAAAGAGCTCCACCTAATCTAAGTAGAGCCCATTTCTGAGCTTGACCAACTTATTCCCTTTGCAATCTTCCACTCATAGGCTCCTTTTTATAGAAAATTTTGCATGATGTAAGGCCCATGCAACATGGGTTTTAAACTTGTCTTCCCCCAATGGTTCTTTGGCTTGATCATACAAGAGGAACTAGTCACCCTCAGCATACAACTGAGGACAACGACTACCAACTTAAGAGAAGGGATTTCACATTCAATGGGTAATATTGACTCCACACCATGTACTAACTGGAAAGGGGAAAATCTAGTGCTAGTCTTGACCGAGGTTCAGTATGCCCAAAGTGAAAGATATAGCATGATGTGTCAGTCGGAATTACTCTGACTGACATTTTTTTGAAAAATGGTCTTGAGAGACTTGTTCTCTACTTGTCCATTTTCCTGGGGATAATAAGGAGAAGAGTGACCATGCTTAAAACCCAATTTAGATGTTATTTCTTCCATCATCTCATTCTTAAAGTGACTTCCATGGTCAGTGACAATCTCACTCGGGATACCAAATCGGGTGATAATCTGTTTGAATATGAAGAAGGTTGCAGTCTTCCCATCGGATTTAATTGTAGGCATGGCCTTGACCCACTTATTAAAGTAGTCGACGACCATGATAATGTGTTGATGCCCCCAATCTTGCAATCAATGAATTCCACGCCCCACTTAGTGAAGGGATTGCTGATAATAATTGGGTGAAGAGGGGATGGATGCGAGCACATTTTCCGAGTGATAAAGGTGACACTTCTTAACCGCTTCAATACAATCCTTAAATATGGTAGGCCAGAAATAACCGGCTCGCAAAATTTTTTGCGATGTCGCAAGCCCGGATAAATGACCACCACTAGCTCCACTGTGGAAATCGTTTAGGATAGACTCGGCCTCTCCGTGAGTTAAGAAATGATGAAAGATATCATCTATTCCTCAATGATACAAAGTGTCACTGACAATAGTATATTTCTTGGCTCGCTATCTTATACACCATCAATCATCTCGTGAGAGATGCTGAGGGAACTTCAAAGTCTGAAGATAGAGCATGATGTCTCCATATCGGGGGTCAAACGATGATGTGTTCATTCGCAAATGAATTGACATGGATAACATCCTCATATAATCATGGGAAATCATATATAAACTCTGAAATACTAGGGACTTATTGGATTTAGTGGAAGCGAAATCGAGATCATGTGTAGTGTAGTGTAGTGTAGTAAAGTTTAACTAAGATAAGAAATAACGTGCTTGTGTAGCTCTTCATCCTCCTACACTAGAACCATACCAATCATATCATATTCTAGAGGCTTCAACAGAGGTGCCGACACCAAATATTTCTTCAAAGCATCGAAGGACTCCTGGGCTTGCTCATCCCAGATAAAAGGGGTTTCCTTCTTCAAAAGACTCATGAAACCTTTAGTGATAGTAGCATAGTTCACTATAAACCTATGAAGAAATATTTGGTTGTCTAATTGTACGCGAGGGAGGCAACCGAAGTATTGCCTCAACCTTGAGTGGATCTACCATGACCCTAGTCTCAGAAATTAGAAAACCTAACAGATGCATTTATGAGGGTTTAATCAGATCCTATAATAACAACATCTTTCGAAAACAAGACGAAGGTGGATAACGTGATCCGGTATCTTGCAAGAGTGAGCAACAACATTGTCAAGGTAAGCTTCAACTACTTGCTTAAGATCATGAAACGTGAAAGTCATGGCACGTTGAAAGGTTTCTCTGGCATTGCAAAAGGAACTGGGTAGATAGTTCCTTGCTTCTTATCTATGGGAATGGGGTTGGATACCCAATATGTTAAAGGAACTGGGTAGATGAATACAACATTAAGTAGCTTCTCCACCTCTTCCTTAATAGCAGGGGCCTTTTGAGGGTTGACAACTCTAAGACATTTTCGAACAGGTTTAGCATCCGGATACGTTTTAATTTCGTGTTCGACAATACGAGGGTCGATCCCTGGCATCTCTTCATAGGACCAAGAAAATATGTCTCGAACAAAAAAATATGCACTAATATTTATGTTTTCAACCTTACCAGGGGTATGAGAGATGTTACCGAGACGACATATTTCCGGGACCACATGACATTAGGTGGTTTTTCGGCACATGCTTTTTTGCCGATGGTTTTCTATTTCCGGTTAAGGAATTAGGGTTTTGGACTAATCTGGGTCATTGGGTTAGGGTTTTTGATGCCGCTGGATCCTATATGTATATTGTATTGTAAACAATGTAACACAATGTATGAATATAATATATGTTGGTTTTCCAGTTTGGGTTTCCAGGTGAAAAATCTCTGTGTAATGTTTGTATTTGCCATTGTATCTTTTCTATTCTTTTCTGAATATCAGTTTGTAGTAGATATTGTACAAGGTTATAATTTACAAGAAATACTCGTCATATTTCCTTCAGCATAAATGGCGTGCGTATCTAGTGGAACTACGGTGTGACAAACTATCTCACTCAAGGTATATTGAAAGTCATCTTGTTCGATTCTTTCAAGATCTAGGAGAAAATAGGAACGATGATTCATATCATCCCAAGGTTTGTCAGAAGAATTCATGGCTTCGATGATGTCTTCATCCGAAGGAAAAGTGCCATCGAGGCAATCATGTGAACAAGACAACGAGGTGGCCCACACGGGCCTAGACATGAGATCCTCCGTATCTGTCGGTGAGGGAACAAGATAGAGATCGATGGAAGAGTCAAGAATAGCTTGATACACAATCTTTGTTGTCGATAATGACATGGCCATCCCAGCATGCGAGTTTCCTTCCCATGACAAAGTCAGGGAAGGGAAGCAATGAACCTCCTAGTCGAGACAGTCGTATTGGACATGGCATAAACTTGATGGTTTGGTGTTGAGAAGTCAAAAGTACCCATAAGGGAAGAAAACATTCCAACACCAATATTCTCGATTGGCGATCAAGAATTGTCGATCATAGGGATCGACTATCCAAGATATGCATTAGGGATAAGGTACACAAAGGATAACTGATCGATCATTACAATATTCCCTTCATGAGGAAAACAAAGAGTATGGAAAATAGACGATACGACGACGATCATAGCATAAGTCCAATTGCAACCTAGAAACATGTTATAATAAAGAGGTGCATCCACTACCTCTACTTCCACCTCTACCGTCTTCCCACCTAATTGGACCGGAAAGGAAGGGAGAATATCGTGGGAGAAGAAGGAATGACCATCAAAAGCAGTCAACATGTTCGACGATTTGGAAAGAGGTTTCCAAAAGATCAGGTACATCACACACATAGCAGCGCCTTCATCAACAACTTCACACTTGATGGTATACTTTGAATAATCCACATGGATTTGGAAAGCCACATGGTAAGGCAAGAAAGGCTTAACATCTGTGACGTCAAACCTGATAAGCTTCGAGCCACTAGGTTATAGAGCTCCTAGAGCAGAGATTAAGGCATTCCTCTATGAAGGACACGTCTGGGGTATCTCCAAAGCCGACATAGCACAAGGGGTTTTGCCCATGTCCTCAGCAATAGAGTAGTTATGGGTGGCTCTAGCATTTGGATTATGGGTAGAGTGCTTGAGTACTCCATTAGGAATATGAAGTTGTGGCTCTAGTTTCTCAATGGGGGAGGAGGAGGAGATTCTAGACCATATCAATTTTTGCAATGACCATATTCATACATAGATGGTCGCCATATTGTGACTATTGGTTTTGACCAACCACATTTCCGACGTTTGAGGAGCTCGAGGCTAAGTGTTGATTGTGTGGGAATGGTTTCGTCATCACGATAGGCGAATGAAATAAAAGCCTTGCAGCTTATGAAAATTTGGGGCACAAATGGGTAAGGTGATCATATGTGAAAAGATTAGAGGGAAACTTCACCTTACGCTTTTTCTCGTTTTCCCTCTCTAACACTATTACCTATCTTCTCAATATTGTCCTTGGATTTATTACCATTTTCCCACCCTTATGGTTATTACATCCTTTCTTCTTATTCCCTCCTGGTGGTTGGTTTCCATTCAAGTTGGTTGACGATTGCACTGAGTGTACATCCGCTAAATGAATGGGATTATAGGATATAGATGAAGCTGGTCTTCCTACAGACTATCTTAAAGACAACTATTTTATCTGGTTCGTCACCAAGTCTATCGAATTTACATTGGTGGAGCCAACAATTCCATCGAAATGAGGTCCGACCTTTTGTCTAAGGTTGTAAGTAGACTGTGGTGCCTCAGGAAGGAGGTGGTATAGCATGCCAGAATGAGCATATATCAAATCTAATTGTTGGGATCTAAAGATAACTTCTTCCTCCTTAGTAACCTTGGAAGTAGAAATGTCACTTGATTTAGGAGGATGTAAGGAATTAGAAAACCATTCTAACAGAAAGTTCGGGGGTATAGGGGTCTTAATCAACCTCTTCCATCTACACCACTCCTGCATATGGTCTGAGATATGAGTGGCGATATCCTGGCGTAAAGTAGACAACATCTCTAAACCAACATCATAACAAATGTGCAACTGGAAATGGTTAAGAAAAACCATCACTAACTAATTAAAGGGCCATGTAGGATCATGACTCATAGGGTCATTCATTAACTTAGCCAAATCTGATAGATTAAGCGTGGTGAGAAAAGGGAGACGGGGTTGGGACATCTGGGCCCGGGAAATATTTTTCTTGCGGATTCGAAGGCCATCCAAGGTTCTGGTAAAAACCATGGTCCTATCCGACATTATAAGGCCCTCCTTTGGGCTAACTCATATAAGGTGGGTTGGGCATCATTCTAGATGGAATGCTCTATTGAGGGTTATAGAAAATTCCTCTAGACAGATTAGATCAACGTTTGCCCAAAGTGTGAAACTAACCTCCCCCAAGTTGGAAACAGGAGGATAGAGGTGGATTCGTCATGCCAAGTGTATTGGTTGGAATATGTCGAGGAGGTAGGATTGTAGGACGAAACTTGAGTCAAAACTTGTCTGCCAAGTTGACTATTCCACCCAAAAGTATTGGACCCAAGGTTAAAAGAAGACATACCTCCCATATAAGGAGTTGTTTGAGGGATTTGAGATCCACCAAATGAAAAAGGAGTGTACAAAGGTGTGATGCCCTCGAGCCCAATGCTAGAATTAGGGCCAACATCTCGGATGGAGTTCGAAAACTGCGAGGTGAAGTTAGGCATACCATAAATAAATGGATTAGAAACCATAGGGATGGACTTAACATTGTATCCCGATGAGTGGCCAAGAGACCCAAAGGGGTTCAAGGCAGTAGTATGAGTATTAACTATAGGATGGACCACAACAATGATAGGTTCCTCCGATACCACAACCATGGATGTTGCAGGAGTTGAAGGGGTCCCATTAACTACAGTGGGTATGGAAGTTGAAGGGCTCCCAGAATTCTGAAGACCGGATTCAGTACTCATCCTTGTAGAATCCCAATTCTGAAAGGTGGATGTGTGTGTACCACGTGTAATGACTCTACACCTTTTAGAAGGAAAGGACACGAAATGTGATGGTAACTGTAACAAGCGATGGGACCGGTGGGGCAGCTGGTCCGACTCCACGATGACTTAAGACTCTAAAGATAAAAATATATCTTAAGGACAACTAGTAAGAAAAGAGCACACCAAAAGTCTTAAGCTTAGGCAAGAGGTAGCGGACCTACAGTATCGCACACAAGCAACGGAAGAAAAGGTGGCAAGCTTTCTGCAAATTATATCTTCTATGCACGAGGCCTTATTCTTGGATCCTGCCGACACCAGTTCAGAGGAGAACCCGGAGGCCACTAAAGAGGAAACTCAGGACAAGATGCAGAATCCAATGAACTTAGGCCGGGAGCAGGAGGAGCGAAAGGGTGGCATCGAGGAACCTGCATGCAAAGAAGAAGCTGGCGAGCAATGGGACTATGGAGTTACGTATATCGAGGAAGAGCCTTGGCCAGGAGACCTTCCAGTCACTTGGCCTACCTACCAGCCAGGTGTCTAATTTCAGTCTATGTCTGTTTACTTAGAGTCTAGTCCTAAAAGACACACAATATGTTTCCTCTTGTCGTTAGTTTAGCTTATGACTTGTTTGATCAAGGAACTGGATGGGCTGGCTGGACTGGTTTCCCCATGCTGGGGCAGTCCAGTAACTGCAGCCTGGTCATAGTTGTATTTTGGGACTCTGTTTTGGACTTTTGAAGGATCTTAATATAATCTTACTACTTATTTACAAAAAAAAAAAAGAGCACACCAAAAGTCAAACGGCCAATATGCATGCAAATGGGTAAAAGTGGTTGACTGGCCTCCCTCCCTAAAGAAGGCATGTCTCATCCAAGAGGGACTTGAGACTCCTTGCTAAAGATTGGAGGTAACAAAATCAGTTATAGGGACCCTCGTGGGCTTAACAACTAGTCGGTCAGATCCCCCCGGAGAGGTAATCCTCCATAAAGGTTGTGTGTTGTCCGACCCCTATCTGACTCAGAGTACCTGCAGAATAACCCCTGCAAGTAACCTATGAGATACCTAAGTCAAGCAGCTAATAAAACATTGTATAATCGATGCACAGGTGAGCAGTCATAAGTCCGTATCACCATATGGGCAGGGTAGCAAAGCCCGAAACCTTGAAAGTGCCACCTCTCATGGAGGTACAGGCACTAACAAGATCCACAAATACGAATAAATCCACAGAAATATCTCTAACGCTAGGCTAGTATCTGGGGGATATCCCTTCAACCAACTTCGCATGACCTCGTGATTAACTCCGGTGTGAGTAGAGCCTCCTGATATTACCAATTATACAATGGATTTCTCCACTCCCTAACTCAGACACATATGTTTATTTAATTGCCTTGGAGAAGTTTACTCACAAAATTCTATTCCAAGGCACTAAATCCTAGACTAGTTTCTGCACCCTAGAAAATAAAATTGTTACTAATAAATTAGTCGATGACCACGATAATGTGTTGATGCCCCCCAGCCTGTAATCAATGAAGTCCATGCCACACTTAGTGAAGGGACTGTCGATAATAACTCGGTGAAGAGGGGATGGATGCGAGCGCATTTTCCGAGTGATAGAGGTGACACTTCTTAACTGCTTCAATACAATCCTTAAATATAGTAGGCCAGAAATAACCGACTCACAATTTTTTTTGGGATGTCACAAGCTCGGATAAATGACCACCACAAGCCCCACTATGGATATCGTTTAGCATAGACTCAACCTCTCCGAGAGTTAAGCAATGATGCAAGATATGCTTGCTATCTTACACACCATTGATCATCTTGTGAGAGATGCTGAGGGAACTTCAAATACTGAAGATAGAGCACAATGTCTCCATACCGAGGGTCATATGATGATGTGTTCATCCGCAAATGAATCGACATGGATAACGTCCTCATCTAGTCATGGGAAATCAGATATCAACATTCTTGTGGGACTTCTTGGATTTAGCATAAGCGAATTCGAGATCAAACTCCTGTAAAATGACATTCCTTTTATTATATTTCCCTCCTATGATATGATATGTGATATGTGTAGTGTAGTGTAGTGTAGTGTAGTAAAGTTCGACTAAGATAAGAAATAACATTCTTGTGGAGCTCTTCATCCTCCTGAACTAGAACCATACCAATCGTATCGTATTCTGGAGGCTTCAAAAGAGGCGTCGACACCAGGGCCTGCATCCCAACTTAAGAGGATGAGGATACAAGAATGAAACCTTTAGTGATAGTAGCATAGTTCACTATAAACCTATGAAGAAAGATTTGTCTAATTGTGCGCGAGGCAGGCAATCGAAGTATTGCCTCAACCTTCAGTGGATCTACCATGATCCTAGTCTCAGAAAATAGAAAAACTAACAAAGACTTAATGCAAAAGATGCATTTATGAGGGTTTAATTGGATCCTATAATAAAAACATCTTTCGAAAACAAGTCGAAGGTGGATAACGTGATCCGCTCTCTTGCGAGAGGGAGAAACAAGATCATCAAGGTGGAATTACGGGTTTGCCTCCATCTTGTGTAGCTTCTTTTTTGAGCGGGTTCCAGGCTTGGGACCTAGAGTTGAGATTCTCTCAAGAGGACCTCGTGATCCATCCATGGCATGGTGGACCGAGGTGATGAGGCAACAGAGAGGAGGTAGGGTGATGACACCCTACAAAGAGGATTTTTTGTATAATTAGGACAAACATATTAATTGGGAATCTAGGTGAACTTCTAATGTACGGATGGCATGTGAGATAGCATCATGTAAAATTTCTATAAAATCGCTATATTCACTCGCATCTGCCTCCTGAAGACACAAATATACCCTCAGGTGAATAAATTACCCATGTGGCAGAAGCCAAGTTCCATATGTGATGACTGGCCCTGTCTGCGAATCATAATTAGACTGATGACTCCACTGACATTTGTTAACCAAGTGAAAACTTGATAAGCAACCTAAAGACGAAAAAGAAAAAGATATATACACTAAATTACATTAGTATACAAAGAGCTCCACCTAATCTAAGTAGAGCCCATTTCTGAGCTCGACCAACTTATTCCTCTTTGCTATCTTCCACTCATAGGCTCCTTTTTCTAGTGCATTTTACATGATTTAAGGCCCATGCCATATGGGTTTTAAACTTTTCTACCCCCAATGGTTCTTTGGCTTGATCATACAAGAGAAACTAGTCACCCTCAGCGTACAACTGAGGACAATGACTACCAACTTAAGAGAAGGGATTTCATATTCAATGGGTAATATTGACTCCACACCATGTACTATCTAGAAAGGGGAAAATCCAGTGGTAGTCTTGACCGAGGTTCGGTATGCCCAAAGTGAAAGATATAGCATGATGTGTCAGTCGGACTTACTCTGACTGACATTTTTTTGAAAAATGGTCTTGAGAGACTTGTTCTCTACTTGTCCATTTGCCTGGGGATAATAAGAAGAAGAGTGACTATGCTTAAACCCCAATTTAGCTGTTATTTCTTCCATCATCTCATTCTTAAAGTGACGTCTTCCCATCGGATTTAATTGTAGGCATGGCCTTAACCCACTTATTAAAGTAGTCGATGACCATGATAAGCTTGCAATCAATTAAGTCCACGTCCCACTTAGTGAAGGGACTGTCGATAATAATTGGGTGAAGAGGGGATGGATGCGAGCACATTTTCCGAGTGATAAAGGTGACACTTCTTAACTGCTTCAATACAATCCTTAAATATAGTAGGCCAGAAATAACCGGCTCTCAAAATCTTTTGGGATTTCGCAAGCTCGGATAAATGACCACCACTAGCTCCACTGTGGCAATCGTTTAGGATAGACTCGGTCTCTCCGTGAGTTAATAAATGATGAAATATATCATCTATTCCTCGAGGATACAAAGTGTCACCAACAATAGTATATTTCTTGGCTTGCTATCTTATACACCATCGATCATCTCGTGAGAGATGATGAGGGAACTTCAAAGTCTGAAGATAGAGCATGATGTCTCCATACCGGGGGTCAGACGATGATGTGTTCATTCGCAAACGAATCAACATGGATAACGTCCTCATCTAATCGTGGGAAATCATATATCAACTCTGAAATACTAAGGACTTCTTGGATTTAGAAGAAGCGAAATCGAGATCATGTGTAGTGTAGTGTAGTAAAGTTTGACTAAGATAAGAAATAACATGCTTGTGTAGCTCATCATCCTCTACACTAGAACCATACCAATCGTATCGTATTCTGGAGGCTTCAGCAGAGGTGTCGACACTAAATATTTCTTCAAAGCATCGAAGGAATCCTGGGCTTGCTCATCCCAGATAAAAGGGGTTTCCTTCTTCAAAAGACTCATGAAACCTTTACTGATAGTAGCATAGTTCACTATAAACCTACAAAGAAAGAGTTAGTTGTCTAATTGTGCGTGAGGGAGGCAACCAAAGTATTTCCTCAACCTTGAGTGGATCTACCATGACCCTAGTCTCAGAAATTAAAAAACCTAACAGATGCATTTATGAGGCTTTAATAAGATCCTATAATAACAACATCTTTCGAAAACAAGCCGAAGGTGGATAACGTGATCCGCTCTCTTGCGAGAGTGAGCAGCAACATCATCAAGGTAAGCTTCAACTACTTGCTTAAGATCATGAAATGCGAAATTCATGGCACGTTGAAAGGTTTCTCTAGCTAGTTCCTTGCTTCTTATCTATGGGAATAGGGTTGGATACCCAATATGTTAAAGGAACTGGGTAGATGAAGCCAGCATTAAGTAGCTTCTCCACCTCTGCCTTAATAGAAGGGGCCTTTTGAGGGTTGACAAATCTAAGACATTTTCGAACAGGTTTAGCATCCGAATACGTTTTAATTTCATGTTCGACAATACGAGGTTCGATCCCTGGCATTTGTTCATAGGACCAAGAAAATATGTCTCGAACCAAAAAATCTTCACTGATATTTACGTTTTCAACCTTACCATGGGTATGAGATATGTCGATCTGGATGGTAGGAGAAATACTCGCCATATTTCCTTCAGCATAAATGGTGTGCGTATCTAGTGGAACTACGGTGTGACCAACTATCTCACTCAAGGTATATTGAAAGTCATCTTGTTCGATTATTTCAAGATCTGGGAGAAAATAGGAACGATGATTCATATCATCCCAAGTTTGTCGGAAGCATTCATGGCTTCGATGATGGCCTCATTCGAAGGAAAAGTGCCATCGAGGCAATCATGTGAACAGGACAACGAGGTGGCCCACACGGGCCTAGACATGAGATCCTCCTTCCCGTCGATGAGGGGAAAATATCGGGATCGATGGAAGAGTCAAGAATAGCTTGATACACAATCTCTATTGTCGATAACGACATGGCCATCCCAGCATTCGGGTGTCCTTCCCATGATAGAGTCAGGGAAGGGAAGCAATGAACCTCCTAGTCGAGACAACCCTACTAGACATGGTGTAAAGTTGATGGTTTGGTGTTGAGAAGTCGAAAGTACCCATAAGGGAAGAAAACATTCCAACACCAATATTCTCGATTGGCGGTCAATAATTGTTGATCATAGGGACTGACTATCCAAGAGATGCATTAGGGCTAAGGTACACAAAGGATAATTGATCGATCATTACAATCTTCCCTTCATGAGGAAAACAAAGAGTATGGAAAATAGATGATACGACGTCGATTATAGCATAAGTCCAATTGCAACCTAGAAACAGGTTATAATAAAGAGGCGCATCCACTACCTCTACTTCCACCTCTACCGTCTTCCTGCCTAATTGGACCGGAAATGAAGGGAGAATATTGTGGGGGAAGAATGAATGAGCATCAAAAGAAGTCAACATGTTCAATTATTTGGAAAGAGCTTTCCAAAGGACCAGGTACATAACACACGTAGTAGTGCCTTCATCAACAACTGGACGTTTGATGGTATACTTTGAATCATCCACATAGATTTGGAAAGCCACATGGTAAGGCAAGAAAGGCTTAACATATGTGACATCAAACTTGATAAGCTTCGAGCCACTAGGTTCTAGAGCTCCTAGAGCAGAGAGTAAGGCATTTCTCTATGAAGGACAAGTCTGGAGTATCTCCAAAGCCGACATAGCACAAGGGGTTTTTCCCATGTCCTCAGCAATAGAGTAGTTATGGGTGGCTCTAGCATTTGGATTATGGGTAGAGTGCTTGAGTACTCCTTTAGGAATATGAGGTTTTGGCTCTAGTTTCTCAATGGGGGAGGAGGAGGAGATTCTAGACCATATAAATTTTTGCATCGACCATATTGATACATAGATGGTCGCCATCTTGTGACTGTTGGTTTTGACCAACCACAATTTCGACGTTGGTCTCAATTGTGGTTGGTTTTGACCAACCACAATTGTGACTGTTGGTCTCAAAGTCGTTGTCCTAATGGAATATTTGGTACCAAGCCTAAGAATTGATGCCTTATAGATATGGATGATACTGGCACTGTTCAAGAGAGGCTTTCCTAGTTGGTTGAACTAGAAGAAGACAAATTTATTCCATCAGTAGGTACAGAAGGAAAGAGAGAAGGCCTATCATGACAGACACATCAAGAAGAAGGCATTTAAACAAGGTGATCTAGTACTGGTATATGATCTAGTACCAGTTCATCAAACACCTTGGGAAGGTCATAATGCAATGGCTCGGGCCATATGAGATCGCCTATGTTACATAAGGAGGACCTGCGCAGTTGAAGACATTGAATGGAGAATGGAAGGAAGGATTAGTGAATGGGAGTTGACTGAAGTTATACTATGAAACCCATTTGCCTCACTACTCTCAGTAAAAGCATAAGGAAAAGGGTCTAGGTACTAGGTGCAGTTGAAACTAGGTACCAGACACAGAAAGGACAGTCTGCACAGGGAATGAGAGAAAATAGAGGCACAAGTATCTATCTTATATACATGAATGAAAACACTGATATTATGATGGCTTAAATAAATTTTAAATTTTGCAACTATTTTTAGTCCTTCATAGTTCACATGCAATAACCTCATAATTTAAGAACTTAACTTGCAATCTCATTGTTTAATGGCTTCAACCTTCACAATGTTCATTTTCATCTTCGAAACTTTGAGAAAGCTACAATAACTCAAACACACTTCAACACTTAACTCATAGGTTTAATAATTTATTTATTAGACTTAATACGACACCATTACCAACCATCTTCTCCATTTAAAACAGGGTCGGAGGAAGGAAACATAACGAGCTAGGCTGGGGATGGTCTCGTGGCACACAACATCCTTTCCAGGAGTACTCTGATCTTAAGAATGACTTGTGGATCTAGGGTGGGCCTCATTGCCTAAATTCTTGAGCACCCAAGAGTCACTTGGTAATTGGGGGAGGAAAGTATTGGGTTGACACTTAGACATGATTAAAATAAATCCCACTTAACCACCTAATTTAATCCTTGGTCTACAACATTCGAAATTTAATTTCACACTTGTAAGCACACTGATCTCATTATATTTATTTTACATGCAAGTCATTTTATGTGTTGTGGAATAATTATCTAAGTGGTTACATCTACCATCTGGAACACTTTAATTTTCAAGATTTTCATCTTAATCATTGTTCCTGTGTTTGTGGTGTGATCCTTTAAGAAGTTGTGCATCCACCTGGAGGCACTCTTTTGACTGGGTCTTGAGTGATTTTCGTCTTTATGCCATTGATAAGCAATCCAATAGAGTAAGATATATTGTGGTCATGCTTGGCTTGATGTGTTGATTGTTATTTCATCTTGAGTATCTTTATTTACTGCACATGCAAGCAACTGGTTAGTCATTTTCTGTATATCTTGTATTTAGTGTATCTAGTTTATCCTTGTTGCAATATTAGATATTCTTTATTGTAATCATTGTATCTATCTATTGTAATCTTAGATATTATTTCTGTATATTTATGTCTAGTTGTATCTATCTTGTTGTAACATTTTGTATCTATCTTGTTGTATCTATCTTTTTGTAACTATCTTGTAACGAATCTCCCCTTAACTAAGTTGACCCCTTGCCCAATCTTAGGCACTAGTCTTAGTTGTCCTAGGAAAGGTGTAACTGTTCATACTTAATTGTTGCATCATGCATTTTCTGTTTAACACCATAGGCTAGATTCCCCCTGATCTTTTAATGAATTAAAACCAACTCCTACAACATTAAACTCTAAATATCATCTAGTAACTAGGCTCTACCCCCCTTGACTTCCCTAAGAGTTAGCCTAGATGGAAGAGGTTCAAGTCAAAGTGACAACATGGAATTTGAACCTAGGCATTGTGCCTCCGAGGACACACTAAGTGAGAAATAATTATCTCATGTTTGCAAGTGTGTATAAGGATGGCAACAGGTTGTTGATCAGAATGTCTGCAAACTGGATGTTGTTGCAGTCGTCAATGCATGTACCAACATTGGGAAGGATAAAAGTCACGAGGATGCACTAGAATAATGTTATGTAGATATGGTTTTAGAAGTTGCTAGTGATGTTGACTATGATTGTGATGTTTATAAAGGAGATGGTGAAATTTTCACTTATACTTGAAATATTTCAAAATGGTTTGGAAAGAAGGAAGACTTTTAATGGTCCAGTGATAATGTCAACGTCCCTATTGAATGAACCATGAAAAGTACATATACTAGTCAACATGAGGATGAATTTCAACCCAATGATATGCCCAGGTTTGTTTTAATCTCAGAAGTGATGGATAATTCAACCTACCAACACTCAATTTTCAATTTTTTTTCTTTGTTTTCTATAGCAATCAAACATAGGAGTAAGGAAGATTTCATTAGTAAAGTATTGAGGATTTGATGATTATGGAATTCTCAAATGTTCCCTGTTATCCCCATTTTGTGGATAACTAAGGATATTATGTCTCGTGGCCCTCAAGTTGTAGATTTGGAGTGTCGAGAGACTACATGACTAGCAGTACCCTTTGCACAGATGGAAAACCCACTCACCACCATAGATGGTCATAGATTTGTAGATGGCATCCACCACACCAGATGGCTTCTAGAAGGCAGTGGGCCTTCCTCCATGAGGTACAAGTCAGTATTATGGTGGGAATCATTTCAATATTTAAGACAATTGAGTATCTCGTATCTTAGATTGTTCTAGATTTCATGATATATGCTTGGACATTATGCCTTTTTCCCCTCTTCACCTTTGTGGTTGATATTGTGTCCTAGTAAGTGGTTTTCCTTGGGGATGGGTTTTCTACTAGGAACTCCCTTAAAGAGCCATTGTACTATTCCCGACCATACTTACCACTTTCCATCAGTATTCCCCTCCATTTCCTTATCTGTTGGGATTTTAGGGTTTATTGACCCAAGAAGGTGTTGTCCCTCATTCTATGGGAAGAAGGGGATGAAGGCCCCGAGGGGTTGATGTTGGGTAAACAATAAAATCCTTGTATAAACCTTCCAGATGCTTCACCCATGGATCACCCAAGAAAGCGATGAAATGCTTATCTTTGAGTAAAGGGGACCCACAATATAATAAAGAATTCTTAAAATATTAGTTGAAGGATAAGAGGTCTCATCACGAGCCAACCTATCACATCCATGAGTATCTAGTGGTATGGAATTGTCATCATATCGTCACCAAACCAAGGAAATGGCTCTCATTTGCATGGCTAAGAGAAAGGGGATCTCATCACAAGCCAACCTTCTCATTTCCACTAGTTGTTTGTGGGTGACATTACCATCATCTAGTCTCCATTCCAAGGAAGTGACCTTCAACCTCTCCTTATGCTATATTGAAATAAAAACAAATAAATAAAGATAAAAGGCAATTGATGGGATTGGAAAAAGTCCATTGTGGATGAATGTACCACACACCCTCTATAAAGGAACCAATGAATGAGACACTATGACCCCTTGTATGTCATGAGACCTATTCCCATTGAGTCTTAACCCCAACCACTTCATCCACTTTACATGGCTTAGAGAGGGATCTCCTGGAAACTCTCCTTTACCTAGGGCAAGATCTATCCAATAGAACCCCTCGTCAACCCTCCCATATTCAAGTTTGACAAGTCACATAGTGTCTTTGAGTAGTTAATTATTTGATATAGTGATCTTTGATGCACATGCTTAGATGGATTATTTATTGATTGAATTCATTTATCATGATGTTATGACTTGAGATCCTTGGAGGGCATGCTAATCTGTCTTTGCAAGACCTAGTTAGTGGACAGTTTTGGGAGAACAAGACTAGCTTGGGCTTCCATTGGTCTAGAAGCCCACGGGTTGGATGCCAAGGGCCCGCATGCCTAATGAGAAAGATCAGACTTGGAAGGCCTTGATGTCATGTTTGGGGGGCTAGGGCATGCTGGTGAGATGATATGCATTGACGACGTTTTGAGGTTTTTGTAGCTTTGAACATGAAGGAATACATTTGGATGCTTGATACATGTCTTGGGGAAGCCTTAATACCCTCCTGCATCACCAATGACCTTCTCCTAATGCCAAAATTCCCCCAAATGGGTGACGTCAATGTAAATTAGGGTTTTGTTGGTGAAAAAATGAAATTTTAAATGAATTGTTTAGTATTACTTTGTTAAGGGGGAAAGATTAGGGTTGTTGACCCTGTTATCCCCTAGTTTAGGGATAACTAAGGAGATTATGTATTGAGGCCCACAGGTCCTAGACATGGAGTACCGAGAGATAGATTGACTTGAGCATGGCCCTGGAGGGCCCATATTTTCATTCTTCATTGCCTCCACTTTGTTAGAAACAACAACATCGATCACCTTAGCCTAGTCCTATAGAAGAAATGGATATTTCTCCATGAGTTAATGAGTCTGAGTACCATGGTATGTGTCACTTTGATCCTCAAAACCTTTAAATATGTGCATTTGATAATTTTTTTCTTTACTGGGTGCTTGGTTCTTATGCCTATCCACTTGACCATATCTGGGGGGAATGACAGGATGCCCTAGTAAGATTGTGCCTAGCGGTTTTGAGTTTCCACTGGGGGTATTCATGAGATTCCATCGTATTCTCCTAGAATACTTGCCAATTTCCATCTTTATCCCAATCATCGATCCCATTACACTAGTCTTGGCATTGGGTTGGACAAATATTTAAGGGTTCTACCTTACCTCATGGGAAGAAGGGGCTAAAGGCCTAGAGGGTAAAAGTAGCTAGAAAAAGATAAAATACAAGAATGAAACCTCAAGATATTCGCTCAGGGATCCCCGAGAAAGAAGTAAAAATATTCTCAGCAAGAAATAAAAAATAATAAAACAAGACCTGGTTAGAGGATAGGGGGTCTCATCACGAGACAAAGTATTAGGTCCATGGGAATCTAGCGGTATGATGCTACTAGCAGCTGGTCACCATGCTAGGGTAGTGGCTCTTGGTGGCATAGCCAAGAGAAAGGGGGTCTCGTCATGAGACAACCTTCTCATTTCTGTAAAATTCTTGTGGGTAACATTGCCACCATTGGTCACCACGCCAGGGAAATGTTCCCTAACTAGCTTCTTGAAGAAAAAGAAATAAGAAAAAGATAAAATGTCTGAATGGGATTAGAAACATTTTCATCCATGAGAGGTGCAACTCACCCTCTATAGAGGCACCCACAGGTAAGTTATGCATTTCCCTGTTATCACTGCATGCCTTGCCCAGACATCCCTTATCCACTTCACCCACTCACATGGCTTAGATTTGATATCTCCTGGAAACACCCCACATCTAGTGAGCATTAGGCCAATAGGACACCCTGTCACTTCCTCCAAACTTGGCTTGTACATTAGTATAATGTCTTTGATCACTTGTTCGAGTAAAGGGGGTTTTATGCACATGTTTAATAAAATTGATGATTAGATGTGATTGCATTTCTATGACCTCTGTGACTTATGAGCCCATGGAGAGTGTATATGTTGATGTGCAGGACCATACCTGATGGGCAGGTACCTTATGGACATGTACAGATGGGGAGATGATTAGTTAAGACCTCCATTGGACTGAAAGCCCATAAGATGGATGTTGAAACCCTAGCAAGGGGCAGAGATAGATTAGAGGGTTTTCATCGGAGAAGAGGAGGGCATTCCACGAGAGGCATATTGGTGTTGAAATAATGTAACTGTGAAGAGAATTCTTATTATTATTTTGTTATTGGATTAAATCCCCATTGTGGATTAATCATGTCATTATTATTATTATTGTTATTGGATTAATCCCCATTGAGGATTAATCATGTCATTATTATTATTATTGTTATTGGATTAATCCCCATTGAGGATTAAGAAGAGTACAAGAGGAAGCACAAAAGGAAAAATGCTCACATTGACGAAGATGAAGAACCACCGATGAAGATGATTAAGGACCATGTCTTAATCTCAGATCTCTCAGGATCTGTATCACCTGGAGAAGACACATGGCTCATTGATAGAGATGCATCAAATCATATGGCAGGTAAGAAAAATACTATCTCTTGTATTTCAGAAAAGAGGTTTTCTCATAAAGTAACTCTTGGAGATGATTATCAATATCCCATCAAGAGAATAGGAGAATCAAACTACAAGCTAGATTCAGAAAACTCAATAACTATGAAGGACATACTCTATGTACCGGGCCTAAGGAAGAACTTACTCTCCATATCATCTTTAGACAAGAAAGGCTATACAGTTGCCTTCATAGATGGAGAAGTTCTTATGTGGGCCAAGGGAGAAACCCTAAATGAAGCAATTGTCATCGGAAGTGAAGAAAATGGTTTATATAAGCTGAAGGGTCACCCAGAAACTGCTATGACCCATGCCATCGAAAACTCATGCAAAATTTGGCATAGAAGATTGGTCCACTTCAACTACAAGGTGCTACCTTACATATGCAAAGCTGTCACAGGTTTACTAGAACTCAAGGTTGACCAGGAAGGCATATGAAATGGATGTGCGCAAGGGAAGAACATCAAGAACCCCTTTCCAAAGAGGGACAACAAAGCAGAAGGAGCATTGGAACTCATCCATTCAGACGTGTCTGGCCCAATGCCATCATCCTCCATTAGCGAGTATGTATACTATGTATCATTTATTGATGATTATTCTCCTAAGACCTAGATATATTTCTTAAAATCTAAAGATGAAGTATTCAGTAAATTCAAGGAATTCAAAGCCTTGATAGAGAATCTTTCTGAAAGAAAGATTAAGATACTCAGGTCAGATAATGGAGGAGAATATACCTCGAAGGAGTTTGTAAGATTCTACAGAGATGTCGAGTTCAAGAGGGAACTAACTACTCCCTATAATCCCCAACAAAACAGTGTAGTTGAAAGGAAGAACATAATGATTATGGAAGCTATGAAGACCATGATTCACGATCAAGATATTCCTATGTGCTTATGGGCAGAAGCATCTATGGCAGTTGTTTATGTGCATAACAGACTATCCCATAGTGCACTTGGGTTCAAGACCCCAGAAGAGATGTTCACCAGAAAGAAGCCAAAGGTAAGCCATCTATAAGTATTTGGTTGTCCAGTGTTTATCCATATACCAAAAGAGAAAAGAAACAAGTTGGAGCCCTCCGGAAAGAAGGGAATATTTGTGGGATATTGTGAGGTATCCAAGGCCTTCAGAATATACATACCTGGTCACCACCATATTGATATCAGCAGGGACGTGACCTTTGATGAAGAAGCTGCACTTAAGAAATCAAGAAGATACTAGCTTGAAGAGGTGTATGAAGAAGAACCTGTAAATCCTAGGACTACAGAATCCATGAGGGAAGTTCCCAGAGATGAAAAACCTATAAGGGAAGTCATAACTTCCCCTGATGAGGAGACTCTTGAAGATCATGATATCACAGAAGTTCAAGAACCTCCTCAAATGACCTTCTTCCATAAAAGAAAGCCTACTTGGGCAAGAGAGCTTATTCAAGATGGAGAGAAGTATGGTGTTTCAGAAGGAACCACAAGACAGGTGAAGAGACCAAAGCCATTCTCCAGTTACACGACTTTGATGTGCAATCTACTTGATGAGGAACCCACATGTTTTGAAGAGGCCATCCAGAAGAAGGAATTGGTAGATGCCATGACAGAGGAATACCAATCCATAATAAAGAATGATGTATGGGAAATTGTTCCCTGACCAAAAGGTAAGGATGTGGTATCATCAAAATGGCTCTTCATGATAAAACATGCTACTGATGGAAGTATTGAGAAATATAAAGCAAGATTTGTCGCTCTAAAGCAAGAAGGAAGGAATCGACTATGAAGAGACATTCACCCCTGTGGCCAGATACACTTCAATCAGAACCATTATAGCTCTTGTTTCCAAGATGAAATGAAAGTTGCACCAGATGGATGTGAAGACAACTTTTCTGAATGGTGTCATTGAAGAGGAAGTGTATATAGAGCAACCCCAAGGATTTGAGGTTGAAAACAGGAAGTCTCAAGTTTGTCGATTGAAGAAATCCTTTTACGGATTGAATCAAGCTCCCAGAGCTTGGTATGGCCATATAGATAGTTTCTTGACAAGCTTGGGATTTACCAAGAGTAAAGAAGATTCAAATCGACTTGAGCATGGCCCTATAGGGCCCATCTTTTCATTCTTCAGCACCTCACTACTGGCAATATGAAGAGCCAATTAACAGAGTGTAAATAGGGGGTAAAAGGAATTATGGGTTTGCCTCGATCTTGTGTAGCTTATTTTTTGAGTGGGTTCCAGGCTTGGGACCTAGAGCCGAGATTCTCTCAAGAGGACCTTGCAATCCATCCATGGCATGGTGGACCGAGGTGATGAGGTGGTAGAGAGGAGGTAGGGTGCTGACACCCTACAACGAGGACTTTTTGTATAATTGGGAAAACAATATTTTGGATGGTGGTTAAGTATTGATTAGAAATTGTGTGTCATGGATGTCGGTCCATGATGGCCAGAGGGTTTCCCTTGACATTGACGAAGGAATCAGAGAGACGAAGTGGTGGGAGGAGAGGCCGAGAGGGTGTTACAAAACATGCAGGGAAACTTGTCACATTTGACACACAGGATACCCATGAGGATCTACCTGAAGCCATGCCGCGACAAGTGGTTGGTGTACCAAGGGCATGGGTACAACTTTTTCGGCGTCTTGAAAACACCATGGTTTGCTACCATGAAACACATCTGGCGCCATAGTTGTAGATTTCGTGGGATATTATGATACAGGTTGGATATGTATATGAGGGTGTTAGCCCCATTTTGTACTATAAACACTATATTTTTTGAAATATATAAAAGGGAACTTATATTTTTCAATGTGTACATTGATTAGATGTTTTGTTTGCTTTTAAATATGTGACACATTCCAATCTAAAATATAGTTAGAATAAGCATCAGATACATAATTAAAACTTCTAGGAATATGATAATATGTAATAAAATAAAAATGTTGTTCTAAAAGACTTACCCGTAGGAATCGTCAGAGTAAATAAGGATCACGCACATGGTAACGATCGTTCGATAACAACCATTCAATTAGCGCACTACTAACTGGTAATCCAGGTGAACTTTTAATGTATGGATGGCATGTGAGATAGCATCATGTAAAAGTTCTGTAGCATTGCTATATTCAGCCACATTGTTAGTGAATGGCCCTAGGCATATGCCTCATGAAGACACAAATAGACCCTCGGGTGAATAAATCACCCAAGCGGTGGAAGCCAAGTTCCGTATATGATGGTTGGCCCCATCTGCAAATCCTAGGTAGACTAGAGACTCCATTGACATATGTCAACAGAGTGAAAACTCAATAAGCAAGCCAAAGATGAAAAAGAAAAAGATATATACACTAAATTACATTAGTATACAAAGAGCTCCACCTAATCTTGGGGCTCAAGCATAGTATCATTTCAATTAGAGCCCATTTCTGAGCTTGGCCAACTTGCCTGCCCCCAACGGTTCTTTGGCTTGATCATACAAGAGGAACTAGTCACGCTTAGCGTACAACTGAGGACAACCAGACTTATCATATTGAACCTTGACACGTTGTTTGTTTTCCTCAATAGTTGTAGAGGCATCTCGATGCTTCTCATCAAGACTCTCTACATGTACAAGGCGTCATTCAAGATCAAAAGTGTTAGGTAGGAGCACGACTACCAACTTAAGAGAAGGGATTTCACATTCAATGGGTAATATTGACTCCACACCATGTACTAATTGGAAAGGGGAAAATCCGATGGTAGTCTTGACTGAGGTTCAGTATGTCCAAAGTGCAGGATATAGCATGATGTGTCAGTCAGACTTACTCTGACTCACAGTTTTTTGAAAAATAGTCTTAAGAGACTTGTTCTCTACTTATCCATTTGTCTGGGGATAATAAGGAGAAGAGTGACCATTCTTAAACCCCAATTTAGTTGTTATTTCTTCCATGATCTCATTTTGAAAGTGACTTCCATGGTCAGTGACAATCTCACTCGGGATATTGAATCGAGTGATAATCTGTTTGAATATGAAGAAGGTTGCAGTCTTCCCATCAGATTTAATTGTAGGCATCGCCTTGACCCACTTATTAAATTAGTCGATGACCACGATAATGTGTTGATGCCCCCCAGCTTGTAATCAATGAATTCCACGACACACTTAGTGAAGGGACTGTCGATAATAACTCGGTGAAGAGGGGATGGATGCGAGCGCATTTTCTGAGTGATAGAGGTGACACTTCTTAACTGCTTCAATACAATCCTTAAATATAGTAGGCCAGAAATAACCGGCTCACAAAAATTTTTGGGATGTCACAAGCTCGGATAAATGACCACCACAAGCCCCATTATGGCAATCGTTTAGGATAGACTTGACCTCTCCGAGAGTTAAGAAATGATGAAAGATATGCTTGCTATCTTACACACCATCGATCATCTTGTGAGAGATGCTGAGGGAACTTCAAATACTGAAGATAGAGCACGATGTCTCCATACCGGGGGTCAGATGATGATGTGTTCATCCGCAAACGAATCGACATGGATAACGTCCTCATCTAGTCGTGGGAAATCAGATATCAACATTCTTGTGGGACTTCTTGGATTTAGCAGAAGCGAATTTGAGATCAAACTCCTGTAAAATGACATTCCATTTATTATATTTACCTCCTATGATATGATATGTGATATGGGTAGTGTAGTGTAGTAAATTTCAACTAAGATAAGAAATAACATTCTTGTGGAGCTCGTCATCCTCCTGAACTAGAACCATACCAATTGTATCGTATTCTGGAGGCTTCCACATAGGCGTCGACACCAGGGCCTTCATCCCAACTTAAGAGGACGAGGATACAAAAATGAAACCTTTAGTGATAGTAGCATAGTTCACTATAAACCTATGAAGAAAGATTTGTCTAATTGTGCGCGGGGGAGGCAACCGAAGTATTGCCTCCTTGAGTGGATCTACCATGATCCTAGTCTCAGAAAATAGAAAACCTAACAAAGACTTAATGCAAAAGATGCATTTATGAGGGTTTAATTGGATCCTATAATAAAAACATCTTTCGAAAACAAGTCGAAGGTGGATAACGTGATCCACTCTCTTGCGAGAGGGAGCAACAAGATCATCAAGGTGGAATTACGGGTTTGCCTCCATCTTGTGTAGCTTCTTTTTTGAGCTGGTTCTAGGCTTGGGACATAGAGTTAAGATTCTATCAAGAGGACCGCATGATCCATCCATGGCATGGTGGACCGAGGTGATGAGGCAGCAGAGAGGAGGTAGGGTGCTGACACCCTACAAAGAGGATTTTTTGTATAATTAGGACAAACATATTAATTGGGAATCTAGGTGAACTTCTAATGTACAGATGGCATTTGAGATAGCATCATGTAATATTTCTATAAAGTCGCTATATTCACTCGCATATGCCTCCTGAAGACACAAATATACCCTCGGGTGAATAAATCACCCATGCGGCAGAAGCCAAGTTCCATATGTGATGACTGGCCCTATCTGCGAAAATTCAGTGGTAGTCTTGACCGAGGTTCGGTATGCCCAAAGTGAAAGATATAGCATGATGTGTCAGTCGGACTTACTCTGACTGACAGTTTTTTGAAAAATGGTCTTGAGAGACTTGTTCTCTACTTGTCCATTTGCCTGGGGATAATAAGGAGAAGATTCACTATGCTTAAACCCCAATTTAGTTGTTATTTCTTCCATCATCTCATTCTTAAAGTGACGTCTTCCCATCAGATTTAATTGTAGGCATGGACTTGACCCACTTATTAAAGTAGTCGATGACCACGATAAGCTTGCAATCAATGAAGTCCACGCCCCACTTAGTGAAGGGACTGTCGATAATAATTGGGTGAAGAGGGGATGGATGCAAGCACATTTTCTGAGTGATAAAGGTGACACTTCTTAACCGCTTCAATACAATCCTTAAATATAGTAGGCCAGAAATAACCGAATCTCAAATTTTTTTGGGATGTCGCAAGCTCGGATAAATGACCACCACTAGCTCCACTGTGGCAATCGTTTAGGATAGACTCAATCTCTCCCTGAGTTAAGCAATGATGAAAGATATCATCTATTCCTCGATGATACAAAGTGTCACCAACAATAGTATATTTCTTGGCTTGCTATCTTATACACCATCGATCATCTCGTGAGAGATGATGAGGGAACTTCAAAGTCTGAATATAGAGCATGATGTCTCCATACCGGGGGTCAGACGATGATGTGCTCATTCGAAAACGAATCGACATGGATAACTTCCTCATCTAATCATGGGAAATCATATATCAACTCTGAAATACTAAGGGCTTCTTGGATTTAGAAGAAGTGAAATCGAGATCATGTGTAGTGTAGTGTAGTAAAGTTTGACTAAGATAAGAAATAACATGCTTGTGTAGCTCATCATCTTCCTACACTAGAACCATACCAATCGTATCGTATTCTGGAGGCTTCAACAGAGGTTCCGACACCAAATATTTCTTCAAAGCATCGAAGGACTCCTGGGCTTGCTCATCCCAGATAAAAGGGGTTTCCTTCTTCAAAAGACTCATGAAACCTTTAGTGATAGTAGAATAGTTCACTATAAACCTACAAAGAAAGAGTTAGTTGTATAATTGTGCGCGAGGGAGGAAACCAAATTATTGCCTCAACCTTGAGTGGATCTACCATGAACCTAGTCTCAGAAACTAAAAAACCTAACAGATGCATTTATGAGGGTTTAATAAGATCCTATAATAACAACATCTTTCGAAAACAAGCCGAAGGTGGATAACGTGATCCACTCTCTTGTGAGAGTGAGCAGCAACATCGTCAAGGTAAGCTTCAACTACTTGCTTAATATCATGAAACGCGAAAGTCATGGCACATTGAAAGGTTTCTCTAGCATTGCAAAAGGAACTGGGTAGATAGTTCCTTGCTTCTTATCTATGGGAACGGGGTTGGATACCCAATATGTTAAAGGAACTGGGTAGATGAAGCCAGTATTAAGTAGCTTCTCCACCTTTGCCTTAATAGTAGGGGCCTTTTGAGGGTTGACAACTCTAAGACATTTTCGAACAGGTTTAGCATCTGAATATGTTTTATTTTCGTGTTCGACAATACGAGGGTCGATCCCTGACATCTCAAACCAAAAAATATTCACTGATATTTACATTTTCAACCTTACCATGGGTATGAGATATGTCGATCTGGATGGTAGGAGAAATAATCACCATATTTCCTTCAACCTAAATGGTGTGCGTATCTAGTGTAACTATGGTGTGACCAACTATCTCACTCAAGGTATATTGAAAGTCATCTTGTTTGATTCTTTCAAGCTCTGGGAGAAAATAGGAACGATGATTCATATCATCCCAAGTTTTTCGGAAGCATTCATGGCTTCGATGATGGCCTCATCTGAAGGAAAAGTGCCATCAAGGAAATTATGTGAACAGGACAATGAGGTGGCCCACATGGGCCTAGACATGAGATCCTCCTTGTCTGTTGGTGAGGGAAAAAGATCGGGATCGATGGAAGAGTCAAGAATAGCTTGATACACAATCTCTATTGTTGATAACGACATGGCCATCCTAACATGCGAGTGTCCTTCCCATGACAGAGTTGGGGAAGGGAAGCAATGAACCTCCTAGTCGAGATAGTCCTACTAGACATGGCATAAACTTGATGGTTTGGTGTTGAGAAGTCGAAAGTACCCATAAGGGAAGAAAAAATTCCAACACCAATATTCTCGGTTGGCGGTCAAGAATTGTGGATCATAGGGATTGACTATCCAAGAGATGCATTAGGGCTAAGGTACACAAAGGATAATTGATCAATCATTACAATCTTCCCTTCATGAGGAAAACAAAGAGTATGGAAAATAGACGATACGACGTCGATCATAGAATAAGTCCAATTGCAACCTAGAAACAGGTTATAATAAAGAGGCGCATCCACTACCTCTACTTCCACCTCTACCGTCTTCCTGCCTAATTGAACCAGAAAGGAAGGGAGAATATCGTGGGGGAAGAAGGAATGACCATCAAAAGAAGTCAACATGTTCGATGATTTGGAAAGAGCTTTCCAAAGTTCTAGGTACATCACACACGTAGCAGTGCCTTCATCAACAACTGCACATTTGATGGTATACTTTGAATCATCCACATGGTAAGGCAAGAAAGGCTTAATATATGTGACGTCAAACTTGATAAGCTTCGAGCCACTAGGTTCTAGAGCTCCTAGAGCAGAGAGTAAGGCATTTCTCTATGAAGGACATGTCTGGATTATCTCCAAAGCCGACATAGCACAAGGAGTTTTTCCCATGTCCTCAGCAATAGAGTAGTTATGGGTGGCTCTAGCATTTGGATTATGGGTAGAGTACTTGAGTACTCTTTTAGGAATACGAGGTTGTGGCTCTAGTTTCTCAATGGGGGAGGAGGAGGAGATTCTATACCATATAAATTTTTGCATCGACCATATTGATACATAGATGGTTTCCATCTTGTGACTGTTGGTTTTGACCAACCACATTTCCGACGTTTGAGGAGCTCGAGGCTAAGTGTTGATTGTGTGGGAATGGATTCGTCGGCACGATAGGCGATTGAGATAAAAGCCTTGCAACTTATGCAAGTTTCAGGCACAAATGGGTAAGGTGATCATTTGTGAAAATTTTAGAGGGAAAATTCACCTTACGTTTTTCTCGTTTTCCCTCTCTAACACTATTACCTGTCTTCTCAATATTGTCCTTGGATTGATTACCATTTTTCCCACCCTGGTGGTTGGTTACCATTCAAGTTGGTTGACGATTACACTGAGTGTACATCCAATGAATGACTGGGATAAGAGGATATAGATGAAGCTGGTCTTCCTACAGACTAGTTTAAAGACAACTCTTTTATCTGGTTCGTCACCGAGTCTATGGAATTTACATTGGTGGAGCCGACAATTCCATCGGAATGAGGTCTGATCTTTTGTCTAATTTTGTAAGTAGACTGTGGTGCTTCAGGAAGGAGGTGGTATAACATCCCAGGCTGAGCATATATGAAATCTAACTGTTGGGCTCTAAAGATAACTTCTTCCTCCTTAGTAACCTTGTAAGTAGAAATGTCCTTTGATTTAGGAGGATGTAAGGACTTAGAAAACCATTCTAACAGAAAGGTCAGGGGTGTAGGGGTCTTAATCAACCTCTTCCATCTATGCCACTCCTACATATGGTCCGAGATATGAGTGGCGATATCCTGGCATAAAGTAGACAACAACTCTAAACCAGCATCATAACGAATGTGCAACTGGAAATGGTTAAGAAAAACCATCACCAACTAATTAAAGGGCCATGTAAGATCCTGACTCATAGGGTCATTCATTAACTTAGCCAAATATGATAGATTAAGCATGGTGAGAAAAGGGAGACGGGGTTGGGACATCTGGCCCCAACCACTTGGGAAATATTTTTCTTGCGGATTTGAAGGCCATCCAAGGTTCTGGTAAACACTATGGCCCTATCCGACGTTATAAGGCCCTCCTTCGGGCTAACTCATATAAGGTGGGTTGTGCATCATTCTAGTTGGAATGTTCTGTTGAGGGTTATAGAAACTTCCCCTAGCCAGATTAGATCAAGGTTGAGGTTTGCCCAAAGTGTGAAACTAACCTCCCCCAAGTTGGAAATAGGAGGATAGAGGTGGTTTCGTCATGCCAAGTGTATTGGTCAGAATCTGTCGAGGAGGTAGGATTGTAGGACGAAACTTGAGTCGAAACTTGTCTGCCAAGTTGACTATTCCACCCAAAAGTAGGATGATTGGACCCAAGGTTAAAATAATACATACCTCCCATATAAGGAGTCGTTTGAGGGATTTGAGATCCACCAAATGAAAAAGGAGTGTACAAAGGTGTGGTGCCCTCGAGCCCAATGCTAACATTAGGGCCAACAGCTCGGATGGAGTTCGAAAACTGTGAGGTGAAGTTAGGCATACCATAAATAAATGGATTAGAATCGATACAGATGGACTGAACATTGTATCCCGGTAAGTGGCCAAGAGACCCAAAGGGGTTCGAGGCAGTAGTATGAGCATTAACTATAGGACGAGCCACAGTAATGATAGGTGCCTCCGATACCACAACCATGGATGTTGCAGTAGTTGAAGGGGTGCCATTAACTACAGTGGGTATGGGGGTTGAAGGGCTCCCAGAATTCTGAAGACCGGGTACATTACTCATCCTTGTAGAATCAACGGGTTCAGAAGTCTGAGGGGTGGATGTGTGTGTACCACGTGTAATGACTCTATGCCTTTTAGAAGGAAAGGATACGAAATCCGATGGTAACTGTAACAAGCGACGAGACCGACAAGGCGGCTGGTCCGACTCCACGATGACTTAAGACTCTAAAGATAAAAATATATTCTAAGGCCAACTAGTAAGAAAAGAGCACACCAAAATTCAAACGGACAATATGCATGCAAATGGGTAAAAGTGGCTGAGTGGCCTCCCTCCCTAAAGAAGGCATGTCTCGTCCAAGAGGGACTTGAGACTCCTTGCTAAAGATTGGAGGTAACAGAATCAGTTATAGGGGCCCTCGTGGGCTTAACAACCAGTCGGTCAGATCCCCCCGGAGAGGTAATCCTCCATAAAGGTTGTGTGTTGTCCGACCCCTATCTGACCCAGAGTACCTGCAGAATAGCCCCTGCAAGTAACCTATGAGATACCTAAGTCAAGCAACTAATAAACCATTGTATAATCGATGCACAGGCAAGCAGTCGTAAGTCCGGATCACCATATGGGCAGGGTAGAAACGCCCAAAACCTTGAAAGTTCCACCTCTCACGGAGGTACGGGCACTAACAAGATCCCCAAATACGAATAAATCCACAGAAATATCTCTGATGCTAGGCTAGTATCTGGAGGATATCCCTTCAACTAACTTCACGCGACCTCGTGATTAACTCCGGTGTGAGCGGAGCCTCCTGATATTACCAATTATACAATGTATTTCTCCAGTCCCTGAATCAAACACATATGTTGATTTAATTGCCTTGGAGAAGTTTACTCACAAAATTCTATTCTAAGGCACTAAATACTAGACTAGTTTGTGCACCCTAGAAAATAAAATCGTTACTAATAAATTTTAGATTATAACGTTGATTTTATGGCTGTGATTACTCAAAAAGGTATATGGTAATGAAACCAATGGTGTTATGACTTTGGAAGAAAGTTAACATGAAGATAATGCAAAGTCTTAACTTTAACTTTTGATGAATGATATGCTCCTAAAAGATTATGCAATCTCCAAATTCAAATCTATGATTCAAAAGTATAAATTAGCTTCAAAACTTGTGTGTCTTTGTGCATTAGGGAAAAAAGATATAAAGAAACTCTATCTGTGTTATATTTAAGATCATAAAGTCAATCCTGCATCCATTCATTCAACCAACATTTTAAAAGTTCAAGCTCGTGTGTCTTTGTGCATTAGGAAAAAAAGATATAAAGAAACTTTGTCTGTGTTATATTTAGGATCATAAAGCCAAACGTGTTCATCTAGTGGTTGCAAAACATGTGATGAGGTACCTTAAAGGTACAATGGATTATGGTCTCAGCTATGGTGGAGATAATGACTTCACACTGAGTGGATATACTGATGCAAATTGGGCAGGAAGCGTTGCTGACAGAAAAATCATTTTCGGATGTTGTTTCAGTTTGGGATCAACTATGATCTCGTGGAAGAGTAGGAAGCAATCCAGTATTTCTCTCAGGACAACAGAAGCAGAGTACATTGACGCATGTTCTTCTTGCTGCGAAGCCATATGGCTTTGAAAGTTGCTGACAGACCTATTTGATTTGGAGATGAGAGGAACCACGATTCTATGTGACAATCAAAGTTGTATTAAAATGATAGAGAATCCTGTGTTCTATGATAGGTCGAAGCACATAGAGATCCGCTATCATTTCATCTACGACATGGTACAGAGAGGAGCCTTGAAGCTCCAGTACATTAGCATGGATGAACAGGTTGTTGATGTGATGACTAAGCCTCTATCTCGTGTAAAGTTTGAACACTTTCAATATAAGCTTGGTATTGTTCGAAAGGACCTTTCCTGAAAGGGGGAGTAGATGTATTCATTTCTTCTAACCTCGTTGTTAGACATAAAGCAAGATGAGTCATGCTTCTGACCTCATTGTTATACGTAAAACATGACGTCGTGTTATCCTTGCTTCTGACCTCACTATTAGACGTAAAGCAAGATGAGTCATGCTTCTGACCTCACTGTTAGACGTAAATCAAGATGAGTCATGCTTCTAACCTCGCTGTTAGACGTAAATCAAGATGAGTCATGCTTCTGACTTCGCTGTTAGATGTAAATCATGAAGCTGTGTGATCTTTTCTTCTAACCTCGTTGTTAGACGTAAAGCAAGATGAGTTATGCTTCTAACCTAGTTGTTAGACGTAAAGCATAATGTCGTTGATTCCTTGCTTCTGACCTAGTTGTTAGACGTAAAGCAAGATGATTCCTCGCTTCTAACCTCATTGTTAGACGTAAAGCGAGATGTTGATGTGTTCTTTTCTTTTGACCTCATTGTTAGACGTAAAGCAAGATGAGTCATGCTTCTGACCTAGTTGTTAGACATAAAGCATGACGTTG
>ML790120.1:663536-687355 GCA_009831015.1 Picea engelmannii | reverse complement strand
GTTCAAGATGATATTGACGATACTGTCCTCCAGATGCCACTGATGATGCAGACCTCTCTCGCCTGATGCCGATGAAGAATACCCTTCTTGTTAAGGGGGAGTGTTGAAATAATGTAACTACGAAGAGCATTCTTATTATTATTATTATGTTATTGGATTAAATCCCCATTAGGGTAAGGACCAAATCCCCTTTTGCGGATTGGTCATCGGACAATTACAAAGTGTAGAATAAGAAGTCGGCCCTAGTAGTTATAATGGAAGACCCAAAATTAATTAAAGGTGGGTTTACCCACCCAGAGTGAGAGGTTGACCCTACTATTTGTGACCTTTCACATGTGCCATTCTGATATAAATAAGAGGCTAGCACCTCACTTCAAACACACAACTCACTTGTTCATTCTCTTATGAGGCAATCTGCAATTACAAGTTGGAGAGAGGAGAAGAAGAAGGGTGGTGCATCTCTTAGGGAGGACTCTCTGTATTGGTTTGAGTTATCTCTTGAACATTGTATAAGCTATTTATGATAAGGAAGTTTTTGTTGGGTTTTCTTCCTCTAGAGGGTTTCCCAGGATAAATGTTGTGTCTCTTGTGAATGTGTATTTCTCAGTGATCTTGTTCTTATTATGCTCTTATCTTATGAAATGCAAAGAACTATAATAATGGCATAAACATTAACACTTGGCAGAGCCTTACCTAGGGGGGTTGTGCCATTTCCACTAGAATGTTGGCCTTGGAAGTCCCATGACATCACCCAGGACACTTATGACGTCATCATATGGTCACCAAACTAGGGAAATGGCTCTCAATTGTAAATGAATAATTGGTAAATGTAAGTGTTTTTCTGCAATCCTTCCTTTACTTGAATGGATATAGTGTTTTAGTTGCATTTTTTTTAATAAAATTGCTAGAATAAACCCTAGGTCCTTTCTAGGGTTTGCACTTTGATTTCTGAAGTTGTTTGGGTTGATAGTTGATGCTTATCACTTCCTATTGTCTTTATTTGGGATTTCAAGATGCTTGTTTTGTGAAGAAAATTTGAGTGATTTATCTTTCTCCTTGTCTTTTCTTGGATTCTTCTCCCCATTTACTTGTACTCCTTGAATGTTTGTTGGTTGTCAAATCCTTGATTGAGTTCTTGCTTTGTGTCTTTTGCATTTGCATCTGACTCTTCTTTTAATTGAAAGTAGTGGAGCATTAAAGGATTTCGATTTAATTTCTTTATACATTAGAATCAAATAAAGAAGATAGATGAATTATTTCTTTTGGGTAGTGAAACTAGATTGCATTTGTAGTGAAATTGTATAGTTTTTGGCATTTTTTGGTCTTGAATTGAAGGGGGCTAAGAATCATGTATTGGTGTACAATATCTTTGACTCATTTCTTGAAGATCTTGATATTGATGAGTTTAATCTAAATTATCTAGGAATGATAAATGTTTTGTCCTTCTCATAATATAGCTTTCATCGAAGTGAAATATTTTCATTCTCATTTATTTGCATTGTTTAGAGTAAGTAAAGAACAACCACTAAAATTTATCAATTTTTTTTACATTTTATGGTAGAAAACCTACAATAGCTTAAGGTGTAGGGATTTGGAATACGTTGAAAGGATAAATTTCCAAAGTTGTCAAAATAACTTAGCATCAGGTGTAGAGATTTGGAATAGGTTGAAAGGATAACTTTCCAAAGATGTCAAACTAACTTAGCATCAGGTGTAGGGATTTGGAATAGGTTGAAAGGATAACTTTCCAAAGATGTCAAACTAACTTAGCATCTCGTGATAGGGAGAGAAAATCTAGTTTTCGTATAAGCATAGCTGGGATCCCCCTCTCACACAAAGGTTACACATGAGGTCACATTCAAAAGAGATACAAAGATTATCCCTATGTGGTTTTATTGTTCGTAGTAGTCAGATCGTGTATTGGGGGTTATTCTTGAGTTCATTTGTCTTCATTTGGTCTCGGTGCTTTGTGAATTCTGAATCCGTTCAGGGTCCTCTAGAGTTCTACTGGTCCACTTGTCCTCAGTTCTCTCGAAGTATTTCAGACTTGTTATCCTGCCCATAAATTCAGACTGGACTATTGACTGTACCCTCTCAGGGGCTGACTACAAGTTGGTGTCCTTAATAGCCATAATATTTAGGGTCTTTACACAAGGTGATGGTGAACGGAAGTCTTCATTGTACTTGGAACAAACGGTGGTCAAACTCACTCCGGCTCCTTGGAGGGTAAATACATGATTACTATGTTGAAGCTTGCACCAAGGAGTAAGTCCATTAAGAAGGTCTCCTTCCTTAAGTGGATTGAGTAGTTTCCTCAAAGAATGACTGGCATGATTTTATCCCTCCCACCCATCTCCATGAGTTGTACTTTATGGTTTCTGATGATATGATACACTCTCTAACCCATGTTATTTTTGTGCTTAACTTATCATTATTTTGGTTTATGATGAACCATAGAGGCTAGTATTGTGAGACATTGCTAGGATGGTTTCACTTGTCATTTGATTACACCTAGAATAATTTGTTTTCACACTTTTATATATGCTTTCTTCACTTTGAAATGTATGAGCTGGGGGTGATATCACCACCCGAAATGAATGCTAGTTTGTTTTCACACTTTTATATATGCTTTCTTCACTTTGAAATGTATGAGTTGGGGGTGATATCACCACCCGAAATGACTGCTAACAAATTTATGTTGAGATCAAGTAGGTCGTAGGTTATTCTAGAGATGATGAGGTTCTCATGCGCTTTATGGTGAGCAGATGTCCTCGAGTTGAAGCCAGATGTTATCCCCCAGTTTAGGGATAACTAGGGAGATTATGTCTCAAGTCCCATAGGTCCTAGACATGGAGTACGGAGAGGAAAATCGACTTGAGCATGTCCCTATAGGGCCCATCTTTTCATTCTTCAGCACCTCACTACTAGAAATATGAAGAGACAATTAATAGAGTGTAAATAGGGGGTAAAAGGAATTATGGGATTGTCTCCATCTTGTGTAGCTTCTTTTTCGAGCGGGTTCCAGGATTGGGACCTAGAGCTGAGATTCTCTCAAGAGGACCTCGCGATCCATCCATGGCATGGTGGACCGAGGTGATGAGGAGGAAGAGAGGAGGTAGGGTGTCGACACCCTACAACGAGGAATTTTTGTATAATTAGGACAAAAATATTTTGGATGGTGGTTAAGTATTGATTAGAAATTTGTGTGTCGTGGATGTGGGTCCATGACGGCCAGAGGGTTTCCCTCGACTTCAACGGAGAAATCGGGGAGATGAAGTGGTGGGAAGAGAGGCCAAGAGGGTGTTACAAAATGTGCAGAGAAACTTGTCGCATTTGACACACATGATACCCATGGTTCAGGTAGAGGATCTACCTGAAGCCATGCAACGATAGGTGGTTGGTGTACCCAGGGCATGGGTACAACTTTTTCGACGTCTTCAATATGCCATGGTTTTCTACCATGACACACATCTGGCGCCATAGGTGTAGATATCGTGGGATATTATGATACAGGTTGGATATGTATATGAGGGTGTTAGCCCCATTTTGTATTATAAACACCATATTTTTTTAAATATATAAAAGGGATCTTCATCTTTACTTATATTTTTCAATGTGTACATTGATTAGATGTTTTGTTTGCTTTTAAATATGTGACAAATTCCAATCTAAAATATAGTTAGAATAAACATCAGATACATAATTAAAACTTCTAGGAATATGATAATATGTAATAAAATCAAAATGTCGTTCTAAAAGACGTACCCGTAGGAATCGTTGGAGTAAAGAAGGATCACGCACATGGTAACGATCATTCGGTAACAACCATTCAATTAACGCACTACTAACTGGGAATCCAGGTGAACTTTTAATGTATGGATGGCATGTGAGATAGCATCATGTAAAAGTTCTATAAAATTGCTATATTCAGCCACATTGTTCGTGGATGGCCCTAGGCATATGCCTCTTGAAGACACAAATAGACCCTCGGGTGAATAAATCACCCAAGCGGTGGAAGCCAAGTTCCATATATGATGATTGGCCCCGTCTGTGAATCCTAGGTAGACTAGCGAATCCATTGACATCTGTCAACCAAGTGAAAACTCAACAAGCAACCCGAAGATGAAAAAGAAAAAGATATATACACTAAATTACATTAATATACAAAGAGCTCTGCCTAATCTTGGGGCTCAAGCATAGTATCATTTCAAGTAGAGTCCATTTCTAAGCTTGACCAACTTGCCTGCCCCCAACGGTTCTTTGGTTTAATTATCGGTTCTTTGGTTTAATTATACAAGAGGAACTAGTCACGCTTAGCGTACAACTAAGGACAACCAAACTTATCATATTGAACCTTGACACATCGTTTGTTTGCCTCGATAGCTATAGAGGCATCTCGATGCTGCTCATCAAGACTCTCTAGGTGTACAAGGCGTCATTCAAGATCAAAAGTATTAGGTAGGAGCACGAATACCAACTTAAGAGAAGGGATTTCACATTCAATGGGTAATATTGACTCCACACCATGTACTAACTGGAAAGGGGAAAATACGATGGTAGTTTTGACTGAGGTTCAGTATGCCCAAATTGCAGGATATAGCATGATGTGTCAGTCAAACTTACTCTGATTGACAGTTTTTTGAAAAATGGTCTTAAGAGACTTGTTCTCTACTTATCCATTTACCTGGGGATAATAAGGAGAAGAGTGACCATGCTTAAACCCCAATTTAGTTGTTATTTCTTCCATGATCTCATTCTGAAAGTGACTTCCATGGTCAGTGACAATCTCACTCAGGAAATCGAATCGAGTGATAATCTGTTTGAATATGAAGAAGGTTGCAGTCTTCCTATCATATTTAATTGTAGGCATGGCCTTGACCCACTTATTAAAGTAGTCGATGACCACAATAATGTGTTGATTCCCCCCAACTTGTAATCAATGAATTCCACACCACACTTAGTGAAGGGACTGTCGATAATAACTCAGTGAAGAGGGGATCGATGCGAGCGCATTTTCTGAGTGATAGAGGTGACACTTCTTAACTGCTTCAATACAATCCTTAAATATAGTAGGCCAGAAATAACCGTCTCGCAAAATTTTTTGGGATGTCACAAGCTCGGATAAATGACCACCACAAGCCCCACTATGGCAATCGTTTAGGATAGACTCGACCTCTCCAAGAGTTAAGCAATGATGCAAGATATGCTTTCTATCTTACACACCATCGATCATCTTGTGAGAGATGCTGAGGGAACTTCAAATACTGAAGATAGAGCATGATGTCTCCATATCGGGGGTTATATGATGATGTGTTCATCCGCAAACGAATTGACATGGATAACATCCTCATATAGTCGTGGGAAATTAGATATCAACTCTGCAAAGACTAGGGACTTCTTGGATTTATCATAAGCGAATTCGAGATCAAACTCCTGTAAAATGACATTCCATTTATTATATTTCCCTCCTATGATATGATATGTGATATGTGTAGTGTAGTGTAGTGTAGTAAAGTTCGACTAAGATAAGAAATAACATTCTTGTGGAGCTCGTCATCCTCCTGAACTAGAACCATACCAATCGTATTGTATTATGGAGGCTTCAACAGAGGCATCGACACCAGGGCCTGCATCCCAACTTAAGAGGATGAGGATACACGAATGAAACCTTTAGTGATAGTAGCATAGTTCACTATAAACCTATGAAGAAAGAGTTTTATAATTGTGCATGGGGCAGGAAACCGAAGTATTGCCTCAACCTTGAGTGGATCTACCATGATCCTAGTCTCAGAAACTAGAAAACCTAACAAAGACTTAATGCAAAAGATGCATTTATGAGGGTTTAATTGGATCCTATAATAAAAACATCTTTCGAAAAAAAGTTGAAGGTGGATAACGTGATCCACTCTCTTGCGAGAGGGAGCATAAAGATCATCAAGGTAAGATTCAACTATGTTCTTAAGATCATGAAACGCGAAATTCATTGCACGTTGAAAGGTTGCTCCAGCGTTGCAAAAGTTCAGTGGAGGACATCTATTTTTTGACCGGTTTATTACGTTGGGGGGAGTTTGTGAACCTCAAATCACTGGGGGAAGGAAGTGGATGAATATAGAAGAATTTATTGATGCCCATTGTGTATCTAGGACCCCTAAAATAGGGAGTTAAGTCCCATCCGGGCAATAAACAACCTCAGTCTAAAGATCATTGTCCTAGTTTTAACCAGGATCACAGGTTCGACTTCGTTACACCAGGCATCAAGGTCGCTCATGTTTTATGAAGTGTAGTGTGCGAGACCCACGATGTACGATTGGTGCACCTCACTACTGGCCAGTATGAAGAGCCAATTGACAGTGTAAACAGGGGGTAAAAGGAATTACGGTTTTGCCTCCATCTTGTGTAGCTTCTTTTTTGGACCTCACAATCCATCCATGGCATGGTGGACCGAGGAGATGAGGCATAGATGAGGTAGGGTGACGACACCCTATAAAGAGTATTTTTTGTATAATTAGGACAAACATATTTTGGATGGTGGTTAAGTATTGATTAGAAATTTGTGTGTCACAGATGTAGGTCCATGACGACTAGAGGGTTTCAATTGACATCGACGGAGGAACCGGGGAGACGAAGTGGTAGGAGGAGAGGCCGAGAGGGTGTAACAAAACGTGCAGGGAAACTTGTCGTGTTTGACACACATGATACCCATGGTTCAGGTAGAGGATCTACCTGAAGCCATGCAATGATAGGTGGTTGGTGTACCCAAGGCATGGGTACAACTCTTTCAGCGTCTTGAAAATGCCATGGTTTTCTACCATGACACGCATGTCATGGGATATTATGATACAGGTTGGATATGTATATGCGGGTGTTAGCCCCATTTTGTACTATAAACACCATATTTTTTGAAATATATAAAGGGATCTTCAACTTTACTTATATTTTTCAATGTGTACATTGATTAGATGTTTTGTTTTCTTTTAAATATATGACAAATGCCAATCTAAAACATAGTTAGCATGAGCATAAGATACATAATTAGAACTTTTAGGAATATGATAATATGTAATAACATCAAAATGTTGTTCTAAAAGATGTACCCATAGGAATCATTGGAGTAAAGAAGGATCACGCATGTGGTAACGATCATTCGGTAACAACCGTTCAACTAACGCACTACTAATTGGGAATCCAAGTGAATTTCTAATGTACGGATGGCATGTGAGATAGCATCATGTAAAATTTCTATAACATCGCTATATTCACCTGCATATGCCTCCTGAAGACACAAATATACCCTCGGGTGAATAAATCACCCACGTGGCGAAGGCCAAGTTCCATATGTGATGATTGGCCCTGTTTGCGAATCCTAGGTAGACTGATGACTCCACTGACATCTGTTAACCAAGTGAAAACTTGATAAGCAACCCGAAGATGAAAAATAAAAAGATATATACATTAAATTACATTAGTATACAAATAGCTCCACCTAATCTAAGTAGAGCCCATTTCTGAGCTCGACCAACTTATTCCCTTTGCAATCTTCCACTCATAGGCTCCTTTTTCTAGCACATTTTGCATGATGTAAAGCCCATGCCACATGGGTTTTAAACTTGTCTACCCCCAACGGTTCTTTGGCTTGATCATACAAGAGGAACTAGTCACCCTCAGCGTACAACTGAGGACAGTGACTACCAACTTAAGAGAAGGGATTTCACATTCAATGGGTAATATTGACTCCACACCATGTACTAACTGGAAAGGGGAAAATCCAGTGGCAGTCTTGAACGAGGTTCGGTATGCCCAAAGTGAAAGATATAGCATGATGTGTCAGTCAGACTTACTGTGACTAACAGTTTTTTGAAAAATGGTCTTGAGAGACTTGTCCTCTACTTGTCCATTTTCCTGGGGATAATAAGGTGAAGAGTGACCATGCTTAAAGCCCAATTTATCTATTATTTCTTCCATCATCTCATTCTGAAAGTGAATTCCATGGTTAGTGACAATCTCACTCGGGATACCAAATCGGGTGATAATCTGTTTGAATACGAAGAAGGTTGTAGTCTTCCCATCGGATTTAATTGTAGGCATGACCTTGACCCACTTATTAAAGTAGTCAACGACCACGATAATATGTTTATGCCCCCAAGCTTGCAATCAATGAAGTCCACACCCCAAGTGAAGAGACTGTCGATAATAATTGGGTGAAGAGGGGATGGATGCAAGCACATTTTCCAAGTGATAAAGGTGACACTTCTTAACCGCTTCGATACAATCCTTAAATATAGTAGGCCAGAAATAACCGGCTCGCAAAACTTTTTGGGATGTCGTAAGCCCAGATAAATGACCACCACTAGCTCCACTGTGGCAATCGTTTAGGATAGACTTAGCCTCTCCGTGAGTTAAGCAATGATGAAAGATATCATCTATTCCTCGACGATACAAAGTGTCACCAACAATAGTATATTTCTTGGCTTGCTATCTTATACACCATCTATCATCTCGTGAGAGATGCTGAGGGAACTTCAAAGTCTGAAGATAGAGCATGATGTCTCCATACCGGGGGTCAGACGATGATGTGTTCATTCGCAAATGAATCGACATGGATAACGTCCTCATCTAATCGTGGGAAATCATATATCAACTCTGAAATACTAAGGACTTATTTGATTTAGAGGAAGCGAAATAGTGTAGTGTAGTGTAGTAAAGTTTGACTAAGATAAGAAATAACGTGCTTGTGTAACTCGTCATCCTCCTACACTATAACCATACCAATTGTATCGTATTCTAGTGGCTTCAACCGAGGTGCCGACACCAAATATTTCTTCAAAGCATCAGACTCTTGGGCTTTCTCATCCCAGATAAAAGGGGTTTCCTTCTTCAAAAGACTCATGAAACCTTTAGTGATAGTAGCATAGTTCACTATAAACCTATGAAGAAAGAGTTATTTGTCTAATTGTGTGCGAGGGAGGCAACCGAGGTATTGCCTCAACCTTGAGTGGATCTACCATGACCCTAGTCTCAGAAACTAGAAAACCTAACAGATGCATTTATGAGGGTTTAATCAGATCCTATAATAACAACATATTTCGAAAACAAGCCGAAGGTGGATAGTGTGATCCCCTCTCTTGCGAGAGTGATCAGCAACATCGTCAAGGTAAGATTTAAGTACGTTCTTAAGATCATGAAACGTGAAAGTCATGGCACATTGAAATAACGTGATCCACTCTCTTGCGAGAGTGAGTAGCAGCATCATCAAGGTAAGCTTCAACCACTTGCTTAAGATCATGAAACGTGAAATTCATGGTACATTGAAAGGTTTCTTTGGCATTTCAAAAGGAACTAGGTAGATAGTTCCTTGCTTCTTATCTATGGGAATGGGTTCAGATACCCAATATGTTAAAGGAACTGGGTAGATGAATCAATCATTAAGTAGCTTCTCCACCTCTGCCTTAATAGCAGGGGCCTTTTGAGGGTTGACAACTTTAAGACATTTTCTAACAGGTTTAGCATTCAGATACGTTTTAATTTCGTGTTCGACAATACGAGTGTTGATCCCTGGCATCTCTTCATAGGACCAAGCAAATATGTCTCGAACCAAAAAACTTGCACTGATATTTACGTTTTCAACCTTACCCCTGTATGAGAGATGTCGATCTGGATGGTAGGAGAAATACTCGCCATATTTCCTTCAGCATAAATGGCGTGCGTATCTAGTGGAACTACGGTGTGACCAACTATCTCACTCAAGGTATATTGAAAGTCATCTTGTTCGATTCTTTCAAGCTCTGGGAGAAAATAGGAACGATGATTCATATCATCCCAAGGTTTGTCGAAAGCATTCATGGCTTCGATGATGGCCTCATCTGAAGGAAAAGTGCCATCGAGGCAATCATGTGAACAGGACAACGAGGTGGCCTACACGGACCTACACATGAGATCCTCCATGTTCATCGGTGAGGGAACAAGATCGGGATCGATGGAAGAGTCAAGAATATCTTGATACACAATCATACTCGCCATATTTCCTTCAGCATAAATGGTGTGCATATCTAGTGGAACTACGGTGTGACCAACTATCTCACTCAAGGTATATTGAAAGTCATCTTGTTCGATTCTTTCAAGCTCTGGGAGAAAATAGGAACGATGATTCATATCATCCCAAGGTTTGTCGAAAGTATTCATGGCTTCGATGATGGCCTCATCTGAAGGAAAAGTTCCATCGAGGAAATCATGTGAACAACACAACGAGGTGGCCTACACGGACCTACACATGAGATCCTCCATGTCCGTCGGTGAGGGAACAAGATCGGGATCGATGGAAGAGTCAAGAATAGCTTGATACACAATCTCTGTTGTCGATAACGACATGGCCATCCCAGCATGCGAGTGTCCTTCCCATGACAGAGTTGGGGAAGGGAAGCAATGAACCTCCTAGTCAAGACAGTCCTACTGGACATGGCATAAACTTGATGGTTTGGTGTTGAGAAGTCGAAAGTACCCATAAGGGAAAAAAACATTCCAACACCAATATTTTCGGTTGGCGGTCAAGAATTGTCAATCATAGGGATCGACTATCCAAGAGATGAATTAGGGCTAAGGTACACAAAGTATAATTGATCGATCATTAAAATATTCCCTTCATGAGGAAAACCAAGAGTATGGAAAATAGACGATACGACGTCGATCATAGCATAAGTCCAATTGCAACCTAGAAACAGGTTATAATAAAGAGGCGCATCCACTACCTCTACTTCCACCTTTACCGTCTTCCCACCTAATTGGACCGGAAAGGAAGGGAGAATATCGTGGGGGAAGAAGGAATGACCATCAAAAGCAGTCAACATGTTCGATGATTTGGAAAGAGATTTCCAAAAGACCAGGTACATCACACACGTAGCAGCGTCTTCATCAACAACTACACATTTGATGGTATACTTTGAATAATCCACATGGATTTGGAAAGCCACATGGTAAGGAAAGAAAAGATTAACATCTATGACATCAAACTTGATAAGCTTCGAGCCACTAGGTTCTAGAGCTCCTAGAGAAGAGAGTAAGGCATTCCTCTATGAAGGACACATCTGGAGTATCTCCAAAGCCGACATAGCATAAGGGGTTTTTCCCATGTCCTCAACAATAGAGTAGTTATGGGTGGCTCTAGCATTTGGATTATGGGTAGAGTGCTTGAGTACTCCTTTAGGAATACGAGGTTGTGGCTCTAGTTTCTCAATGGAGGAGGAGGAGGAGATTCTAGACCATATCAATTTTTGCATCGACCATATTTATACATAGATGGTCGCCATCTTGTGACTGTTGGTTTTGACCAACCACATTTCTGACGTTTGAGGAGCTCGAGGCTAAGTGTTAATTGTGTGGGAATTGATTCGTCAGCACGATAGGCGATTGAGATAAAATCCTTTCAGCTTATGCAAGTTTCGGGCACAAATGGGTAAGGTGATCATCTGTGAAAATCTTAGAGGGAAACTTCACCTTACGTTTTTCTCATTTTCCCTCTCTAACACTATTACCTGTCTTCTCAATATTGTCCTTGGATTGATTACCATTTTTCCCACCCTGGTGGTTGGTTACCATTCAAGTTGGTTGACGATTGCACTGAGTGTACATCCAGTGAATGACTGGGATCACAGGATATAGATGAATCTCTTCCTACAGACTAGTTTAAAGAAAACTCTTTTATCTGGTTCGTCACCGAGTCTATGGAATTTACATTGGTGGAGCTGACAATTCCATCGGAATGAGATCCGATCTTTTGTCTAAGGTTGTAAGTAGACTGTGGTGCCTCAGGAAGGAGGTGGTATAGCATCCCAGACTGAGCATATATTAAATCTAATTGTTGGTCTCTAAAGATAACTTCTTCCTTCTTAGTAACCTTGGAAGTAGAAACATCCTTTGATTTAGGAGGATGTAAGGACTTAGCAAACCATTCTAATAGAAAGGTCGGGGGTATAGGGGTCTTAATCAACCACTTCCATCTATGCCACTCCTTCATATGGTTCGAGATATGAGTGGGGATATCCTGGCATAAAGTAGACAACAACTCTAAACCAACATCATAACGAATGTGAAACTGGAAATGGTTAAGAAAAGCCATCACCAACTAATTAAAGGGCCATGTAGGATACTGACTCATAGGGTCATTCATTAACTTAGCCAAATCTGATAGATTAAGCGTGGTGAGAAAAGGGAGACGGGCTTGGGACATATGGCCCCAACCACTTGGGAAATAAGGTTCTGGTAAACACCATGGCCCTATCCGACATTATAAGGCCCTCCTTCAGGCTAACTCATATAAGGTGGGTTGGGCATCATTCTAGTTGGAATGTTCTGTTGAGGGTTATAGAAACTTCCCCTAGCCAGATTAGATCAAGGTTGAGGTTTGCCCAAAGTGTGAAACTAACCTCCCCCAAGTTGGAAACAGGATGGTAGAGGTGGATTCATCATGCCAAGTGTATTGGTCGAAATCTGTCGAGGAGGTAGGATTGTAGGATGAAACTTGAGTCGAAACTTGTCTGCCAAGTTGACTATTCCACCCAAATGTAGGATGATTGGACCCAAGGTTAAAAGAAGACATACCTCCCATATAAGGAGTCGTTTGAGGGATTTGAGATCCACCAAATGAAAAAGGAGTGTACAAAGGTGTGATGCCCTCGAGCCCAATGCTAGCATTAGGGCCATCAGCTTGGATGGAGTTTGAAAACTGCGAGGTGAAGTTGGGAATACCATAAATAAATGGATTAGAAGCCATAGGGATGGACTGAACATTGTAGCCCGGTGAGTGGCCAAGAGACCCAAAGGGGTTCGAGGCAGTAGTATGAGCATTAACTATAGGACAAGCCACAGTAATGAAAGGTGCCTCCGATACCACAACCATGGATGTTGCAGGAGTTGAAGGGGTGCCATTAACTACAGTGGGTATGGGAGTTGAAGGGATCCCAGAATTCTGAAGACCGGGTTCATTACTCGTCCTTATAGAATCAACGGGTTCAGAAGTTTGAGCGGTGGATGTGTGTGTACCACGTGTAATGACTCTACGCCTTTTAGAAGGAAAGGACACGAAATCCGATGGTAACTGTAACAAGTGACGGGACGAGCGGGGTGGCTTGTCCGACTCCACGATGACTTAAGACTCTAAAGATAAAAATATATTCTAAGGCCAACTAGTAAGAAAAGAGCACACCAAAAGTCAAACGGCCAATATGCATGCAAACGGGTAAAAGTGGTTGAGTGGCCTCCCTCCCTAAAGAAGGCATGTCTCGTCCAAGAGGGACTTGAGACTCCTTGCTAAAGATTGGAGGTAACAGAATCAGTTATAGGGGCCCTCGTGGGCTTAACAACCAGTCGGTCAGATCCCCCCGGAGAGGTAATCCTCCATAAAGGTTGCGTGTTGTCCGACCCCTATCTGACCCAGGGTACTTGCAGAATAACCCCTGCAAGTAACCTATGAGATACCTAAGTCAAGCAACTAATAAACCATTGTATAATCGATGCACAAGCGAGCAGTCGTAAGTCTGGATCACCATATGGGCAGGGTAGAAAAGCCCAAAACCTTGAAAGTACTGCCTCTCACAGAGGTACAGGCACTAACAAGATCCCCAAATACGAATAAATCCACAGAAATATCTCTGACACTAGGCTAGTATCTGGGGTATATCCCTTCAACCAACTTCGCGCGACCTCGTGATTAACTCCGGTGTGAGCGGAGCCTCCTGATATTACCAATTATACAATGGATTTCTCCACTCCCTGACTCAGACACATATGTTGATTTAATTGCCTTGGAGAAGTTTACTCACAAAATTCTATTCCAAGGCACTAAATCCTAGACTAGTTTGTGCACCCTAGAAAATAAAATCGTTACTAATAAATTTAAGATTATAGCGTTGATTTTATGGCTATGATTACTCAAAAAGGTATATGGTAATGAAACCAATGGTGTTATGACTCTGCAAGAAAGTAAATATGAAGATAATGCAAAGTCTTAACTTTAACTTTTGATGAATCAAAAGTATAAATTAGCTTCAAAACTTGTGTGTCTTTGTGCATTAGGAAAAAAAGATATAAAGAAACTCATAAATTATATTTAAGATCTTAAAGCCAATCCTGCATCCATTCATTCAACCAACATTTTAAAAGTTCAAGCTTGTATGTCTTTGTGCATTAGGAAAAAAAGATATAAAGAAACTTTGTCTGTGTTATATTTAGGATCATAACGCCAATCCTGCATCCATTCATTCAACTAACTAGATTTACAATTCAACCAACTACATTTACAAGTTTATGTAAAAACAAAATATATTCAACTAACTACATTTACACGTTTATGTATGTAAAGAGATTCTTGAAAAAATATAAGCATAGATAAAAAGATAAATTTCATACTTTAAATCATTGAGATTACCTTTGAATTGATGTAAAATGGTCAGAGGTTCTGAAATCATGAAGTTCTTAAATCCACCTCTCATGTAAATTGATATTCTAAGATTTTCATAAAGAAAATTATGAAAAATTTATAAAAAATTCAAAAACTGCAACATCATGTCTCGAAAATCAATATAAAGAATTTGGTAAATATAATTTTTTAAAATCTAATTATAAAAAACTTGTTGGCATTCCAAATAAACTCCATGTTCAAAGCATTTGACACAACATTTATTTCAAGGCTAATTTCTGTGCAGCTAGATAAGAATCAATACCTCAGTCGAAGCCGTAGAATCATAAAGAATATGAAAGGCATAAAAGAAAATTCAAAAGCAATCAATTTTACCTTCAAACCATAATTATCATGAATCTATAATATGCGAGCGTAATATGAGACCTCACCCTCCAATCATCAAATACAATAATATAGGCTACTTCACTCACGATCTAGTAGGATAAAATGCAGAGTACAATAATACAAGATCTCCTTTCGTACTAGTTTTTAATAGAAGGAAAGGATGATAAGAGGGTCAATAAACTATGAAGATCGTCTTAACTTCTTATAAAATTTTATTCACAAAAAACGTAAAGGCAAGAGCCAAAGTCATTAAAAGCTCGTTCAGCATTAAATGGTAGGAGTAACTGTCTGGTCTAAGGCCCTTACAATATCTTAAAATAGCGTGCCAAGTTAACTTCAGTTATCAGCTAGTGGGAGCGGCAGTGAGCACGCCTCCCGTAATAACTTCAGTTATCAGCTAGTGGGAGCACGCCTCCTAGAATCCGCGAGGGATTGACGATTGACTCATATTTCGAGATTGTCAAAATTAGAAAGAATGGATGGATAGAGTCGAGCGATAATCACCCAGTCTATCAAAGAAGTGGATGGCTTCGGATCCGTGGGCATCTCATGCAGAACATCATCTCCGTTCCAGGGATTAGTTCAAGCATTTATTTCAGGCATGAATCTGTAAAACTAAAAAAATACAAACAGGCATTTAGTTCAGGCATGAATCTCAGGCAGAACATCATCTCCGTTCCAGGGATTAGTTCAAGCATGAATCTGTAAAACTAAAAAAATACGAAACTTACTGATAAGTATTGGCCTTATTTGTTGAGTAACAAAGTAACTGCTAACGGAAGTAGTAGTATTTTGGTAGGTAGCGTTCTGTATATAGCTGCTAACGAAAATACAGTATATAGCTGCTAACGGAAATAAGGACTTGGACAGGTAAGATTCAATAGCAATACCGCCATTCTACTTCACTAAAGTTGAAGCAAAGTGTGTGAATTGCCATATTTGATGACTAAATGAAATAATAATGAAATGAGATGGATTAGGCCGGATCAGAAACATTAGAGAATGACATATGTTGATGCTCCACAATCGGAATCCTTCTAGTTTTAAAATAAGAAAGCAGATTCGATGAATGCAATATTGAACACAGGAAAGGAACTCACCAGATTTTGGCCTATGGAATCTAGCAGTCCGCTACCTCCAGAGGCAAAATTAATCCCAGCAGAGAAATTTCCTTGTGGGTCAAGAAAGGGCGAGGGGAATGGCAATCCCATGTATGTTGCTTAAAGAGATGACAAAGCAGAGAACATGAATCAATTCTCTGAAATAATCTCCAGGATTTCCCCATATCTATGAATAACATTCTTAGTAAACCCCACTCCTTGAACTAATCAATATTCTGTTAAAATAACAAAATGTAAACTAGAGTCTGGTATTTTTACCTATGAAATCAATGGCGATGCGGCCATTTGTGAAGCGGCCCGTGGGATGGCGGAAGGAGGACATGCCATAAGGAGGGAAGTCTGCACGAGCAACGCATTTGGGAATGAAATTGTTATTGCTCGCATCTGCCAGTTAGTCCCCAAACACGAACAGCGCAGGTGGATGATAAGGCTGCTTATGACCACCATCTGCTGCTGCAATGGATCTTGCAAAGCAACAAATAACGAAGCAGTAAACGTTTATCTTGATAAACTCCATGGAATCTGGATCTGGATCCGAGTGTCTTAGCTCGGCTCAAAAGAACTACCCACTAACTTTACCTATTGTTTCAAAAGCGACAACATGTATTACAGAAAGCAGTCTGCACATACTTACAAATGCATTGTAGACGAAGAACCAGAGGTTGCTTTCGGTTATGGTACTGGAAAATCTGCTTGGCCGTTATTTAGAAAGACCGATCGATAGACCTAATTATGCTTTTAAATCAATCGAATTGGATAACCGGATAACCGTTGTTTTCCTTTTCTAAAAATGAATTTGAAATTGAATTTGAAATTGCAGCGTTTTAGAACATTCTGGTGGTATTCTTGTCGGAAATTGAATTTGAAATTGGAGCAAATGTTCTTCTCAGAAATTGAATTTGAAATTGGAGCGTTTTAGAATTTGAAATTGAAACCGGAAGTTACTAAATGTTGATGCACATTTCACGAGAAACGCCCAAGTTGCAACAATTTTTTAATCGTTAAGAAGACGCCCAAGACGTAATCATTAAATGAAGTGCTAGATTACAAAGACGCCAGTTGCAACAGTGCTAGATTACGAAGACGCCCAAGTTGCAACAGTTGCTAGATTAATTTAAAATAATCATTAACAAAATTAAATTAAATTATAATAATGATGAAAATTAAAAAAAAATTAATCATATTAACAAAATTAAATTATAATAATGATAAAAATTTAAAAAAATAATAATCATATTATAAATTTTAAATCATTTTAAATTATAACAATGATGAAAATTAAAAAAAAATAATCATATTAACAAAATTAAATTATAATAATGATAAAAATTTAAAAAAATAATAATCATATTATAAATTTTAAATCATTTTCATTGTTTTGAAAATATGGGACACTTTAACTATATGACCATCGTATATATTGATCTGTTATAGCAAATAAATTATATATTAATTTGATATAGTAAATAAATAATATAATATGTATGATTTTTCTTTTATACATTTTTAGTTTTTAATTGAAAATTATTTTTAATATAAATTTTAGTGAATTAAAATATATATTATTATTATTAATTTTGTTTTAAAAAATTGAAATTTTCATACATAATTAATTAATGGATAATATTTATAATAGATTTTTAATCTTTTAATTGAATTTTTTTTTTTATTATAAATTATTTAATTAAAATATATTATTATCATTAAATTGGTTTTTAAAAATGAAATTAAAATTTATTTTTTATTATAAATTATTTAATTAAAATATATTATTATCATTAAATTGGTTTTTAAAAATGAAATTTTATTAGTTAATTTAAATTGATAATAAAAAATAATTTTTTCTTAATTAATTTAAGTTAGTAAATGATATTGTTGCATTTTACATAGTCCAAGTACTAGTCTTCTAAATAAGATTTCATTTGAATCAAAATATATGTCTAAGTGACTTATTCTTTTAAATTATGTTTCACCTAAGTTCTACCCAATATCATCAGAAATTTTAAGTAAATGAATTCTCAATTTTAATAAAAAATAATATCATATAAAAAATTAAAATATTTTTTTATTATTATTAAAATAGTTAAAATGTTTTTTTGATTTTTTAAATAATAATTTATTTTAATTTTCAATAAATATTAATATGTAAATTAAAATAAATTAAGTAATATGATGATAAAGTTAAAATATTTACAAAATCCTTAAATTCTACTTTTGTAATTACTAAAAAGATAAGGTTTAAACCACAAAACACAAGGAAAACACCATGCAGAACAAGAAGAGGAAGACAAAGGTGAACAACAAAGAGGAGGCAATGAAACCACAATGGATGATTTGGTAAAAAGACAACAAAATTGTCAAAAAAGGAGAAGTCTTGGTCATCGATTAACTCTTTTGAGATGACTTGGCAAGACTACCCGCACACCAAACTAAATTGGGTTTTCCCACTTCCTTGATATGAGTAACATGGGATATTTATGATCCACCATCCTTACACCTACCAAAAGGATGATGTTACAAAAAAATCAATAAGGAAAGATGACCAAACACTAAAAAAATCACTATCCCAAGGAGACAAACTTACCCAATAGCCTTAAGAGTGAATTTCTAATGGCCACATGACTTGAATTAAAATTCAAATATTCAAGAGGTAAGTTGGTTGTTCACACTCAAATTGAGATTGAAGATAACAATTATGTGATTCTTATTCATATTCATATATTAAAAGGATAGTTTCTCACATTTTCTCTTTGTTACCCCCATAGTTACACCAGGCAAACGATGATCCACAAAGGTTGAGCAAGTCATTTGTTCAAAATCAGAGTTCAAAAGTCCAGTTAGGTCTTATGACCCCTTCAAATTTTCTTCTTCTTATTCTTCTTTATGCATGATCCATACCTCCATGGAAGGAATTATAATACAATAAGCTAACATAAGGAATTTCTTATGTAAAAAGCTTAGCCCCCTAAGACTTGATCATCATTACACACTCTAGAGTGTTTTTTTTTACTTCTTAATTATATCTTGCTTGTCAACGAGACAAAATTTCTAAATTTTTTCACCCATTACTTCCAAACATGGAGTGTGTATTGATGGCTAGGCCTTAGTGTGTGTTGTCTAAGTCTAGTGTCTAATGTATATTACCATACTAGTCAATTGTATAGAGTCATATGGACATTCACTAACTCCTCAAATGTTGGGTTGTTATATTCTTTGCAATGAAAGTCGAAGGTCAAGGTGGATTGACTAAGCAAAGTCAAAGTCAAAGTAATCGACAACAAGTTGAAGAGGTCAACCGACAAGAGGTCAACAGGCAGTCATGTGGAAACCGACTAAAGATCGAATACTAGTCGACTGGTAATCCAACTTGGTAGTTGACTGTAACAAAATCTCGAGATTTGTAGGATTTGTAGCCAATTATCTACGTGGATATGTAACCATTTATTAGGCACCTTTCTTTAGGGGTTTTCCTACTATAAATCCTATAAATAATCCATGTTGTAATGTTGTAAAAGAAAATATTTAGTTAATCTTTAGATTAACTATTTTAGAGGTTGTTGGTCATGTAGATGTAAGTTGAATTAGCTACATGGTTTTCCTTATGTAAAGGAAGAAGGTATGATGTCTATTGTGTCTTAGGTATAGACCAAGGTTACACATGTAACCTTTTATTCAAAATAAATAAGACAACAAGAGAGAAAGACGCAAAAGGAATGTTGGTTTTCCTGTTTGGGTTTCTAGGGTAAAATCTCTATGTATTTGTGTGTTTGCTTTGTCATTTCTTTGATAGGTTGAATATTTCTTCCTCTCTTCGGTTAGGTTTAGCATGGAAGTGTTCTATTTCCTAACATGTGGTGTCAGAACTTGGTTTAACAACCTCAGATCTAAGCTAAACCCTAGGTCTAGTGAGAGTCGTAAGTCAAAAATATTTAAAGTATGCTTAAAAGAATGACAAGTAGCTCGAGAATAGAGATCAAAAAATTCAATGGCCAGAATTTTGAGCTTTGGAAGCTTAAAATTGAAGATTTCCTTATAGATTGAGAACAATGGGAAATAGTCTGTCCAAGTACCATTCCGACAAGTATGTCGAGAGAAGAATGAGAGAAACTCGAGAGCAGGGCAAGGAGTACGATTCGACTTTGTCTTGTAGATTCAATGTTGTTGAATGTCTCAAGTGAAGATTCAATCAAGAAATTGTGGGACAAGTTGGGGAGATTGTACCAGTTGAAATCCCTGGTAAACAAGTTGCTGCTTGGAAAGAAATTGTATCTTCTGAGAATGAGTGAGGACAGTTCGGTGACTAAGCATTTCAACATGTTTTATGCCATAATAAGCTAGTTATCTTCTATGGATATTAAAATCATTGAGGAGGATAAATGTATTAGCCTATTATGTTTTTTATCGGACTCTTGGGATATCTTAGTCATGGCTATAGGGAGTAATTCAACCACATTAACGCTAGAATACATGCTTTCCTCTCTACTCTTATAAGAAATGAGAAGGAAGAACATGGAAGGATCGACCAAAGATGCATTAGTGGTCAGAGGTCGACCTATTGACAGAGATAAAGGAAAATTCTCCAGTAGAAAGTCTAAGTTGAAGAGTAGATCTAAATCCTATATTCAGTCGACGAGAAGATGTTGTAAATGCGATAAAGTTGGGAATTACAAAAGGGACTATAAGTCGAAGGTAATGGAATTCAGTACAGGATTCGATGAGAAGCAGTCGACTAAGATAAAGGTGAATCCAGATAAGGGAGACGATGTGTACCTTGCATCAATGAATACACAGTCAGATCAATATGTTTGTGTTGTTGGGAAAAATACCCTACGGACTAGCAAACTAGGGTCAGACTTGCATGCAGATTTTGATCGTAAAGAAATTACTTTTTAACCTACCACCCAAAACTTAAACCCCTCTTTCATGATACATGCATGGAAAGGAACTACTAACCTTGTTACTGATGTTTGGTGTAGATCCTTCGTTGCGCTTTGACAGCTTGCTTGCGTTGTTCCTTCCAAAGATAACCTGTAATCAAGACAAACAACTATGCATGCATGCTACTTTTCTACTTGAGGGTTAGAAATTAAGCATAAATTAAACAAACCATAGATAACTCATGCATTGGGACGGGGAAATTATTCTTTTATTATTTGAAAAATGAATCAACTTACAATCAAAGTCGAGACCGACCACCTCTCCTTGATCTTGATCCTGGGCTCCTCCTCTTCTGTCCTCCAACTGCTTTGCGTTAATTCTCCTTTGGCTTGAGGAAAGGCTAAAGGGTTGGGACAATGGATTCAACAAATGGGCAGAGTTTCTTCGCTGTAATTTTCCTCTTCCAAATGGTACCCCTACCCCTTCTTTTATAGGCTAGATGGAGCTAGGGTTTTGGAGAGTTTCAGTTAACTGACCCATAGCTTTTTGTTCCGTTGGAAACTTTCCTATTTTTGTGTTTTGTTAGGTACACGCGGGCTGTAGTGGGCCTGCCAGTGTGCACACGCATGCAACAATGGGTTAGGGCGCGTGGGCCTTGACCCAAAAGGATTTTCAAATAGGTTGTTCAACAGATTTTTGGCAAGGAAGGGATATGAGTTGGCATGATGCCAGGTAAGCATGTGTGGTGCAATTTAGGGTTATAACAGATGCCCCCTAATGTGTGAGGTCAGAAGAGCATCTGATGGCTGAAATACATTACCAATCTTTTACCAATCTATACTGATATGCTGAATGAGGGAGCCCAAGAATCAGGAACCAGGAGGTGTCGTCTGCAAAATAACAAATGTCTCACCAAGGCGGGCATACCCATGCTCAGGATAAAATAGAACCATGGCTACCAATCAAATACACTGTAGGTCCATGTCAAATAACTATAAAGAGTAGCCACGAATAATACACAGAGGAGATACATCTTGAAATCAGAAAGATATACATATAGAGTATCCATCTCCTAGAAGATGATTCGGCCTGATGGATGTACTTCAGAGCTCGAGCAACAACTTCAAAATCTTCTAAAACTCGGGTAGGAGTGTAATATGAGTGTACGACTGCACTACCCAGAGGTCTTCGATGGCTCGTCGGTTATGGACTTGATAATCTTGATGATCGGACTGAAGGCTTCAGTGATTTCGAACAAGGACTTGATTAGACGTTCAGGATGGCCAGGTATGCAGACAAGAGACATGTTGCAGAGGGGCCGACTCAAGCTTAGTGACAAACCTCCCTTGGATAATAGCATGACAAGTGATAAGACTCAGGCAACATATATGTTAATCATAATTCTACGAAGCAGGAGGCAACACAAACTCTCCATATGTTTGGAAGAGTAACCAAACGGTGGAGGACACAACTCTATATAGCGAGAATAAGCTTCCTACGGTCATACTACATCCCATAGTTTGATAATCAAACGGATAGATGTGCTTTATCCAAGGGTGACTCATTATGCTGCCAATAAAGAAAATACTTTTCCCATTCTCTTTTTGGGGTATATTTGATTTTTTTTGTTCTTTTGTATAATTTTTGAAAAAGAATAAAGGAATATTACGTTACAATGGAGGAACGAGTACTGCAAACATACAAGCTCAAGGCATAAGGACAAGACTGATGTTCTGGTAAAATGATACTCGGGACAAATCCTCTGGCGGCCAAAGGTGTTAAGACGTAGAAGCAAACTGTTACAAGGCTAATGGATAAGGTATGCAAATGCGGTTGATAGAACACACAATGGTAATGTCCTTCGATGTAAGTTTAACGATCCCAGAGAAGGTAAGCTCGGTGGTTTTTCATATTTAGAGAGTACTAAAAATAATAAAAGGAGACTCCGCTGGGGTACCTTTTTCGAAGATAGTCTAGTCGGTTCGAAAAAGGGATAAACTAACACTGATTATACGTCAATTCAAAACCATTTTAACGAGTGTGACAAGGACAAGATCACTCGGCTATTTTTTCACTTTTAAGGAGTTTGAAAAAAGCTTAACTATGGACTCCGTCAGGAATATTCTTCTGGACCAATTTAACGAGTGTGAAAGAATAAGGTCACTCGACGATCTTTTCAATTTTAGGGAGTCTGAAAAGAGCTTAACTATGGACTCCGCGGGGGTTTCTTTTTCGTAAATTTAGTCCCTCAGGCCCAAAAAAGGAATAAAATTATACCTGAGAATACTCTTCTAAAGAATAGGAATTCGATAGAGTGTACCTTTGTTCGTACAGTTGACCGTCCGGACCAAAAAAGGGGTAAACTACCACCGGACAGACCTGACTTCAAATTTCAGTTTAACGAGCGTGAAAGGTCACAAGATTGCTCGGTAATCTTTTCATTTTTAGATGGTCTGAAAAGGGATTAAAAGGAGACCCGTTATGTTTTCGGAGTCCGGAGGGTAAGACAAAGAGTGAAAAAGACCCATGCAAATGAGGCTCAAACTCATATTCAGGAAATACTATACGGACTCTCGAGCCTACAGTATTGTTAGAAACGGCATGGACACCATAATGCAACCAGGACCTACCTAGGGCATCCATGTTTTGGTAAGCTCTACCACCAAGTTGCGACACTACTCGAGCAAATATGACGGTTTCGTGTCACAACCGGATGGGATCGATCCTATAGCATAAGAAAAAGAAAATGAGATGCAAAAGTTGGGGTGGTATCCTACCCTATATGCTCAAGTTGATTTTTTTATTTTTTTTGAAAAAATAATTTTTTTTTTATGGACCGTGTTAGCGATATTTCTTGCAAGGGGGGTCGGAAATCAAATGAAGGGGTTAAAACCCACTTGTCCAAGGTTTTAGGCGACAATGTGCCCGTGGTAAACAACGAGCAGGATCGGGCGGTCTAGACAAGCGCGCCCGGATCAACGGCGCACAGCAAATTCCGGAGCCCCCTTGCCCTCCGACCTTTAAGC
>ML790120.1:638068-656665 GCA_009831015.1 Picea engelmannii | reverse complement strand
ACCGGATGTCTGTAATAGATCATTGCGCTCTTCTTGCGTAAATCTTCCACCTACTCGCCTTTATTATAACCCACTGCTTGGAGTTTATTAAGACCTCACTCTGTCATGCGTGCCTGATCTGGTTTTTTAAGTTGGATTTATGCAGTTCGGAGTCTTCCTCCATTTGATCACCCTGTAAAAACAAACCGTGACATTAAACCTGATGGGCTTCGGGCTCTGCTCCTGCTAGCAATCCAGGAGTGACTTCCGAACGCCAACAGACCGTCAATATTTTTTCGAAACTCAAAAAAAAAAAATGTCCCAATACCTGATCAAATCCCTCCCATATAACTCCTAGATCACTCTAAATGGTTTTTGATATAAAGAAACTGATAAGGGGGGCCAAAAAAGTGACAAAAAGAGGCCAAAAAGTCTACAAATAGAAGTTGGCAGCTCATTATCACCATTGTTGATTTGGAAATTGACTCTGGAGCCAAAAGACCTCCTTTGCCAAAGATTGTGATTCCGGGAGCTACAGTGGACGAAACAAACTTCTGCTTGGACCAAGTAAGTACAAACTCCCTTATCTAGCTATTCAATACTTCCATTTTAGCATTTAATTTATTTTTTGGGTGGGCATCGACCTCAAAAATGTCAGCCCTAGGTACATGCGAGTTGTCCAGAGACAGCCCGCGTGCACACGCGTGCAGAGCAAAGCCTACATGCATGTACACGCGACTGTCACCTCTACAGGCTGCGTGTACCCCCCCCTATTGATGAAAAAGCAAATAAAAAGAAGTATTGATCCTCCTTTACCTTGTTGTGTTGGCATGATGTATGTCTAGTGGAGGGAAATGGAGCACGAGGCCTCCAATGAGTTAGTTGTTGCAGATCCAAATGTTGTGGCCGTGCTGATGCAGTGCGGTTTGCTAAAATTCTTTTTATATCTGTTTATGCGCACACAACTAAGGATACTAAATGCCTTGATTGATTACTGGCACCCTAATGCAGAGACGTTCGTGCTAGAGGGGAAATCCTTGGTGCCCACCACCGAGGACATTTACTTTTTGACTGGCCTCTCAAGGAGAGGGTTACCAGTCAATTTCCAGACTTTTCCTGTGGGTCCGAGCAAGATCTCGGAGTTGGTACCTGAGTACTATGAGGTTGGGACTGAATGTAGAGGTTCCCAGGTGCCGATTAGCAGGATTACCAACCTAGCACTATAGACTATCTTGTTGCTTATTGGGCAGATTACCGGCTTAGCTTTCGTGCATTGGCTTCGCACGCACAGATGAACTGTGCTATTTAGTGCATGAATGCACACATTTTTTATTGGAGTACCACACTGCTGGAGTGTATGAAGAGGCAATTGACAGATTGTTGACCTTGGACACAAAGGAACTTCGGGTTCGAGACTATCCTGTGTTCGTTCTTTTTCGAGAGAGTTCTGTGATTTAGTCCTCGGGTTGTAGTAAGAGGACATCTGGCCTCTTTCCCCACAGTATGCAGATGGGTAGTGTTACTACCGAGACAGGGTGATGGAAGGATCGTGGAGGCCTTCGACGACGACTTTTTTGCTTGGCTATCATGATAGATCCCTGCTATCGAGGACTACCCATATGCGGGGATAGACTTTTCTAGATATCCAGAGATACCCGTGCCTCCTAGTGAGGAGCGAGGGGAGATGGGTAAGTCTCCACCTATGTAGTTTTTTGTTTGCATATGTAATTTTTATGTCATTTTGTTATATATATCATTTTTTGTATGCGAGAGTATTTGATGAGTAAACGTGTATTGCATGCAGATGTGGGACCCATGCGACCTGCCGACTATGCATGGAACAAGCGTCGCCCATGGCCGGAAGCCACAGCTGCCACCATTGGGGGAGCAGCAGTAGCAGGGAACCTCCTAGCAGGAGAGGCTGAGAGGGTCCTTAGGCGAGTTGAGCGGAACTTTACTGCGCTCACTCGCACAGTCCCGATGGCAGAGATAGAGGACCTTCCGCCATCCATGCAGACTCATGTTGTGGGCACACCTCGGACATGGGTTCAATTGTTTAGGCATTTAGCCCACGCTGTAGATGATTATAACAGGGCCCATAGGCCCTGAATAGAATTTAGACTCTTTATGTTCCACGAGCACCTTGTTGTATATATTTTTTAAGGGCATAAGCCCGATAACTCGTTACTATTCCCATTTTTGAGACGCTTGCGTCCATCTATGTATGCCGAGAATTTTATGATGTTTATATATGATTTTTATCTCTTTTTGTGTCTTATGGATGATGTGTGCAAAAATGTATTTACATGTTTATGTCCATGATCTTCTTTATATGTGGGCAAGATGCCAATCTAAAATGTGATTAGCTAGAGTATCTGTGATTTGGTTTAATCTCCTAGGAACATGAACATATGTAATATAATCAAAGTTTTGTTCTAAGAGACGTACACTAACGAATCATCGGTGTAAAGTTGGATCATGAACCCAGTATATTCTGTTTAGCTGCGACACAACCAATTGAGCGTCTAGACAGACTCGGAGATGAGAGATACCCAATGACAATGTGTCATGAAGAAACTCAATAACTGCACTATACTCGACAACATTATTTGTGGTGTCACCTAAGCATATACCTCCGGAAGATAACAACTGACCCTGTGGTGTAAAGATTACCCAAGCTACGGAGGTAAGCCTCCATGTGTGTCGACTAGCACCATCCGCATACCCAACGAACACCTCGTACTCACTTGACATCTACCATATTGATGAAAGATAACATCAATGACATGTCCATAACACTTTAAAAGAAATGTAAAAAAAAGAAATAGTACAAAGACTATACATATGTTACAAAAAGTTACCCACAGTGACCTTTCTATGAGTAATACTTCTTTAGGTAGAGCCCATTTCTAGGCTCTGCTAAGGCATTCCCTTCAAAATCAACCAAACAATAAGCACCCTTTTTCAATACCTCTTTTATAATGAAGGGTTCGAACCACATAGGTTTAAACTTTCCTGCCCCCAGGGGATCCTTGTCTTGGTCATAGACCAAGACAAGGTCACCCTCAGAAAAAATATGAGGACGAACGGACCTATCATATTGACACTTGACCTTATGTTTATGAGTCTCATTGGCTAGGTCCGCATCGCAACGCTGCTCATCAAGATTCTCAAGGTGTACTAACCGTTCTTCTAGTGGAGAAGTATCTGGAAATAACTGTACTGCCAATTTCAGAGATGGGATTTGACATTCGATGGGAAAGACTACCTCCAACCCGTAAACGAGTTGGAAAGGTGAGAAACAGGTTGCAGTCTTAACTGATGTTCGGTAAGCCCATAATGCCAAGTATAACATCAAATGCCAGTTTGACTTGGATGAGTTGATAGTTCACTGTAGAATCATCTTAAGAGTTTTGTTTACAGCTTCCACCTGCCCATTGGCTTGAGGGTAGTAAGGTGATGAATGTTCCTGCCGTAACCCAAGCTTTGATGTTAATTCGGACATCATTTGGTTCTGAAAGTGACTACCATGGTTAGTGACAATCTCTCTCGGGACACCGAACCATGCTATAATTTGGTTGAATAAGAAGAGACCTGCAGTCTCTCCATCATCTTTAAACGTTGGCATAGCTTCGACCCACTTAGTGAAGTAGTCGACAACTACGATGATATAGCGGTGCCCTCTTGTTGACGGGGGGTTGCATGTAGTGTAATCAATCCCTCACTTAGTGAAGGGACCAACTGTGATGACAGGAAACATAGGATCTGGATGTGCCCTCATCTTCCGTGAGAAGATTTGGCACAGATGGTACTTCTTGACCAACTCGATACAATCTTTGATAAGTGTGGGCCAGAAGTAACCTACTCATAAAATCTTTTGGGTTGTTGCCAACCCCGATAAATGACCACCACAAGCTCCAGTATGATAATCGTTGAGCACTATGACGGCCTCCTCATGAGTGAGACATCGACGTAAGATGCAGTCTACACCTCTCTGATACAACGTATCATTAAGTATGAGATAATTCTTAGCATGATGGCGTATCCGCCGACGCTCATCATGAGAAGCAGAGGTGGGGCACTTCAAAGACTAGAGATAGATCAGTATATCTCCGTACCATGGGTCTGAAGATTCAATCAAAAACATATCCCCCAGGATAGGTGATTCGTCAAGCACAATGTCACCTGACTCAACCGGAAGCTCCAAAATAAGTTCTGCAAAGAACAACGACTTCTTGGACTTTGCTAAAACGAAGTCTAAGTCAAATTCTTGGAGGATGACCATCCATATACTTATTTTTCCGCCTATAACTTGTCATGTCAACATGTACTGGAATGGATTCACGACAGCAATGACGGTGGTCTTGCGAAACAGAACATAGTGACGAAACCGTTGAACAACATGAACTACTGCCAACGCAAGTTTTTCGAGATGGGAATAATTAAGTTCCGATCCTACGAGGCCTCGTCTCAGGTAATAGATCACGTATTATGAAAATGAATCATATTTCTGAACTAAAACCATGGCTATGGTTGACTCTGCGGTGGCCAGATATAATAAGAACTCTTTGTTATAATTAGGTGGTCGTAGCAGAGGTGCAGTTGTGAGGGCGTGTTTTAATGCGTCGAAAGAGCATTGAGCGGCTTCGTCCCAGAAAAAGGGAACATCTTTCTTCCGTAAACACATAAAGCCCTTGGTGATTTCGGCATAGTTGGCGATGAAGCGTTGTAAGAAGTTTGCCTTGCCTTGAAGACTTTGAAGCTGTAAGATTGTGCGTGGGGGGGAAACTGGATTATTGCCTCCACCTTAAGAGGATCCACCATGTTCCCTGTTGTTGATACGATGAAACCTAACAAACGTCTTGACGTGACGCAAAAGTTGCACTTGTTGGGATTCAAGCAAATCTTGAAGTAGCGACAACGTTCAAAGATTAGTCGGAGGTGCGTAGGATGATCCTTTCGCTTGCGAGAGCATGATGCTAAATCATCTAGATAGGCCTCGACTATATGTTTGAGGTCCTGAAACGCAAAAGACATGGCTCGCTGGAAAGTAACTCCAACATTCTTGAGGCCAAAAGGCATCTTACGATAGGCAAATGTACCCCATGGACAAATGAATGTTGTTTTGTGTTGGTCTTCAGGTTTGATTTGGATTTGATTATATCCTGAAAAAGCATCCATGAACAAAAAGGCTTCACAACCAACACATTCATCAATGATCTAGTCAATGAATGGGGTTGGAAAATTATCTTTTGGACATGCCTTGTTCAAATCACGGAAATTGGTACATACACGAATCATGCCTTGTTTTTTATTGACCGGCACGGGGTTTGACACCCATTGAGTCAAATGAATAGGATAAATGAAACCTGCCTTGAGCAATTTCTCAACCTCAAGCTTAATGGCTGCTGCTTTCTTAGGATTGACTGGACGAAGTTTTTGTCGAACAGGCTTGGCATCAGGATACGTCATGATTTAATGTTCAACTATTTTTGGATCGATACCTGGCATTTCCTCATAAGACCAAGCAAGAATGTCGTGGAATTCTTTGAAAAGATCCGTATAAATTTGAATCTCTTCGGGGGAACAATCTGCCCCTACGAAGACATTCTCCATGATGCCAGGGTTTCGGGAGATGTTGATAGGTGTAGTTTCAGCGATAGTCGCCATATTTCTCTCAGCATAAATTTCCTTTGTAGCTAAGAGATTAATAGGACATGGCTGATCTCCCGTCATGGTGATAACGAATTCTCCTGCCTCGATTCAGCTTAACTCTGGGAGGAAATATGATATGTGATGAATATCTTCCCAAGGTTTGTCCGGATTAGTCATTGCTTCGATTACTACTTCGTCGGAAGGAAAGAATAAGTCTAATGAATCGGTGTTGGTGAGAGAACCCTGAGCCCATATAGGCTCTAGAGGTGGATCCAACTCGGGTGCGGGAGTCGGATCAGGGTTAGTTGAAGCTTGCTGAAATAAAGAGTATGCTACTTCAACGGTTGACAAGGGCATGGACATGCCGGGGTGCCCTGTCTCATCCATCGTGGATGATGGGGAAGGAAGAATCCAAGGATCCTCAAAGTAAGTCGTGCGGAACGAGGAAACTTGAAAAATCTCAACCTTATGGTGATTCGATATAAACTTGACATCATCATGAGGAGGTGGGTAATCGAAGGTACCCATCAAATATGGGCACAAACCAACTCCTATGTTAACAACACTGGGTTGAGGATTATCAATCATGGGAACCGTGGATGCTCCCAAAGCTGGGTTAGGTCGAGAGAAGGACAATTGATCGATGGTCACTATCCGACCCTCGTGTGGAAACAACAAGACTCGAAAAACTGTAGCAACCACAACTTGCATAGCATAAGTCCAACTCCATCCTAACAAGAGATTATAGTCGAGGGGAGCATCGACTACCTCTACTTCGACACACACAGTCTTCCCTACTAACTGCACAGGGAAAGAAGGAAAGATTCCATGTGGTCGAAAAGAATGACTGTCTAAAGAAGTGATGAGAGTAGGTGATGGAGACAAAGCGGGTTGGCCAATGGATTTCCAACATGCTAATGACATAACGCATGTCGAGGCACCCTCGTTGACCAGCGTGCAGAAGATATTTTGTGTAAACGTTTTCGTGGGATGAGCCACTACTATCTGAAACGCTACATGGTAAGGCAGACGAGGTTTTAAGTCGGTTGTATCTAACATGATGGTACCTGGGTTACAAGTCTCAGTAGAGCCTAAAGCAGTTAACAAGGCTTTTCTCTGAGCAGGGCAGCTTTGGAGGACCTCCAAAGCTGACATCGCACAAGGGGTTTGTGATAAATCTTCCACCAAAGAGTAATTATGGGCGACCCTTGCGTTTGGGTTGTGAGAAGCTTTCTTAAATGCACCCTTTGGAATGTGTGTCATTGTTTCTCCCAACGTCTTCTCGATCTGTAGAGGAAGAGATGGGAGTTTAGCTTCTTTACCCTTCTCAGAGGCGCTTGGTTTACTATAGTCATGCGCTCTAGTCGTTATGAAAGCATCACCCCTAACCATATATACGTTTGTGGATGAGGGATTGTTTGGAGGAGGGAAGGTTTCTTGACTACCCCCTTCTACACTTGTAGAGGCTTGAGTTAAATTTTTCCCATGCTAAAAGGGATTAGTCAACACGACTTGTTGTTGCTATGTGACAAACTTTTGGGCCTCTGCAAGTTGAGGACAAAGATGGTTCGGGTGGTATTCTGCACACAAGTTGCACGGATACCTCGCCTTTCATTTTTCTGTGGTGCCCTCACCAGCATTATCAGTGGGTTTTTTCTCCCCCTTACCCTTCTTTCATTGTTTTTTCTTCCCTTCAGGCTACTGTGGGGCCTTTGGGTTAGTTGACTGCACGGAGTGTACTTCCGACGTTTGGGTAGGAGGAGCAGCCAAAGCAGTAGTCTGGTTGGCCACTGAGTGTTGGATAGATAACTGTTGCAATTGTTTTGTCAATTGCTCAGCGGGCTTGGTTTGGGATGAACCAACAATGCCATCGGCATGTGGTCCAACTCTCTGTCTAGTTTTATGTAGTATTGATCGTGGTGCATCCGGCAGGATGTTGTATAATAAACCAGACTAAGAATAGATGAGCTCAAACTGTTGAGCCCTCATGATGACATATTCTTCGGAGAAAAATCCTGAAGTCGCGACGTCTTTGGATAATTGTGGGACCAGAGACTTAAGGAACCACTCAAGCAGGAATGTTGGTGGGACTGGTACTTTGATTAGACTCTTCCGGCGTCTCCACTCTCGAATATGATCCGAAATATGGTCCACTGTTGTTTGTTTGAAATTGGCAAGCAGCTCTGTGCCAGCGTCGTATCTCACAGGTAACTAGAAATGGTTAAGGAAGGCCATCACCAGTTCGACAAAAGAAGAGTATCTTGAGCGATCGAGCTCGATGTACCATTTCACGGCACTCCCGATAAGAGTGCGTTGAAACAATTGCAACTGAACGGAGTCATCTTTCAATGAGTTAGATGAACACCAAAGATGGAAGGTAGTCACGTGATCACTTGGATCTTCATTAGGCTTGGCCTCGAAATTTGGAATGTCCGAAGGAAACTTCATTGGCATAGGAGGCCAACGTGGATCGTGACAAATAGGATCATTTAAGAACATTGTCAAATCTGGCAAGTGTAACGTCGCCAGGAATGGTAGTTTGGGTTGCTGCTGATAGCCTGGGAAAAAGGGTCCTGGAGTTTGAATGGCACCAGGTTTCCAGGAAAAGTTTGGTTGCTGGCCCGGATTCTGGTAGAAACCATGGCCCTGACCAGCATAAGGATTTTTCATCTGTGGAGACATCATTGGATGATTTCCCATAAAGGACATAGGATGTTGGGCGTTCATCGTGTTTGAAGGAATTTGGGAAGGATTACCCCATGTTGGTTCGGATGGAAGAGGCATAGTAGTCTGTCTAGGGTTCCATTGAATGTGGAAAGAATTACCCCATAACGACATTCCAGAGGAGGGAATGGATCCTTGTCCTGAATTCCAAGGTCCTGCTATATGTTCCCCCGATGCAGGAATAGTACCCTACGTCAGAGTAGACTGTCCAAAAATGGGAGTGCCCCCAAACGGGAAAGCGGTGGATGCAAAAGTGTTGTTACCAAACATCCTGTTCCAAACAAATGGTGATGAACCTACCGGCATAGTGTGTGCAGGTGTTCCTTGATTCCCAGCTCCAAATAAACCAGTGTGTGCAGGCTGCCCGATGGACTGCTGATGCAGACCACCAAGCGAAGGGGACGAAGGAGAGATATGACCTCCAGCGTAAGGAAAAGAATTGAAAGGGACGGAAGTGCCCCCAAGTTGACCTTGCTGAGGAGCCTTAGAGCTCCCTGCCCTAGACCCAAAGTCTATAAAGTGGAGTGAGTGAGTGTAGGACTTGTGCCCAAACTAGGCATACCGTATGAGAACGGAGGGCCAGTCGCACTAGGTGTGAAGGGATTTGTGGCTGCCATGATAGATGGGATCGGTCCACTATGCGACGTAGTTGCGGCTGAGACCATGGTGACTCAGACCGACGACGATAAGTTAGGAGAATCTTCTCCTGTGGTAGCAACTGTGGTGGGAATGGAATAATTCCGAGAGGAAGTAACAACATTTGTTTCCATAGCTGTGTGAGGCACTGACAGACGTTCGTAAAATTGGATTGGTACAATAAACAATGGCCAAGTATCAGTGGTTGGGGTTTCAACTGAGCCAATATTGGTGGTTGATTCCTCCGGGAGTTGTTCAGGCACAATGGTTTGCAACCCGGTTGCTTCGAAAGACCCTTGTTGGTCTAGCTTCCGCCTCAATGGTGGTGGGGGTGGCTCCAGTATAACTGGCGGCAGGCCCAAAAGCCTTCGTGACCGGTGAAGCTCGAGATCCTCCACTGTGTGAGAATATCCAGGACACACTAAGGTATTATACACATTCAAACAGTAACACACACTAAAAAAGAAGCCCCTAAGAGATAAGACAAGCAAACACTAAACTAGTTGGAAGAATAGTTACAACAACCAACACTAGAGCAATTTACCGGTGAAAGTGCAAATCGAACATGGAAGCACCCTCCGGGTATACTCTGCAAAGCGTGGCCTAATTTCTGTCCTAGGTACCATGGTATACCCTCGCAGTCACCTGTGTATGTCCCTAAAAATATTGGCAACTAGTTTGCCAGCACGCGAACAGTCACTAGGCGGGTACAGTCGAAAGTCGGGTAGACCACAATGAGTAGGGTATCAAGCCTGAAACCTGTCAAGGATATCAAGATAAAATGGTCTGAAATAAAACTGAGGACCTCGAACGGATTCGAGACCCACGAAGCCCCATGGCAAATGCAAACGACGGAATCCCAAAACAAGCCCTCGATATGTGTTCTCCACTACGCTTGGTCTGTCTTTGGAGGGGTTATCTCCGCTACCTTTTCACACGTGACCTCATGTTTATCCCCTGTGTTAGAGGGGGGTCCTAGATAACTTCCATGAAACTGGACTTCTACACTCCCTATCACAGACTCTAATGTTTGGTTTTGAATGGCCTTGGAGAGTTTCCTCTCCAACCTAATCCAAGGCCCTAGTCCTGAACTAATTTGTGAACCCTACAAACAAAAAGTCTAATAGATTTTAAATTAGCGTTGCTTTTAAGGGATTTTTTATATCACGGGGTATGAAGGTGAAATTGATGATGTGTAAAGACTAAAGAAAAAACGAATGAAAAAAGCTGGAAACAAAAGACTTTTACTAAATGCAAAAATCAACAACTTTTCACAAAGAAAGATTTCCTTTTCTTTTCAATTTTTCTAAGATTTCATGCAGTAAACATAAAGGAATTTTGCTTGACTACGAGCTACTTATGCTCTAAATGCACTGCAAAAACTTATGAACAAAAATACTTCTCCCTAGCTATTGATGCAGAAACACAATCTTCAAACAAAGAAGAAAATGAAAAGATTTTTTTTTTCTCTTTTTTTTATTTACGTGCTAATCTAGCAACAAAGGGAAAATACCGACAAGCATAAAACCAAGAAAAAAAACAAAATTATGGCTTAAAGCGCAGATCGCAAAGAATCAGAGAAAAGACACACAATGGCAATCAAGAAAGAAAAGACTCTTATGCTTGTCTAAAAACCACAAAACAAAATTTTTCTTTTTATCTTTTCTATCAACTATCAACTACGAAAAAATAGGCTAAGGGTAAGAGGCCCTAACCTAGTGACTGTTCAACCCTAGACTTAGACACCTGAGAGGAACACTTCTCACCAAAGGAGGGGATGACTGCCCCACCCTGATTGAAAATCAGCCTGTCAAGCACGCTACTATCACTGAAACAACACGCGTGCTGAGCTGAAATAGGACGCGTGTACACGCAGTCTGACCTTGTACAGGTTGCGTGTATGTATAACCTCTAAGAGAAAAATAAACACAAGCAGCCCAGACCAGGAAGAGGCCTCTGGTATTGATAACTAGGGTCTCTTGAAGGTTTGGATGCTTCTTCTAACAAAAAATTAAAAATAATTGCAAGGAATAACAAAACACAAAAAGACAAACTGAGACAGGATTGTGAACCAGCAAGACTCAAACAGGATCCAAAAAAACCCCTGAGAATGTATAATTATGACAGGGAAGAGGAGGACTACCTCTTAAGTTCTTTGAGCTCTTACACGCTACTGAAACCTCTACAGCAAGCGTTCACACACGGGATGTAAGAGGTTAGGGAGCGGGTACACAGGTGCAGGCCTTATGCAGGCCGCGTGTACCTCTGTGTGTCCCGACAATTGCCTTCAAGCAACAGTCAAGGAAAAATGGTATAAAGAACCAGGCTCCCTGCTAGCTCATGCCTTACAAAAAAATACAGGAAAAGAAATGAAAAATCTAATCTCTTAAACTACCCAAAAAACTCAATTAAATTTGAAAACCCTAAAGAGTATCTTCCCCAGTACGGTCGCCAACTCTGTTGTTGGGAAAAATACCGTACATACTAGCAAACTAGGGTCAGACTTGCATGCAGATTTTGACCGTAAAGAAATTACTTTTTAACCTACCACCCAAAACTTAAACCCCTCTTTCACGATACATGCATGGAAAGGAACTACTAACCTTGTTACTGATGTTTGGTGTAGATCCTCCATTGCGCTTTGACCTCTTTCTTGCGCTGCTCCTTCCAAAGATAACCTGCAATCAAGACAAACAACTATGCATGCATGCTACTTTTCTACTTGAGGGTTAGAAATTAATCATAAATTAAACAAACCATAGATAACTCATGCATTGGGATGGGGAAAGTATTCTTTTATTATTTGAAATATGAATCAACTTACAATCAAAGTTGAGACCGGCCACCGCTCCTTGATCTTGATCCTGGGCTCCTCCTCTTCTATCCTCCAACTTCTTTGCGTTAATTCTCCTTTGGCTTGAGGAAAGGCTAAAGGTTTGGGACAATGGATTCGGCAAATGGGAAGAGTTTATTCGCTATATTTTTCCTCTTCCAAATGGTACCCCTACCCCTTCTTTTATAGGCTAAAAGGAGCTAGGTTTTTGGACGAACTCTCGGCCATGCATGGCTGGGAGTTTCAGTTAACTGACCCATAGATTTTTGTTCCATTAACAACTTTCCTATTTTTGTGTTTTGTTAGGTACATGCGGGCTATAGTGGGCCTACCAGCATACACACACATGCAGTAATGGGTTAGGGCACGTGGGCCTTGACCCAAAAGGATTTTCAAAGAGGTTGTTCAGCAGATTTTTGGCAAGGAAGGGATATGAGTTGGCCTGATGCTAGGTAAGCATGTGTGGTGAAATTTAGGGTTATAACAGTTTGGTTGATCGACTTAAGAGAATCCTATCATATGACACTGCATAGAGAATGGTTCTACAAATATGAATGATATGAAGGAGGCGATGTGTTTTGGGGGGATGACTCGACAACTAAATATTTTGGATGAGGCAAAGTCTGACTGATGTTGTAGGATGGGAGGAGTAGAACCCTTCCGAGTGTACTACATATTCTAGGTTTGGCCATAAATCCAATATATGTTAGTAAGATGACTGATGTAGGAATGCACACTCTATTTCAGAAGGATATGTGTAAGATGGTCGAAGGTACGATGGTCTTAATGAAAGGAGTTCAACTTGGAACCATATACAAGTTGTTAGGGAATGTCGACTCGACTGGATGAAACAACATTGTTGTTCTTGAAGCCACTTGAATTCAACTTGACTCAAATCAACTCAGGCTGAGTCGATTAAAACCGACTCGAAAAGTCATCGTCAAGTCAAACCAACCATGCTATGGCATAAGAGGATGGGACACATTGGAGAAAAATGACTTTGAGCTATACAAAACAAAGGTATGATCGAATATTTTCCTAAATGTAATTTAGAAGTCAACTTTTGTGAACATTGTATATATGGAAAACAAATCGAGTATGGTTCCCAGCTAGAGAAACAAGGGAAAAGGGGATTCTAGAATTGATTCATAGTGATGTATTTGGCCCTGTCATCGCACATATTGTAGTTTGGGAAAAGCCCGACCCAATCCAAAAAAGTGAGACAACTATGGGAGTAACTACACACTCTCACCTTAGATAGATACGCCCCTTGATTTAGTGATGATAACTCACCACAAGGGGGGAATCTCATTGACCCTAGGGGGTTTGTGATGGAAAGTGGTAGAATGACCAATGAAACCCCTATAGTTCAAGTTTGGAAGTTGAAAAAGGTTTGGAAACAAGTCTTGTTGATGAGGGGAAGTTGCTAAAGTGTTTTGTACCTATAAAATAATGTTAAACGTGCCTAAGACAAGACAATTAATCGAAATACAAGACAAATATTTAATGGGACAAGCAAGTGAAGCTTGGTTTCCTAATATTGCAGTAGTAATACACACACACAATGGAAAGAGTTGTTAACTACAAATGGAAAGTGGTAGAATGACTAATGAAACCCTTATAGGTCAAGTTTGGAAGTGGAAAAAGGTTTGGAAACAAGTCTTGCTGATGAGGGGAGGTTTCTAAAGTGTTGTGTACCTACAAGATAATGTTGAACATGCCCGAGACAAGACAATTGATCGAAATACAAGACACATATTTAATGGGACAAGAAGGTGAAGCTTGTTGTCTTAATATTGCAACATTAAACAAATATATATATCAACAATGGAAAGAGTTGTTAAATACAAAATTAACCATCAAAAGAATCAAATATTTATTGGATCATCAAGTACTAAACATGTAGATAAGTTTCCAATACTTAAACACAAGCTTTGATTGTAAAATAGGGATGTTATTATGAAGTTATCAAAAGAGTATGTATTAGGGTATCCTTATGGTTGTAGAAAACAATTTCTACATCAACAATGTCTATCCACTAAAATCAGCAAAGAATCCATCCAAAATATAGCCAATTACAAGTAGAATTTATATGGCATATTGTAAGCAAATTTCAATGGTATATTAGTGAGTAAAGGAAGAGTTTAAGAGTGTTTTATTGTATCCCTAATGTTTGTATCATTTAATTAACTACAACAAGATAATAACAAGGCTAATCTAGACACCTTAGTGTCTTAAGCAATCTTGTGGCACAAAGAAAAGATTCTAATTTGAACAAATGCAATATCTCCAAAAATCATGTATTTCAATGAAATGATTTTATTTCTCCAATGCAAGTAGAAGAGTGCTTAGTATGTTGGGTTATGGAGTCTTGGATGTAATATTTGTACTTACTACTTCTCTATGGGTGTAGACCCTTTTACTCCCTAGAGAAAGAAAATACAACAAGGTAAATCTAGAAGGGTGTAAGCCCTTTTACTCCTTCTAGCAACCTTGAAAAAATGACTTATCCAACAATTATGATAGGTTTGGTGGAGGGTGTATACCATTTTACTCCTCCAATGGTTTTTATACAATAATAAGTTTGAAACAAGTAGAAATTACCAACAATGTTCAGAAAATTCCGTACCAATTCCAATAGAAAGCAAGGAAAACCCTTGTCTACCAAGAAATATCCATCAACATGCAAGAAACAAGCATCCAAGAAGGTAGTGCACCACTTTAGCTCCACAATAGACAAGTATAAGAATCCATAATATTTGCACAGGATAGAGATAGAACAAATGCCCAAAAAGGGCATAAATTTCAGCCAAATATGTGATTCTCAAGTGGGAGAGTTGTGATAAAATGAAATGTCTTAGGTCTCCTTTTATAGGAGGCCTTTAAAACTATTTTTTCCACATATGATTAGGGTAAAACACAATTAGGGAGGCCAACCTTTTTAGGATTTGATTCTAACACCACTTTGTGGGTCATTAGTTAGTAGGATATGCTTTCTATGTAATAAAGGTCGTAATTAATTAATAAGGCCTAATAAATAAAGGAGAATAAGTCAAAGTAAGAAGACCTAATAGAAGCTTCTGCTTCTAGAAAGATCTTCCTCTAGAAGTTTCTTTAGAAGGTAGAATTAGTATAAATAAGAGTAGGAGGTATTGGATATTTTTTCTTGGAGATTATTTTAATAGATCTGTACTCTGCTGGAGGTTTCGCCCTCAAAGAGGCAAGTGAACATTGCTATCTCTAATAAAGGTACTCCTTTTGGTGTTATTATGGTATTTTTATAGCTATAATCTTGTTGTTCCATTACTGCTTGTTAAATATTTATGTTCTGCATATTATTATTCATCTGGTATATTTCAAGTGGTATCAGAGCTCCTTCATGGGCATAAATTGTGGGGTATTTTTTTTTTAAGGGTAGAGACATAATTCGACATCTTTAAGCTACAAATATATGTCATTACACACATAAACCCATGGTCAGGGACTCATACATGCAAGAACTACAATTTGTACTTAAGCGCATATTTATTACCACCCTTTTAACCCATGTTGGTATCCCTTCGAGAGGTAGTGCATTAGACAACACCTCTATACGGATAGACCTATATATCATGAACCCCTTCATAGACAAACCAATCAGTCGCCTGAGTATAGCACAGGGAAAACCCTTTTCTATAGAACCCTTGAATACCCTAACCCTTGAGACAGAAACATAAATAGAACAAACAATATCTATTGCCAGGCAGCTTTGTCTCCTACATTTTGGTTGCAAAATTCCCACACATTTCTCCCTATTAAGCATTTGGCCAATTTGTCACTACAATATTATTCAGATCAGAGTATAACTTTGCAGGAGTTAAAAAACAATGGGGCTAGGTTGCACCCTTATTTGAGACACGTTCCATTGGATTCCTTTCTTCATCTTAATCATAGTGGTACCCTTCATTTTTAAGTCCTTTTTTTAGGCGGCCCCAACCCTTTCTTCGAGGCCCTTATTTGAAACCTATCCCATTGGATTCTTCTTTTTGTCTTGATCAACTGAGAACATATCAATTTTAAGCCCATATTTCCATCCCGACACCCCTTCTACTTAATCCTCCATCATGCCTACCACCCGCTCTCAGTCCCAAGAAACCTCAGAGGACAAGGTGTCCAACCTAGAACAACAAATGGCCTCCATAAACACCACCTTACAAACTATCCTTGACAAGCAATCCCACTATTTAGATAAACTCCTAAAGAGTAATATTGTTGAGCCCAATCTCAAGGACCCTCATTCTTCCCATTATGAGTATACTCACTTATCCTACTCCCTTTGGGGTTCTCCACCCTCCTAGAATAAGGTGCCCGAAGTTGACATGAATAAATTTTATGGTTCCAACCCCACCAGATGGGTTTCTAAAATGGAACAAAACTTCTCCCTTCATGATATTCAAGATGATGAGACCAAATTCCATGTAGGGGTTTTGTACTTGGATAAAGAACGTTGGCAGTGGTGGAAGTGGCATATTTTTTTTTATCTAGGACTACCCACTTAGAACATGTTCACTAAAGCAGTTTGTGCCCATTTTGATAGGGCATCACATTTTTTAGGCAATCTCACTAAGCTGCGCCAAACTGGACCGGTCAAAGACTTCATCAAGAAATTTGAACAGTTGGCCATCTGAACCAAGGGCTTATCAGATGAATTTTACCTTGAATTTTTTATCAGTGGCTTAAAGGAAGCCATCAGGGCTCATGTGAGCATGCATCATCCTACTACCCAATTGCAAGCATGATAATTAGCACTGGATGCAAAGACCATCCTTCAGGAACCAACCCTAAAGGATACATTCCCCAACCATCCTCACTCTAGGGCTATCCTATCTCTGATGAAAACATTGAAGGTCCAAAAGGTATCTCCAACAGAAATGTTGGAGAGTGCAAGAAAGGAATTTTCTATTACTCTGATGAAAAGTATTCACTGGGACATAAATGCAGGGAAAAAAATTTCTTCCAGATTGATGCATCAATTCTCTCTTCCTATGAATACATACCATCATATGAGGCTCCTGACCAAGAGGATGCTCAACCAAGTGTTCATGTTGAAGATTATGTTGTGGCACCAAAGGAACTTGTCATAACTCTTCATGCCCTCTCGAGTATTTTGGCCCCACAGACATTGAAGATCAAGGGCTACATCAAACATAGGCCAATTGTGGAGTTGATTGATAGTGGTATCACCCATAATTTTATTCATCGCAGGCTTGTTGAAGAGACCGATTAATTTGTCTACCCTTTTTCTAATTTCTAAATTTTCATCGCTAATGGTGGTACGATGAAGTGTGGGGGCCATTGTGAGAATGTCAAACTCCAAATGGGTGATTATAATCTGAAAACCCACATGTTCTCTATTTCCATGGGGGGATGCGATATAATTTTGGGCGTTTAATGGCCTCACACTCTAGGACCAATCACAATGGATTCTAAAGAGTTATATATGAGCTTCAGCCAAGAGGCTCACACCTATACCCTTCAAGGTGTCCGCATGGGCTCTCCTAAAATCATCAGTTCTCACTGGATGGAGAAATTGTTGAAGAAAGGATACTATGGCATGATTTCTCAATTGCATTCCATCCAGGTCACCAATTAGGCCTCTCTGATAGTCCCTCCTAGCCTGCAACTAATATTGGACAAGTACCCCAAGGTCTTTGAAGTTCCAGTGGATTTACCGCCTTCCAAGGGTGAGCATGATCATAGCATCCGTCTCTTGTCGGGCAGTCAACCCCCCAATGTACGTCCCTACAGGTATCTATTTGCTCAAAAAAATGAAATCGAAAAGATAGTACATGAACTACTGGAGGCGGGTGTTACATGGCAAAATTGCTCAGTTGGATAAGTGTCGCATTGTCCCTCTCAATTGTCGTAAGTGTCGTAACAACTTTCGCGAGTGTCGCAAGTTGGTCACTAGTGTCGCAAAGGATGTTCAGACATACTGTCATGATAACGACACTAAGGAGACACTTATAACATCTCACATGACTGATTTGAGGGAGGAGAACTGATCTACTGAAGTCAAACAACCTTTTTCCACCTGAAAGCACCTCAAAAACTGAGTTTTGGAGAGGAGCGCTCCCCCTTACACTATCCCGGAGCGCCGGCGCTCCCCATACACTGTTAGGGAGCGTTATAATGATCCTTGGCCCTTTTGAGGGAGCGCTATAGATTTTGAGAGCGCTGGCGCCCCCTAAAACTTATTAGTGAGCGCTACAACGCTCTGATGGCCCCTTTGAGGGAGCGCTACCTATTCTGGGTGGTTGTTAAGCTGTTGAGATGAATGGGGGAAGCTTCTTTTCGTTCTTGGAAGGCAGTTGAGCTCGAATCCCTGATCAAGCCATGATCCTAGGGAAGATCCTCAACTGAAGGAGGAAAATCCTCACCTTCCTCAAGGATATCTCAAGATTGTTGGGCCTCTCCAAGGCTATATAAACAAGCTTTCTAATGGTGAATGGGGATTGGAATTGGAGAATGATACCAAACCTATGATCTCATAGGTAAAAGACTACATAATAGAGAATGTCAAACTTATGATCTCATAAGTGAGGACTGGAAGAAGAGAATTACACCAAACTTATGTGGTGTTGGAGCTGATAATTAGGGGGAACAAATGTGTATGTGAAACTTATGATCTTGGAGGAAATCTGCAGTCAGCTAGAGAAGAATCATCAGTGCAGCTGCTGCCATCCAGGTTGTGGATCTTTCAGACAAGGGTTAGACGAAGAGGACCTGAC
>ML790120.1:617559-637005 GCA_009831015.1 Picea engelmannii | reverse complement strand
CTGTTACTCTTCCTTCTCATGCATTAGGCTTAGATAGATTCGAAAGAAATTCAGTGTCCATGATAAGCACTTTTCTGTCTAGGGTTAAGGTCAAGCCTTAGAGTTCGATCTACTTGTCCGCAGGCAGATTTTCCTACAACAGCGGGATTAATTTTCCCCAATACTATCCCCTATTCTTCTCATGTGGTGATGGACTTAAAGAAAGAAGGTACTTGGCGCATGTGTCCTGATTTTCATGCCTTGAATAAATTGACCATCAAATATTAGTTTCCCATTCTTTTCATTGATGATCTATTGGATGAAATCCAAGTTGCTTGTGTCTTCACCAAATTATACCTATGCTCTAGTTATCACCATATCAAGATGAAGGAGGAAGATATGAAGACTACTTTCAGAACTCATGAAGGACATTATGAATTCTTGGTCATGCCTTTTATCCTTTTCAATGCTCCATCTACCTTCCAAAGTCTCATGAACAAAATATTGAAACCTTACCTTCAATAGTTTGTCTTGGTTTTCTTTTATGACATCCTCACATACATCCACAGTTTGGATAGCCACCTTCTGCACGTGGACAAAGTTCTTCACTTGCTGCAACACAACCAATTGTTCGTCAAAAAGACCAAATGTTCATTTGGAGGCAACAAAGCGGAATACTTGGTCCACAATGTGGGTCGATAAGGGGTAAAAGTGGACCCAAAAAAGATACAATCTATGAAGGAGTGGCCATGACCCATGGCTTTACAACACCTAAGGGGTTTTCTCCGTCTCAAAAGGCTATTACAGGAATTTTTTCAACCATTATGGAAAAATTGCTAAGCCCTTGACTGATCTTCTTAAGAATAATGCATTTCATCAGACAATTGTTGCTAAGCAAGACTTCATAGAGTTAAAGAGGGCCATGTCCACTACTCATGTCCTAGTTTCTCCTGACTTCAACAAAGCCTTTGTGGTGGAATCAAATGCTTCTGGCACTAGTCTAGGTGCAATGCTCACACAAGATGGTCAACTGTTATAGCAAGATTTTCCTCACCCTATGCAAACTTGCTTAGAGGGCATTTTTCCATTTCCCTATGCAAACTTGAAGTCCCCTTTTGCATTTCCCATAGATAAAAATTGTATTTTTCACATATACACACCCTAACAACTATACAACATGTGTATATGCAAGTTGCACCATTACAACCCGTGTACATCGGGTTCTGTGCTCAAAATTAAAAAATGGTGTCGGGTTTCCATGTCATGTCACGAGATACATGATCCTTGACCTTCCATATACTTGAAATGTTTTGAGTCGCCCCTTCAGTTCCATTTGAAGGCTATAAATGGGCCATATCCAAGATATGGAAAAGAGTAGAAGAATTCAACTTTGAGAGCAAAGTTACTCTCGAGAAATTATTCACTTCATATTGAGTCTGCATCCATTTTTCATTTTAAGTATGAACACATTGTTCAGCCCCCAAGATCTTCCCTCTTTTATGGAGAACCTCATTGTCTCTCTTATATGAGCTTGCCTTTGGTGGAGGATTGAAGTGGCTGAGGCCCAACTAGAAGGGACTTAGTTTCTCGGTTCTAAAGCTTCTCTCTTTCCATTTCATTTTCTTTCATTCATTCATTTCAAATTTATTTGCTAACAATCTTAGATAGGTCAATAAAATCAATTTAAATTTATGGTTTTTACATGTGGGGAATTTCTGTTGAAAAACAAGAATTTTCGTAACTTTGTTTAAGTGTGTTGCAACAAAATAAGAAAGCAATAGCTTGCTGATTTTTCTAGGTTCTCTCCAGGTTAAGGGCACATGCTGCCCAATTTCATCCACAACACACTTTCCAGGGTTTCCTTTCAAAGTGGTAATTCTATCCCTTTCTTCTTTTCTATCTGAATCAGTGTAAGCAAGCCCAGAGGAGTGTACCCAAGAGGCTTTCATTCTTTCTTTTTAGTTTTTTCTTTACAAGTTCTAGTTTAGTTTCCTTTCCATCTCTACTTCATATTTTAGCTAGTTAATTGTGATATTGACATGCATGTTTAACAATTAAAATTATCTATAGTAGACCTCACACCTAAATGCTATATTAGAGGCCGTGGAGGCATAGTGGATCTTTCGCTTTCATCATTACTTTGCATGCAAACATTTATTTCTTAAGTATCTATCTTATATACATGCATGCAAACACTGATATTATGATGGATTAAACAAATTTTCAATTTCTCAAGTATTTCCAGTTCTTCACAATTCACATGCAATAACCTCATAATTTAAGAACTTAACTTGCAATATCATTGTTTAAGGGCTTCAACCTTCACAACATTAATTTTCAGTTTCAACAATTTGAGCAAGCTACAAGCACTCAAACACACTTCAACACATAACTCATATGTTTAATAATTAATTTATTGGACTTAATAGGACACTGTTACCAACCATCTTCGCCATTTAAAATGGGATCAGAAGACGACAACAGAAGGTGTTGGGCCAGGGACGGTCTCGTGGTATGCTACATCCTTTCTGAGAGTACTCTGATCTTAGGACTAACCTGTGGAGCTAGGGTGGGACTTGTTTCCTAAATTCTTGAGCACCCAACAATCACTTGGTAATTGGGACAGGAAAGTATTGGGTTGACCCTTAGATAGGATTAAAATAAATCTCACTTAATCAACTAATTTAATCCTTGGTCTACAACATTGGAAAATTAGTTTCACACTTGCAAGCACACTGATCTCATTATCTTTATTTTACATGCGAGTCATTTTATGTGTTGTGGAATAATTATCTAAGTGGTTACATATATCATCTGGAACACTTTACTTTTCAATCTTTTCATCTTTATCAGTGTTCCTGTGTTTGTGGTGTGATCCTTCAAGAAGTTGTGCATCTACCTAGAGGAACTTTCTTGACTGGGTCTTGAGTGATTTTCATCTTTATGCCATTGATAAGTAGTCCAATAGAGTAAGATCTATTGTGAGCATGCTTGGCTTGATGTGTTGATGGTTATTTCATCTTGAGTATCTTTATTTCTTGCACATGCAAGCAACTGGTTAGTCATTTTCTATATATCTTGTATTTAGTGTATCTAGTTTAGCCTTGTTATAATCTTAGATATTCTTTATTGTAACATTGTATCTATCTATTGTAATCTTGGATATTCTTTCTGTATATTTGTGTCTAGTTGTAACATTTGTAAACTTGTAACTATCTTGTAGCGAATCTCCCCTTAACTTAGTTGACCACTTGCCCAATCTTAGGCACTAGTCTTAGTTGTCCTCAGAAAGGTCTGACTGTTCATACTTAATTGTTGCACCCTACATTTTCTGTTTAACATCATAGGCTAGATTCCCCCTAATCTTTAAAAAAATTAAAACCAACTCCTAGAACATTAAACTCTAAATCTCATCTAGTAACTAGGGTCTACCACCCTTGGCTTCCCTCGGAGTTAGCCTATACGAAAGAGGTTAAATTCATAGTGACAGTATGGACTTTGAACCTAGGCATTGTGCCTCCAAGGACACACTAAATGAGCAGGAATTAGCTCATGTTTGTAAGTGTGTATAAGGACAACAACATCTTTGGCACCGTTGTCGAGGATAAGTGTAATGTCCCCTGCCTCTTGATGAAGAGATTTGGGAAGACTTAGTGGTGTAGCCATCCCCACTAGACCATAGTCTCATGTAGCATGGGGAAAAGTCAGCCAACTTAATGTTATATTTTGAAGTTGACTTAGAAAAATGGAAAGAGGAAAAAAAGTAACTCAATGAAGAATTAGAATGTTGGAGGTTGAGTAAGGAGTTGAACCTAGGGGTTAAACTAACTCAAAAGGGAAACAAAATGGAAATATAAAGGAAAGGCTAGGGAAAACCTTTCATATCATCTTGGATATTTGGTATTTTCTTGTTGAGCTATTGAGCGCACATTTTTTAGGGTTTTGAGATTGCAAACCCTAGAGAACAACTCAGTGGTGAAAGAATTGACTCACCTTGTTCCAAGCCTGCTCTCGGGGATGAAATACTCCACCCACATCATTCTACACTCATCACAGGTTCCATCATTGATTCAAGAGGGAAGAAGGGTCGTACCATTTAGGGTTTTCCCGCAGGGGTGCACCATTACATGAGGGGAAGTTCGATCCATCATTGTGATAGGGCCTAGAGACATTCTAGCACTTGGGTTTTTCTTGTAGGACCTTGCTCATCAGTTTGGAGGCATTTTGGAGGAGTTATGTCGGCTAGATTGTTAGCTACATATTTGGTATGACTTGGAGAGAAGGAGGGTGCATTGGTGATTCAGATATTGTCATATCTAGGGTGTTATACTTCATATCTGATTGTGAGACTTATCCCAGTGGCTTGTGGTAGCCTGATATATCATCCTAGAGAGTTTCAGGAGTTTTGGAGGATTCCTTCATCAAGGCCAAATTATTGGGCACTTCAGGGTTTCAGGAGGGCATAACCTTGATTAGGGGTTGAGTATTTTGGAGGGGAAAGACTTGGAATTTGAGATTCATAATTCATGGATGGATTTCCCTTGTCCTTATATATCTTTTGGTGAATTTTGGCATCGTTTGGATGTCTCCTTCAACTAGGTCGAAACCTTGGCCTTCTCATCCACCGAGTAAGACGTGTCAATAGCTAGGGGGTTGGACGTAACCCTATTTATTTTGTATTTGGTCTTTCACCATATATTCAGCCTTTGGAGGATTATTTTGTATTGTCGGGATCATTTTGTAGCAGCTCATATCTTCTATCTTGGAGCCATCTAATGTCATTCCAGATCTACTTCTATATTGTATCAGGTTCTTTCTTTTCATAATAAAAAGGTCAGATTTGTGCTTTGGAGTTCCATATCTTGTGTATTGATTAGATATTGCATTGTATTGAGTATATCTTCATGATTTGTGTTGAATAATTGAATATAACCATAAGGCCAAAATTTGAGAGGCCAACCTGCATATACAAACAACCAAACATTTAATTCAAGGGTTAGCTAGTGTTCCCAAGAGAAAAATTGGCTTGGGAACATTATACCAGTATCAGAGCTCTGATTCTCCCATCCTATGAGGATTCGTGCATGTATAAATTTAGTGGTATTTATATGGGTTGAAGGAAGAAGCAGACAAGTGAGAGAGAAGCTGAAATGGAGGGTTTAGGTGATGACATTGAGCCATAGGGCTTGGCATTCTTAGCATAGGAGTTCCATAAATCCATGAACCAGACAAAAATTAAATTGGTCACCCACATACAGGAAAACCAGGAGACAAAACATAGGGGCCAAGCCGAAATATCTGAGACCTTGAGGAAGGTAGATGAAAACAAGACAAGGATAGCAACAATGTTGTTGGAAATGAGTCACAAGGAGAAAGGTACACAGGCATATGACAATAGGGAAATGAGTGGATCTCATGGAGGGAACAAGTATCATCCAAAAAATATTTCTTATCATCAGTATGAGGAGAGCCATGGAGGGGGAGAACCACATGGAAATACAGGTAGCAAGGCTACTCCTAGACCATAATTTCCCATGTTCACAGATGAACCCACACAATGTGAACCCATATATGAATTTTTTGAGAAGATGGCGCAATGTTATAGGAAGTAAAATGATTTGAGTATGAAAATTCAGAGGAAAATGACCCTAGATCAATATTGTCAACTCAAATTCAGAAACAAACCTAGGCCAAACCACAGGAGCATTTATGAGTTTGAGCGTAGGGATGGGAATATGGAAATTCCCTACTTCGATGGATCGACCAAGATAACTGCACATGCATGGGTACAAAAACTAGACACGTACCTACAGCTTAACCCTATGAGGGATATGTAGGCCATAAATTTTTCCACCATGTACTTGGATGGAAAATCTCATGATTGGTGGTATCATAGATTGACCACACTTGGACACAATTTAGATAGTGGAATACATAGAGTTCACTCAGAGGCTCATTGACAGGTTCGACCATGGGGATCTTGAGCTACATTTCTGGGATCTCACATAGCTCATACAAACAAGAGCACCTGAGATGTATATTGAAGAATTCCAGAGACTAGCAGTCATGGTGCAAGACATGTTACAGTCTAGGCTCATGATACTCTTCATTAAGGGTTTGATGGAACCCTTAAAGGGTTGGGTAAAGGATTTTAAGCCTACCAACCTGCAGTATGCTATCTGGAGGACGAGAGAACTAGGATCAACTGCAAAGCCGAAATTTGTGCCTAGACCACCTCTTAACACCGAAGGAAGAGACCAGAGACCTCTAATGCACCTAGGAGGGAGTGACCCAAGGGAATTTGATAGGGGAAGAGGTAAGATGGACGAGAATATTGGAGGATAATTAAGGAGGAAGAAACTATGCTACACATGCAAAGATCCATGGAACCCATCTTACAAATTCATGGGTCATGGCCAAGTGCATTACATAGAGGTGACATCAGAAAATGATGAGGATAAGGATTTTGGCCACATCCAAAACATAGAGGCAAACACCACCAAAATTGCAAAGGAGGCTATAGGTCATGACAGTACAACAAAAGAGAGAGCTAATTTGGCATCCCTCAGTGGGGTTCCCAAGTACAACACCTTCATAATGAGAGGAGTCTTGCAGGGGAAAAAGGTGTCAGTGTTGATTGATGGGGGGGGCTATCACAACTTCATTGACTTAGCATTGCTACAGAGAAGGCAGATACCCATGGTTGAATTTGAAGGATTCAAGGTGGAGGTAGCAGGTGGAAGCACCATGCCTTGTAACCGGTACATTCCAGGAATGAAGCTTACATTGGATAGGCATGATTTGGTATAGGATGTTTATGTGATGGACCTTCCAGACACCAACATAATCCTTGGAGTACAATGGATCAGTATGTTTGGGCCTATCACCACCAACTACAATACCATGGAAATGTCTTTCACAGAGGAGGGTGGAATAAAGGTAGTCCTCCAAGGCATGACAGGTAACTCAGCCAAGGTGGTCATGACAAAGAGGATGGAGGCAATTTTCAGAAGAGAGGAAATAGTGTATGTTGTTGAGTGCAAGATTTTGGCACGTGTGCACAAAAATGGGAACATTCACTATGCACTAGAGACTCACAGGATCATTGACAAACATAGTAAGGTGTTTGGACCTATTCCACCAGGTGTGCCACTTGATAGGGAATTTGAGCATATCATTGAGTTAGAGGAAGGAGAAAAACCAATCATCACCATGCCTTACAGACACCCAAATATGTACAAGGACGAAATAGAGAAGGGACTCAAAGAACTCTTGGATATGGGGTAGATGAGGACAAGTACCTGCCGTTTTGCCTCTTCAGTGGTGTAGGTCAAGAAGAAGGATGGAACCATGCACATGTACATTGACTTCAGAGAACTAAACAATAAAACAATAAAAAATAGGTATCCCATACCAAGGATTGAGGAGTTACTGGACGAGATTCATGGGGTTGTCCATTTCACCAAAATTGAACTATGCTCTGGCTACTATAAAATCAAGATGAGGGAGGAGCACATCCCAAAAAATTATTTCAGGTGTCACTACGATGACTATGAGTTCTTAGTGATGCCATTTGGCTTAACAAATTCCCCCACCACGTTCCAATCATGTATGAACCATGTCTTCAACAAAACGTTAAGGAAGCATCTTCTTGTTTTCTTTGATGACTTGCTAATCTATAACAAGACATGGGAGGAACACCTTCAACATGTGGAGCAGATATTGAATATCATGGAGGATCAATCATTGTATTCCAAGGAGTTCAATTGTAAATTTGTAATGACAGAGGTTCTCTACTTGGGACATATCATTAGGGTTAAAGGAGTACAGGTACATCAAGAGAAAATTAAGGCCATAGTTGAATGGCCCATACCCAAAACCCTTACAGAGTTGAGGGTATTTCTGGGCATCTGCAGCTATTACATGAGATTCATCAATGGTTTCTCCCAATTGTGTGCACCCTTGACTGATCTAACAAAGAAAGGGGCCTTCAGATGGAGTGAAGAGGCCCAAGTCACCTTCGACATAATGAAGAAAGTAATGAGCATGTGCCTTGTGTTGGCACTACTAGATTTTGGCCAACCTTTCAACTTGGACTGTGATGCCTCCGAAGAAGGCATTGTGGTTGTATTGATTCATAATAGGAACCTTCTTTCCTATGAGAGCCGAAAGCTTAGGGGTCCTGAGTTACTTTACACTATCTACAACAAAGAGATGTTGGCCATCATGCACGACTTGGAAAAAATCCGACAATACTTAGTCGGTGCTATATTTATGGTAAAATCATATCACAATAGCCTCAAGTACTTCTTGGAGTAGAAGGACTTGAACGAAAGACAATAGAAGTGTGTCAGTAAGATACATTCCTATGACTTTGACATTGAATTCATCAAAGGGAAAAACAATGTAGTGGAAGATGCATTATCCAGGTGGCCATGAGTCTACGCCATGACATATGTATCAATTGATTGGAAGGACCACCTTGTGATGGAATACTCAAAAAATTAGTTCACTTGTCAGGTGATAGATGGGCGGGTAAAGGATGATAACTTCAGGGTCATAGAGGGCATCGCCTACTACAAGGGATGAATCTTTTTGGTTCCTGAATCAACCTGCAAGGCCAAGATACTACAGGCTTGTCATGACTCACCAATGGTAGGGAACCAAGGATTGGAAAGACTTACATGCAAGTAAAGGAGAGGTTCTCATGGAAGGGCCTCATGGAGGATGTGATGAGTCACGTCAAGGAGTGTACTACTTTTCAAGAGAATAAGGATGAGCACACTCATCTAGCAGGACTGTTGCAACCTTTACCCATCCCCGAGCATAAATGGGAGAGTATATCCATGGACTTCATCATAGAGTTTCCAAGGGTACAGGGTAAGGATTGTATTTTTGAAGTGGTGGATAAGATGACTAAATTTGTACACTTATTTTCCATTGCTACAGACTTTAGTGCAGCACAGGTGGCCGAATTATTTTTCAGAGATATTTTCATATTACATGGTCTACCCAAAACCATTATTAGTGATAGGGAAAATAGATTTATGAGTACGTTTTGGCAGGAGTTATTTAGGCTGGTTGGTATGGCCTTGACCCCTAGCACTAGTTATCATCCGTAGATGGATGGACAGATTGAAATAGTCAACAAATGGGTGGAAGGAAACCTCAGGAATTATGTGACTAGGTAGCAGAAGGCATGGGTTAGGTGGTTACACTTCCGGGAATAATTTTACAACACCACCCACCACATGTCCATAGGCATGACCCCATTAAGGGCATTGTACAACTATGACCCATTCTCATTCATAGATATTTATTTTGGTGACAATCGAGCCCCGATGGCACATGATTGGGTACAATAGAGCCATAACATCCTCAGGGAGTTGAAGGATCACTTACATAGGGCACATAATTAGTAGAAGTTCAAAGCAGATAAACACAGGGTGGAGCACACCTTTGAGATTTGTGACTTAGTCTACCTAAGGCTCCAACCGTACAAGAAGGATTTTATCAAAAGAAGTGGAGAAGAAAGGCTCCAACCTCGTTTATTTGGGCAATACAAGATCAATAGAAGGGTAGGGGTCATGGATTATGAGTTAGAGCTCCCACAGGGTAGCAGGATCCACAACATTTTCCATGTTTCATGACTGAAGAGGGCCATTGTCCAACACATCACCCCCTTGAGGTGCTTCCACCTCTCAATGAAGAGGGGAAATTGGTGCTAGTACCGAAGGAAATATTGGAGGTATGGGAGAAGAAACTATACAAGAGAAGCATCTGAGAATACTTAATCAAATGGAAGGATCTGCTTATTGAAGATGCCACATGGGAGAATGAGCAAGTGATACAGGAAGCAGGTTCAGAAGTGCTTGTGGGCAAGCAATTTCTAGCGGGGGAGACTGTAATGTCTCCCACCTCTTGATGAAGAGGTTTGGGAAGACTTAGTGGTCTAGCCATCCCCACTATACCATAGTCTCATACAGCATGGGGAACATTCAGCCAAATCAATGTTATATTTTGAATTTGACTTAGAAAAAGGGAAAGAGGGAAAAAAGTAACTCAATGAAGAATTATAATGTTGGAGGTTGAGTTAGGAGTTGAACCTAGGGGTTAAACTAACTCAACAGGGAAACATAATAGAAGTATAAAGGAAAGGCTAGGGCACACCTTTCATATCATCTTGGATAGTTGGTATTTTCTTGTTGATCTCTTGAGCACACAGTTTTGAGGGTTTTGAGATTACAAACCCTAGAGAACAACTCAGTGGTGAAAGATTCCACTCACCTTGTTCCAAGCTTGGTCTCGGGGATGAAATACTCCACCCACACCATTCTACACTCATCACAGGTTCCATCATCGATTCAGGAGGGCAACATAGTCGTATTGTTTAGGTTTTTCCAGCAGGGGTGCACCATTGCATGGGGGGAAGTTCGATCCATCATTTTGATAGGTCCTAGAGACATTCTAGCACTTGGGTTTTTCTTGCAGGACGTTGCTCATCAATTTGGAGGAATTTTGGAGGAGTTACTTTGGTCAGATTGTTAGCTACAAATTTGGGGCAGCTTGAAGAGAAGGAAGGTGCATTGTTGATTTAGATATTGTCAAATCTAGTGGGTTATTGTTGTTGGGGAAAAACACCCTATGGACTAGCAAATAGAGTTCAGACTTTGCATGCAGATATGATCGAATAGAAATTAGTTTCTACCTTCATCCCTAGATTTAACTCCCCTTTTCTTAGTAAATGCATGGAAAGATCCACCTACCTTGTTACCGACGTTTGATGTTGATCCTCCGTTGTGCTTGATCACTTGTTCGCAATACTCCTTCCAAAGCTGACCTGCATTCAAGATGAGCAACAACTATGAATGCATACTAATTATATACTCATGGGTTAGAAATCAAACATAAACTAATAAAACCATAAAAAGTTCATGAATTGGGATGGGAAAAGCATTCTCTTTATTACTTAAAATGAGTTAAATTTACAAAAGTTGAGACCGGTCACCGCTCCTTGAACCTAATCCTGGGCTCCTCTTCTTCTATCCTGCAACTGCATTGCTTTAAATCTCGTTTGGCATTAGGAAAGGATAAAGGGTTGGGACAATGGAATACGTAAATGGGCAGAGTTTATTTTCTATATTCTTCCTTCTCCAAATGGTACCCCTACCCCTTCTTTTATAGGCTAGAAGGAGCTAGGTATTTGGACGAACCCTCGGCCATGCATGGCCAAGAGTTTCAGTTAACTCACCCATAGCTTTTTGTTCCATCGGAAACTTTCCTTTTTTCATGATTTTGTCGGTCCACGTAGGTTGTTTTAGGTCAGCTGACGTGTACACGTGTGCAGTAGTGAGTTAGGGTGCGTGGGCCTTTACACAAGAGGATTTTCAAAGAGTTGTTTAGCAGTGTTTTTGGCAAAGAAAGGATATGAGTTGGCGTAATGACAGGTAAGCATGTGTGGTGCAATTTAGGGTCATAATAGATTCCCCCTAATGTGTGAGGTCAGAAGAGAATCTGATGGCCGAAATACATTACCAATCTTTACTGATGTGCCGAACAATTGAGCCCAAGGATCAGGAACCGGGAGGTGTTGTCTGCAAAATAACAAATGTCTCACTGAGGCGAGCATACCCATGCTTTGGATAGAACCATGGCTACCAATAAAATAGACTATAGATCCATGTCAAATAATTATAAAGAGTAGCCACGAACAATACACAACAGAGCTACATCTCGAAATCAGAAAGATATACATATAGAGTATCCATCTTCCAGAAGCTGATTCAGCCTGATGGCTGGAGATGAGATGTTCATAGCTCGAGCTACAACTTCAAAATATTCCAAAACTCGGGTAGGAGTGTAATATGAGTGTACGACTGCACTACCCAGAGGTCTTCGACGACTCGTCGGTCATGGACTTGATAATCTTGATAATTGGACTGAAGACTTCAGTGATTTCGAACAAGGGCTTGATTGGACATTCAGGATGGTCAGGTATGCGGACAAGAGACACATTGCAGAGGGGCCGACTCAGGCTTAGTGACAAACTTCCCTTGGACAATAGCAGGACAAGTGATGAGACTCAGGTAGCATGAATGTTAATCATAAGTCTACGAAGCAGGAGACAACGCAAACTCTCCATATGTTTGGAAGAATAACCAAATGTTGGAGGACACAACTCTATATAGCGAGAAAATATTCCTAAGGTCGTACTACATCCCATAGTCTGATGAACAAACGGACAGATGTGCTTTATCCAAGGGTGACTCATTATGCTGCCAATAAAGAAAATACTTTTCCCTTCCTCTTTTTGGGGTATATTTGATTTTTTTTGTTCTTTTTGATAATTGTGGAAAAAGGAATAAAGGAATATTACGTTACAAGGGAGGAACGAGTATTGCAAACATGCAAGCTCAAGGCACAAGGACAAGACTCATGTTCTAGTAAAATGATACTCAGGAAAAATCCTTCGGCGACCAAAGGTGTTAAGACGCAGAAGCAAACTGTCACAAGGCTGGTGGATAAAATATGCAAATGCGATTGATAAAACACACAATGATAACGTCCTTCGATGTAAGTTTAACGAGCCCAAAGAAGGTAAGCTCGGTGGTTTTTCATATTTAGAGAGTCTGAAAAAACATAAAAGGAGACTCCACTGGGGTACCTTTTTTGAAGATAGTCTAGTCAGAATGAAAAAGGGGTAAACTAGCACCGATTAGACGTCGATTCAAAACCATTTTAACGAGTGTGACAAGGACAAGATCACTCGGCCATTTTTTCACTTTTAAGGAGTCTGAAAAAAGCTTAACTATGGACTCCGTCAAGAATATTCTTCTAGACCAATTTAACGAGTGTGAAATAATAAGGTCACTCGACGATATTTTCAATTTTAGGGAGTCTAAAAAGAGCTTAACTATGGATTCCATGGGGGTTTCTTTTTCGTAAGTTTAGTCCCTCAGGCCCGAAAAGGGGATAAAATTATACCTAAGAGTACTCTTTTAAAGAACAAAAGTTTTATAGAGTATACATTTGTTCGTACAGTTGACCGTCCAAACCGAAAAAGGGGTAAACTATCGCTGGACAGACGTGACTTCAAATTTTAGTTTAACGAGCGTGAAAGGTCACAAGATCGCTCGACAAACTTTTCATGTTTATAGGGTCTGAAAAGGGATTAAAAGGAGACCCGTTATTTTTTGGGAGTCCTGAGGGTGAGATAAAGAGTGAAGAAAAATCATGCAAATGAGGCTCAAACTCATATTCAAGAAAGACTATAAGGACTCCCGAGCCTACAGTGTTTTAGAGATGGCATGGACACCATAATGCAACCAGGACCTACCTAGGGCATCCATGTTCTGGTAAGATCTACCGCCAAGTTGTGACACTTCTAAAGGAAATATGATGGTTCTGTGTCACAACCTGATGTGATTGATCCTATAGCAGAGGAAAAAGACAACGAGACGCAAAAGTCGGGGTAATAACCTAACCTATATGCTCAAGTTGATTCTTGGAAAAAAAATTATGTACCGTCAAAATTTTCTCAAAACTCAAAAAAAATGTCCCAATACCCGATCAAATCCCTCCCATATAACTCCTGAATCACTCTAAATGGATTTTGGTAGAAAGAAACTAATAAGGGAGGCCAAAAAAGTGACAAAAAGAGGCCAAAAAGTCTATAAATAGAAGCTGACAGATCATTATCACCACTTCTGATTTGGAAATTGACTCTGGAGCCAAAAGACCCCCTTTTCTAAAAATGGTGATTCCGGGAGTTACAGTGGATGAAACGAACTTCCGCTTGGACCAAGTAAGTACAAACTCCCTTATCTAGCTATTCAATTCCTCAATTTTGCATTTGCTTTCATTTTTTGGGTGGGCATCGACCTTTAAAATGTCGGCTCTAGGTACACGTGGGCTGTCTTTGGACATGCCGCATGTACACCCAAGAAGAGTAAAGGATGCCCGCGTGTACATGTGACTATCGCCTCTACAACTCGCATGGACCCCCCTTTTGTAGCAAAAAGAGAACTAAAGTGCAAGTCTTGACCCTTCTGAACTTTGTTGTGTTGGCAGGATGTATGTCCAGTGGAGGGAAAGGGAGCATCAAGCAATCAGTGAGTTGGTTGCGGGAGATCCGAATGTCGTGGCCATGTTGATGCAATGTGGTTTACTGAAGTTCTTCCTATGTCCATTTATGAGAGCACAACCAAGGCTACTGAATGTCTTGATTGACTACTGGCACCTTGATGCAGAGGCCTTCATGCTAGAGGGGAAATCACTGGTGCCCACCACCGAGGATATCTATTTTTTGACTGGCCTCTCAATGAGAGGGGAACCAATCAACTTCAGGATGTTTCCTGTGGGACCGAGTAAGATATCATAACTGATAGCCGAGCACTATAAGTCTGGGACTGACCATGCGGGCTCCCAGGTACCCATCAGTAAGATCACTAACCTATCGCTACAGGCGATATTATTACTGATTGGGCAGATTACTGGCTCAACAGCCTTGCATTAGGCCACTCACGCACAGATGAACTGTGCTATCCAGTGCTTGAATGCATAGATTTTTGACTGGAGTACCACACTGCTCAAGTGCATGAAGAGGAAATTGACAGATTTCTAACAACAGACACAAAGGAACTTCGGGTTCGGAACGATTTTGTGTTCATTTTTCTTTGAGAGAGTTCCGAGCTTTAGTCCTCGGGAAGTGGTACGAGGACATCAAGCCTCTTTTCCTGCAGCATGTAGATGGGCAGTATTACTGTCGCGACAGGGTGGTGGAAGGACCAATGAGTCCTTCAATAATGACTTCTTTGCTTACCTGTCACAGTAGATCCCTGTGATCAAGGATTACCCATATGCAAGGATAGAGTTTTCTAGAGATCCTGACGTACCCGTGCCTCCTGGTGAGGAGCGAGGGGAGATGGGTAAGTCTCCACCTTTGTAGTTTTTGTGTTTGCATATGTAATTTTTATGTCATTTTTTCTATATATATCATTTTTTTTTTGAATGCCAGAGTATTTGACAGGTATACGTTTGTTGCATACAGATGTGGGACCCATGCGACCTGTTGATTATGAATGAAATATGAGTTGTCCATGGCTAGAAGTCGCAGTTGCCACTGCCAAGGGAGCAGCAGTAGCAAGGAACCTCCCAATCGAGGAGGCTGAGAGGGTCCTTATATGAGTTGAGCGGAACTTCACTGCACTCACTTGCACAGTTCTGATGGCAGAGATAGAGGACCTCCCGCCATCCATGCAGCCTCATGTAGTGGGGGCACCTCGGATGTGGGTATGATTGTTTAGGTGTTTAGCCCATGCTGTGGAATATTATAACAGGGCCCATAGGCCCTGAACCTATCTAGACTTTTTAAGTGCCACGAGCACTTACTTGTATATATTTTTGAGGGCATAAGCCCTGTGACTCGTTTTTAGTCCCATTTTTTAGGCGCTTGCGTCCATCTATGTACTCTGGTTGTTTTATGATGTTTATATATGGTTTTTTGATCTTTTGTGTCTTATGGATCACGTGTGAAAAAATGTATTTACATGCTTATGTCAATGTTCTTTCATATGTGTGAAAGATGCCAATCTAAAATTTGATTAGCTAGAGTATCTGTAATTTGGTTTAATCTCCTAGGAACATGAAAATATGTAATATAATCAAAGTTTCATTCTAAGAGACGTACCCTAAGGAATCGTTGATGTAAAGTTGGATCATGAACCTGGTATATTCTGCTTAGCTGCGACACAACCAGTTGAGTGTTGAGATAGACCCAGAGATGAGAGATACCCAATGACAAGGCGTCACGAAGCAACTCAATAACTGCACTATACTCGACGACATTATTTGTGGTGTCACCTAAGCATATACCTCCGGAAGATAACAACTAGCCCTGAGGCGTAAAGATTACCCAAGCTATGGAGGCAAGCCTCCGAGTGTGCCGACTAGCACCGTCTGCATACCCAACGAACACCTTGGAATCACTTGACATCTGCCATATTGATGAAAGATAACATCAATGACACGTCCATAATACTTACAAGGAACTAAAAAGTAATAGTACAAAGGCTATACATATGTTACAAAAAGTCACCCACAGTGACCTGCCTATGAGTAATACTTCTTGAGGTAGAGCCCATTTCTAGGCTCTGCCAAAGCATTCCCTTCAAAATCAACCAGACGATAAGTGCCCTATTTTAAAACCTCTTTTATGATGAAGGGTCCAAACCACATGGGTTTTAATTTTCCTGCCCCCAGGGGGTCCTTATCTTGGTCATAGACCAGGACAAGGTAGCCTTCAGAGAAAATCCAAGGATGAATGGACCTATCATACTGACACTTGACATTATGTTTGTGAGCCTTGTTGGCCAAGGCCGCATCACGCCGCTGCTCATTGAGTTTCTCAAGGTGTACTAACCGTTCTTCAAGTGGAGAAGTGTCTGGCAATAATTGTACTGCCAATTTTAGAGATGGGATCTAACATTCGATGGGCAAAGATGAGAAACTAGTTGCAGTCTTAAAAGATGTTCAGTAAGCCCATAATACCAAGTATAACATCAAATGCCAATTTGACTTGGCTGAGGTGATAGTTCTTTGTAGAATAGTCTTAAGATTTTTGTTTACAACTTCCACCTGCCCATTGGCTTGGGGGTAGTAGGGTGATGAATGCTCTTTCCATAACCCAAGATTTGATGTTAACTCAGTCATCATTTGGCTCTGAAAGTGACTGCCATGGTTAGTAACAATCTCTCTCGGGATGTTGAACCTTTCTACGATCTAGTTGAATAAAAAGAGAGCTGCAGTCTCTGCAACATCTTTAAACGTTGGCATATCTTCGACCCACTTAGTGAAGTAGTCTACAACTATGATGATATAGAGGTGCCCCCTTGCTAACGGGGGGTTGCAAGTAGTGTAATCAATCCCCCACTTGGTGAAGGGACCAACTATGATATTGTCCCTATTTATTTTGTATTTGGTCCTTCACCATATATTCATCCTTTGGAGGCTTATTTTGTATTGTCGGGATCATTTTGTAGCAGCTCATATCTTCTATCTTGGAGCCATCTAATGTCATTCTAGATCTACTTCTATATTGTATCAGGTTCTTTCTTTTCATAATAAAAAGGTCAAATCTGTGCTTTGGAGTTCCATATCTTGTGCATTGATTAGATATTGCATTGTAGTGAGTATATATTCATGATTTGTGTTGAATAATTGAATATAACCCTAAGGCCAAAATTTGAGAGGCCAACCTGCATATACAAACAACCAAACATTTAATTCAAGGGTTAGCTAGTGTTCCCAAGAGAAAAATTGGCTTCGGAACATTAAAGTGGTATCAGAGCTCTGATTCTCCCATCCTGTGAGGATTAGTGCATGTAGAAATTCAGTGGTATTTATATGGGTCGAAGGAAGAAACAGAAAAGTGAGACAAAATCTACTATGGAGGGTTCAGGTAATGACATTGAGCCACAAGGCTTGGCATTCTTAGCACAGGAGTTCCATAAATCCATGAACCAGACAAAAATTAAATTGGTCACCCACATACAGGAGAACTAGGAGACAAAATATAGGGGGCAAGACGAAATATCTGAGACCTTGAGGAAGGTAGATGAAAACAAGACAAGGATAGCAACAATGTTGATGGAAATGAGTCACAAGGAGAAAGGTCCAGAGGCATATGACAATAGAGAAACGAGTGGATCTCGTGGAGGGAACAAGTATCATCCAAAGAATATTTCCTATCATCAGTATGAGGGGAGTCATGGAGGGGGAGAACCACATGGAAAGACAGGTAGCAAGGCTACTTCTAGACCATAATTTCCCATGTTCACAGATGAACCCACACAGTGTGAACCCATATATGACTTTGTTGAGAAGATGGCGCAATGTTCTAGGGAGTAAAATGATTTGAGTATGAAAATTCAGAGGAAAATGACCCTAGATCAATACTGTCAACTCAAATTCAGAAGAAAACCTAGGCCAAACCATAGGAACAATTATGAGTTTGAGCATAGGGATGGGAAGATGGAAATCCCCTACTTCAATGGATCGACCAAGATAACTGCACATGCATGGGTACAAAAACTAGACACGTACCTGCAACTTAACCCTATGAGGGATATGTGTTAGAAAAACAGGACCGTGGAGCAATAAAATAAAACAAATGCAAAAAAAAAAACACAGAAGACAAACAATACAAGAGAGACACAGATTTACGTGGTTCACCCAGTGTGGGCTACATCCACCAGAGAAATTGCCAGGTCCTTCCTTTATTATTATCCAACAAATGAAGGGATACAACCTACAACAAAACCCGATGTAACTTCCTCTTCCTTCTCTCACAGTATCCTCTCTCAGAATACAATATTCACCATCATCCATAGCCGCAATACATTTCCCTCATAAAATATGGTTGCCTTCTAGGGGAAAAAACCCTAACATAATCTCTACCGTTAGATCTGCGACCTTATAATGAATGGTCCAGATTTACAATGAAATTACATTATACTTTTACAAGTGAATTTTTGATTTGAGGGCTTCGCCCCTGAACCCCCATCAGGGGACGCTGCCCCCGAACCCCCACTAGGGGCCCGCTTGCCCCTAGACCCCCCAGCCGGGGGGATAGGCCCCCCGAACCCCGCAGAGGGGGTACCCCCCCTCTGCACTCCCCCGTGTGGAAGAGTGTACATACTTCTAGGGTGTAAATAATTCATGGGGTATAAACATGGATGAAATTAAAAGACCTCTAAATCAGGAAGATAATCAGGCTCCACAATCAACAATCTCCCACTTGGAGACTGATCTCAACAACTCCACCGCTGTTGTATATGCTGGACTTTGAACCTTCTTGGACCTAAAAAATTTGTCATCTTCATCTTCATTCTTGAAGAACAACTGAAACTGAGCAAGAACTCAGTTTCTCCCTAGTTACTCCCTTTGTTAACATGTCTGCAGGATTTTGGCTAGTGTGTATCTTTTCCATCGTCAATTGTCCATCTTCCAAGGTGGATCGTATGAAGTGGTACCTCAACTGTATATGCTTAGTATTTGAATGGAAGGTTGAGTTATTTGCAAGGTGAATAACACTCTGACTGTCACAGTACAACCTGTTGTTCTCCTGCTTCTTTCCCAATTCCTCCATAAACCTTTGTAACCAAATCATCTCTTTACTAGCCTCTGTAGCAGCAACATACTCTGCCTCTATTGTTGAAAGTGCAACAACCTTTTGCAGTTTAAAAATCCAACTTACGGCTGTTCCACCTATAGTAAAAACATACCCTGTGGTTCTCCTCCTATTGTCTTTATCACCTGCCATATTTGAATCAACATATCCCTATAGAAAAGTGTCTGAACCTCCAAAACATAATGCATGTGTAGTAGTACCTCTCAAATACTTGAGAATCCACTTTACTGCCTCCCAATGTTCTTTACCTGGATTGTTCATATACCTGCTCACAACTC
>ML790120.1:585600-614369 GCA_009831015.1 Picea engelmannii | reverse complement strand
ATACATTTCCCTCATAAAAGAGGGTTGCCTTCTAGGGAAAAAAACCCTAACATAATCTCTACCGTTAGATCTGCGACCTTATAATGAACGGTTCAGATTTACAATGAAATTACAATATACTTTTACAAGGCAATTTTTGCTTCAGGGGGCTTTGCCCCCAAACCCCCGTTGGGGGCCCTCTTGCCCCCAGACCCCCCAGCCGGGGGGATAGGCCCCCCAGACCTCGTAGAGGGGGTACCCCCCCTCTGCACTCCCCCATGTGGAAGAGTGTACATACTTCTGGGGTATAAATACTTCATGGGGTATAAACACGGCTGAAGGTAAAAGACCTCTAAATCAAGAAGATAATCAGGCTTCACAACCAACAATATGGAGTCCATAAAGTTTTCCACCATGTACTTGGATGGAAAATGTCATGATTGGTGGTATCATAAATTGACCACACTTGGACACAATTAGATAGTGGCATACATAGAGTTCACTCAGAGGCTCATTGACAGGTTCGACCATGGGGATCTTGAGCTACATTTCTAGGATCTCACATAGCTCATACAAACAAGAGCACTTGAGATGTATATTGAATAATTTCAGAGACTAACAGTCATGGTGCAAGACATGTTACAGTCTAGGCTCATGATGCTCTTCATTGAGGGTTTGATGGAACCCTTGAAGGGTTGGGTAAAGGATTTTAAGCCTACCAACCTACAGTATGCTATCTAGAGGACAAGAGAACTAGGATCAACTGCAAAGCCAAAATTTGTGCCTAGACCACCTCTTAACACCGAAGGAAGAGACCAGAGACCTCTGATGAACCTAGGAGGGAGTGACCCAAGGGAATTTGAGAGGGGAAGAGGTAGGATGGACGAGAATACTGGAGGAGAATTAAGGAGGAAGCAACTATGCTACACATGCAAAGATCCATGGAACCCATCCCACAAATTCATGGGTCATGGCCAAGTGCATTACATAGAGGTGACATCAGAAAATGATGAGGATAAGGATTTCGGCCACATCCAAAACATAGAGGCAAACACCACCAAAATTGAAAAGGAGGCTATAGGTCATGACAGTACGACAAAAGAGAGAGTTAATTTGGCATCCATCAGTGGGGTTCCCAAGTACAACACCTTTAGAATGGGAGGAGTCTTGGAGGGGAAAAAGGTGTCAGTGTTGATTGATGGGGGGGATTCTCACAACTTCATTGACTCAACATTTCTATAGAGAAGGCATATACCCATGGTTGAATTTGAAGGATTCAAGGTGGAGGTAGCAGGTGGAAGCACCATGCCTTGTAACCAGTACATTCTAGGAATGAAGCTTACATTGGATAGGCATGATTTGGTACAGGATGTTTATGTGATGGACCTTCCAGACACCAACATAATCATTGGAGTACAATGGCTCAGTACATTTGGGCCTATCACCACCAACTACAATACCATGGAAATGTATTTCACAGAGGAGGGTGGAATAAAGGTAGTCCTCCAAGGCATGACAGGTAACTCAGCCAAGGTGGTCATAACAAAGAGGATGGAGGCAATTTTCAGGAGAGAGGAAATAGTGTATGCTGCTGAGTGCACGATTTTGGCACGTGTGCACAAAAAGGGGAACATTCACTATGCACCAAAGACTCACAGGATCATTGACAAACATAGTAAGGTGTTTGGACCTATTCCACCAGGTGTGCCACTTGACAGGGAATTTAAGCATATCATTGAGTTAGAGGAAGGAGAAAAACCAGTCATCAACATGCCTTACAGACATTGCTAGATGGTTTTTTCAGGGTATAACCAAGTCCTCATGTCTCCCCCAGACTAGCTGAAAACCCCCTTCCGTACTCCATGGGGTACCTATGCTTATAGAAAGATGCCCTTTGGGCTTATAAATGCCGGTGCCATTTTCCAGAGAGCAATGGATATCACTTTTTGTGGTCTAATCAATGAATTTGTAGTAGTCTATCTAGATGATGTCACTGTCTTCTCAATGAATAAAGGAGACCATTTAGCTCATCTAAGATCTATTCTACAACGATGTCGTAAGTACGACATCTCTCTAAATCCCCAAAAATATGTCTTTGCAGTGGAACAAGGAAAGTTGATCGGATTCATAGTATCCAATGAAGGGATGATCATTGACCCTGAGAGGACTCAAGTCATTTCAAAACTTCATCCCCCCTCTTTGAAAAAGTCTATGCAATCCTTTTTAGGTCAGATAAATTTTGTTAGAAGGTTCATTCCAAGTTTTTCAGAAATGGTTAGTCCATTACAAAACGTAATAAAAAAGGATGTGCAATACCATTGGGGACCTCTAGAAAGTCAAGCTTTTGACTCAATAAAAAAATCCATAGTGGAGGCACCATCCCTAATGAGCCCTGACTTTTCCCAAGATTTCACTCTTTACACGTTTGCCTCCGTTTGATCTTATGTCTCTTTGCTAACCCAAAAGAATTTTGAAAACAACGAAGTTCCTATTGCCTTTATGAACTCAGCCTTTAAGGGAGCAGAGCTTAATTATCCAGCTATAGATTAGCAGGCTTACGCTGTTTTTAAAGCAGTAAAACATTTTCGATCTTATCTATTGAAATCAACGAAAGTCATTGTTCCTTACCCCGCTGTCAAAAATTTGTTAGTACAGAAAGAACTGGGTGAGAAAAGGGAAAACTAGGTCAGATCCTTACAAGAATATGACCTCGAGATCACTCCAGCACAAATTGTTAGAGGCCAAGGTTTATGCAAATTAGTTGTTGATTCAGCTATAGAACAACAGAATCAAACTGATATGTTAATTGAAGATCAACATAATCAAAATCAAATCTATTGTGTACAAAATCCTACAAGTCCTTGGTATGATGACATCACGTTTTATATAATACATGGATCATCTCCTCGTCACCTTGATCCAAAAAAGAGGAGAGCGTTGAGATTAAAATATGCACCTTTCCAACTGGTGAATGGTATATTGTTTCGCCAAAATTTTGGTGGAATCCTTATGCGTTGTTTGGAAAGAGATGAAGTAGATAAATTCTTATCAGAATTACATGCAGGGGAAGCTGGTGGGCATTTTGGTGGAGACACTACTGCCCACAAAGTATTAAAGTCAGGGTATTACTAGCCCACACTTTTCAAAGATCCCCATGTGTTATCCCGCAAATATGTAATCTGTCAAAAGGATTCTGGATGAGTATAGAAGGCATCATTCTCGCTGCAACCTGTCTCGGTGGATTTCCCTTTTCAACAATGGGGTCTTGACATTATAGGCTCAATTAACCCCACCTCCTTGCAATAACATAAATACATCATTACATCGACAAACTATTTCACCATATGGTCCAAGGCTGCACCATTAAAAGTGGTAAACACCAGTCAGGTAATATCCTTCCTTAATTCAAACATTATCACTTGTTTTGGTATTCCTAAATGTCTAGTCTTTGATAATTCTTCCTATTTTTCATCTCTCGACATGAGTGCTTTTTCTTTAGAAAAATGGATAAAACTAAAGTATTATGCTAGAGATTACCCCCAAGGAAATGGTTTGGTGGAATCGACAAATAAAAACCTAATCAAGATCATCAAGAGGACGGTTTCCAAAAACCACAAAAACTGGCATAATGTACTATTCAATGCAATCTGGGCTGATAGGGTAACTTCGAAAATTGTTGTTGGTAATTCCCCCTTTTTCCTCGTTTATGGTAGGGAAGCAATTCTTCCACCCCATGTTCTCCTTCCATATTTGCAGTTATCGCATAAGGTTCAGGAAGAAGACTGTCCTCCTCTGGAAAGTCAGATTAATGCTTTGTTGAAGTTAGAAGAGGTAAGGGCTCAAGCAAAACAAAAATTGGATCAGCATCAACTTACTTTCAAAAGTTGGTTCGATTCCAATGCTTCCTCTGACAAGAATTTTTAGGTAGGTGATCTTGTCCTTAAGTGGGACAAACCTCATGAGGGGAAAGCCGAACATACTAAGTTCTAAAACCTGTGGTTGGGACCGTTCTTAATTGCTAAAAAACTAGGTCCCAGCTCTTTCCTCCTGCATAATTTAGAGGGACAACCAGACACCTTACCAGTGAATGGCCAAGCTCTCAAAAGGTATTTCATCTGACAACTCTCTGATACACCTTTTGTACATATTTTTCTGTTTTGGTTTCTTTGCTTTCCGTTTCCTTTTCTGGTTTTTTTTTATTTTTATTTTTTGTTTATTGGCCTTTTTGAGTCAAACATGCCTGTATTACAGTCTAGCTCATAAGAAGAGAACAAAATGCTTCATCTCAAAATAACTTTCAAGGGCTGTTAGAGCATCAATTGCTGTGTTTTTCTAAAAACATAGGCTATTTAAAGATGGTATTTTGTTTGAGAGTTGATTTCTTGATTTCAATTTGCATTTGAGAGTAATCATGACTATCTTTAAAAATATCTTTGTGATGTCCCTGCTCTTAAGAAAAGCAACTCAACGATGACTCCCTGTCATCGAAAATTATCTTTATTAATAAACTATTTTCAGATCTTGATGAAGGTTAGCAAGAAAAAATTAAAGGCCTAGAAAATATTAAGTTGTGTAAAAACTGGAAATTTCAGCGTCACCCCGCTCTGTTGAATGTCTTTAAAACTTTGTCAGATTGTGAATAATTTCTCAAAGAGTTGTGGGAAGTGTTTGTAAACTCTTCGGGACACTGAACAAGTCTGTTGGCAGCAGGTAAATGCATGCATGATGCCAAGACAACTTCACCGGGGTACTAAACAGGTCCGTTGGCAGTGGAGCGATGTCAGGTTAAAGAAAATTCTCAGATATAAATCTTCTTTTTGGTCATAAGCATCCTTCATTCTGATTTGAAATTTCTTAGAGAGGATACAGATGCCAGAGTGGGTTAATTGACATCCTTGTTGAGGCTATAGATGCCTGCTAGCAGCAGTGGCCCTTTCAACATTATTGGAGCCATTAACTTAAACATCGTGGCTTTCATTTGTGAAGTTTGTCACCAGATTTCATTCTTTTTAATGAAATATATCTTAAGCTCGACCACGTCATGACTATCAAAGATGCTCAAATAACCTTCCAGTTGTTCTTTGAATTGAAATCATTCAAATTTTTCTAACCTGAACTCATCAGTAATACAGAGATAATTGCTTCTCCCACCAATTCGCCATTGTTGGCAGCCCAACATATTTTTAACTTTTTATATCAAATAATAGTCTATGTAGCTTCCTAATTCGGGTCGTACATTTTTCTGTTCTTCATGAGCGATTTTTGAAACGACAATTGTAAGTTTTCGGTTTTTCCTAGTGTTTTTGTTTCCATGCTTCGTTCATGATTGAAAGCATGAAAATGAAGCATTAAAACTTATCACTGTATTACCACTCTATTTTAAAAGTTTATGAAAGGCAACATGTCTCCACAGTTTTTATTAATGAAGCCTTGTTCCTTGCTATGAAGTTTATTCTCTTTGTTTTGACTCCTCGAATGTCAAGCATGCTTATGGATTGTTATTTGGATCAACAAAGAACCATTTAATTTAAGCATTGATATATTTTTGTGTGGTTCTTGGTCATACGTTCCCTTGTCACTAGACTTTGGTTTATAAGTTTCTCTCTCTCAAACTTTAGGACCTAACCCACTTTGTTGTGCAATCATTTTTATTTTAATGCACATGGTCCTGGCCTGTACTATGTGAGAGGTGGCAGTCCGATCACAGTGAGCCCATTTTTTTGAAGCATGGTCTTGGGTTTTGCAACATGCCTCGCATTCATTTCAAACAATGCTTATCTTTTCGTTGAGGATTTTCTGCTCATACACCATAGATTGTTGATGAGTTTCAGGCCTGTAGTATAGCTCTGGTCTACTCTTACAAACCCTCCATGCATACTCTGTTTGGGTGATTTCTTTTCGATTTCCCATGGACCCGGTTGTTAGGATTGAACCCGACGACACTCAGACCTTGATCCTATGCGATGATGCAAGGGAGGATCTCGAGGGTCACGGCTGGCTTGTTTTCCTGGAGAAATTCCATGGCTTTAACCTGTAGAATGCTCAAGAATTCACCCTCTCATTTGACATATGTCGAGCCAAGGTGGGGGACATTCAACTCGAAGTCACAAAGGCCTTTTTAATCCAAGAAATAGGTCTCCCTGTGAGCAAGTAGAAGTGGTTCAAGAATGCTAAGGTCGAAGAGGTTCCATGGAGTCTTTTCTTTACATCTCGAAAGATCAATGGTTGTTACAAAGGTATGCCAGTCTCCTTACTAAAAACCCAATGGCATGGTTTGCTTGTAGTATTGAAACAATTCGTGACGTGTGAAGGACGTTTTTATTTTGTCTTTCTATATCACCTGCGTTTGCTCATGAATTTCATAGGGTTTCCTTTAAACATGCCTTATTACCTATGGAGAAGCCTGTATAAAATGGCTAAGAGGTATAAGAAGAAACATTTGGATTCAATCATTTTCCACCACGGTTTGATAAAAATTATTCTTGCACATCAATTGAAGTTGTAGAACGATGACTAGGATTCATTTTTAACTCGAAATGGTTTCACTAACCTTAATGATGTAGAGGTTGACAAACATGTGATTGAGGAAACGATAGTTTATCCCATAGTGTTCCCTTCATCTACACATGCATGTGTTACAACCACCCACAACAAGCCTTTACCTGACCCAAGAGGTGTTGAGCAGACCCATGAGAAAGATGCACAACCTAACGCCTCTGTCAATAATGCAAACATACCTATAGGCAAGCCATCTAAAGGTGATATCGATTTGGGTTTTAAAAATAAAAGAGATGGAAGGTTGATTTCGAGGAAGTTGTGAAACAAATCAAACCCTCATGTAAGCTCGATCAAGATTATCAAGATCCATGAGAGCTCAGATTCCGAGTTTGATAGATTTCTTGCTAAAGAAGACCCTCCTTCCTTCCAAACGGACCTCTATCAGTCTTACAATTTTGTGGATAATCTGTCGCCTTGTTTGAATCATAGTGAAGGGTTTCCAGGCATTAATTTTGGTAACAAATCTACAGTCCACATTAGGGACGATCTGGTACACAACCGTGGGTATTCTCAATCGACTGTCGCACAGTCACAATGTGAAACTTTCCTATTATGGATTGACAAGTATTATATTGATATACTTATTTTACAGTCACAGATCAAAGCCCTTACTGATCAGGTCGACCGCTTAACAAATGAAAATCATAGGCTCAAGTCTATCGTTCAAAAACAAGGGAAACACACGAAAACTACAGGGAACGTCATATTAAAAAATGTCGAGACTACAACAATAGTAATAAATTCTGAGATCATGTGATATGATTTGATTTTATAGTTAAAGGTAAGATTTCTTTTTATCTTAAAATAGTGTTATATTTTGTTCATTGAATAAATTAGATTTCATTGCTAAAATAGACTAGCTATAGAATCAACAGATTCTGTAGCCAGTCTATTCTAATTCGAAATTTGGAAAATTGTGGTTAAATATATATCTAAGTTTCTTTATTTTATCTTTTCTTTTTAGGATATCTGGGAGTTTATGGTGACCAAGTGATCTAAAGCATTTTTTTGGGCTTGTTAGCCATATCTATAATCCATTTTTGTATAAACAGGAATAGATCGTTTTAGCTTTTAAAGATTTAGTGTGATTTGGGGTGGTTATATTACCCCTGTATTTTTGTAATCAATAGATGATTGTGTCTTATCACAGAAGATAAGGTAGTTACCTTTCTGAAGGCTTTAAAAACTCACTATTTTTTGTAATCAAACATCTTGGCCTGGGGCTGAAGGTGGACAACTTATACATGAATTTAGACCGAACATATGTTTACATTTCTGCTTTAGCTATCTGTAAATGTTATTTTCGTCTATGGTTTGTTTATCTTGATAATTTGATAATTGTTGATAGCTTTTGTCTTCACAAATTATTATGTCGTCAAGATAATTTATTTTACTATAGTCCACATTTTGATGCTTCAGTTATTAAAAAATAGTGATCACTCGTTCAATTCAAATGATAAGGTTTATCTTTAATTTTGTGGAATGATTAAAAGAAGGTTGTTATAGTTAGATTTATCTTATGTGTAATTGCTTGCAATCACAAATATCACAGTTATTATTTGCATCTTATCATTCTGTCATTAAAATCCAACAGTCAATATATTGTTTTGCATTTATTCTGAACAGTGTAAAGGTTCACTGCAGGTTTATCTCTTGGATAGGATGGATGGACATTTCATGATCATATAGACATCGGATGAATGCTAATTAACTCATTAATAGGTTAGTTTATCTATTTTATCGTTTGTTTGTTTTTGAAACCCTTATATGTGGTCTGGATTTGCTACATATTCTTGTTTCATAGTATATTTTGATATTTAATCTTATAGATAAATAAAGATAAAAACAAAAAATAGCTTATTTTGCTTTCTTTATCTACTTTTGTCAAAAGAGTCATCTTTTCATGGATTTTCATGAGTTCAGATTAAAACTCACAACTTGTATATCTTGCACATAAATTAGATAAACGGATCTGTATTGTAAACATTATTTCAAAATAGTTATATAGATACATATGTACATATATATACCAAGTAGTTAATTGTTAGTTTACTATTTTTCTTTATTTTATTTCTTTTAGGACTGTTAGATTAGCCAACGAAGCCATTAAACCTATCAGAGCGAGTCATACCAAACGACTTGGGTTATTTAGACAACCTCAGACTGGACTCGTTCTTCCAATTGACGGACGGTCATTTTTGCTCGTCAACAAATGGTACTAGAAGGAGGGCTTGAGCACTATTGATGGCATGTGGAGGTCGGAAGACTACTCCCCCACACACCCGCTCACCTATAGTAACAAGAAGCCATTCTCATGGCAACATTGTCTCTCAAACAACAACCACATCAAACAAAAATCATAGATTACCGTTGAACCCGTAACACCAAACCCACCGGGGTCCAACGTACAAGAAGTTGTTCGTCAATCACTTCTAAGGACACATGGCTCTTTGGCCTGTATCAGACAACCAAGTTGGCCACTGAATCAACCGCTAGACTTTTCTGATATTAGTGAGAAACTTGAAGGCACTGGTCTTACCCTAAATCCTACAGATCTAGATCACATCCCCACTCTTGTAGTCGGAGGATCTGGTATCCCACCATCATCACCACCTTCATTTCCCTCTTCTTTAGGAGAAGAGTCATCGGATGAAGGCAGTTCTTCATCTCATCCTTCGACACCACCCACGCATATCGAAATCCAAACAATCCCGCCAGACCTTGGATCGATCAAGATGTAGTGGCCATACCTGGACCCCAACATTGTTTGCCTAAACATCCAGATAAATGAATCCCTAAATTCGATCCAGATTCCAAGCAAATCGTTGAGGATCACATTAGAAAATTCATGCTAGCCATTAGAATCTGAAGCGTAGAACACAAAGATGTAGTATGTAGAATTTTTCCATACACATTTGAAGGCAATGCCTCTACTTGGTATTTTTCTCAACAACCCCACACCATTGTATCTTGGGATAGATTCGAATCTTGTTTCCTTGATAAATTCGGAGACGACAAATCTCTCAAAGTCTTAGTCAGGGAATTCAAGAAATCATTCACAACATGAGTAATTCTTTGAAACATTAAGCATATTACTTAACTATTGAATTCATCTAACTACAACAAATGCATAAATAAAACTCATCTACAACAAGATCTAATCTAAAACATATGTCAAAGATTACTTAAAAAGAACATAAAGGAAGAGTGTACTAGTTTGGCAAAGGGGGCCCTCCAATGCTTCACTTGTACACTTGAGTTGCTTCAGCTAAGAAATAATTTCCAGCAGCATTCACATAATCATCTCATAAACATCATCAAGAATAAAACACCAAACTGACCTCAAGACTGAAAATTCAGAGTTTTCTTCATTAACATCAGATTGTAATACTAGTCCATGTCTTGGAGTATTTATACAAGAGTTTTGAAACTGATAATTCTAAGAAACCTCCTAAAGATAATGATCATATCCATAAAATATGCTAGGAAGGTCGAATACCCCCTTCAGATCCATAAAATATGAACAAATCCCAAGAAAATCTAAAACTATCCATGATTTTATGCTAAAACAGGGTATTTTCTCCTGAAGTGGCCATGTTTGACCATCATTGATCGGACACTTGGAAAGCTCAGATCTCGAAGATGATAGGTATTCATCCATCCTTGTACATCAAGGATCATGACCCATGTCTCAGATTTCACCTAGCTGTCCTACAAGTACACGAACCTAGGAGCAATTACGAGATTTAGTCAAATCTTGTAATTTCTGATAAATGTTTAATTTTAATGCCAAAAATTCAAAAATTCAATTCTTAAGCTAAGGAATGATAAATGTACCTTGCATAGGCTGTTTTATGGAAAATATGGAATAAAATGAAGGCAAAATGGATGGTTTTGGAGACAAAAGTATAATTTGTGAAGTAAAAATAAGCATAAAATGGTACCCAACAAGACCTTGTTGTAAAAAGAATAACAATTGTAGATAAAATAATTCCAGGGGCTGCAACTAAAAACCAACAAACTTATGTTGTTAATACTCATAAAAATGTCCCACCTTTTTTGTTGACTTTTGAAATTTTCAATAGGAATGTACATAATTGTATGGTAGATTCTGGCACATTGTCAAATGTAATGCCTTGGTCTGTCTGCCAAAACATCAATGTTGAAGTTCAACCTTCCAGTCTGAAAATTATTCAGCTTGATCAGACCAGTGTTAAGGTAATAGGTGAATTAAAAAATGTTCTTGTCAGATTATCGTCTAATCCTAAAGTCCACCGGACTATTGATATTATTGTCATTGATATCCCTGAAGTATATGGCTTATTTTTAAGTAGGGATTGGTCTGAGCAGCTCGATAGTTACTTTGTGACAGATTGGTCTCATTTGTGGCTTACAGAGAATGGAAAGCCTAACAGAATCAAGATCAATCGTGAGCATTACCTCAAGCTTATGGTAACTGATTTAAATGACGCTAATGAACCATTTACTACTTCTGCCAATTCACTCGAAATAGAGGGGATGAACACCATTTTCGGTAACTTCATGGCTGAAAATTCTACCATTACTGACCCAGAAAAGCAGTCGGAACTCATGACATGCACATAGTCAACAGTTCTCCCTAAGGTGTCACATACAGCTGATGAGAATCACATATGGTCTCTTTACTTCGATGGATCCAAATCTAAAGAAGGCGTTGGTGTAGGATGTGTGCTCATTGATCTAACAGGTAACAAAACTTTGATCGCTTGCCGATTAGAATTTGAATGCACAAACAATATGGCTAAATACGAGGCACTACTGCAAGGTCTCAAAAAGGCACTAGATTTGAGAGTTCAGAATTTAATGGTTTTCGGTGATTCATAAATTGTGGTCAGACAGGTAAGAAATTCCATTCATTGCCTATCTCCACACCTGAAAAGTTATCAAGCTAAGGTATGGAATCTAATGCATAAATTTTCTGTGTTTATGATGCAGGAGCATCACCAGCATCAAGAGAGTGTGGGACAACACCAACGTATTTTGGCACATGATGAATTGTTTGAAATGTTTTGAAGTTTGATACACCAAACATAAATGAAATAGTTAAGAAAGGGCATACTTCCATATTGTAAACAAACCTTGAGCGTCCTGCTCTCGTCTGTAGTAGGTGAAGGCATTTATGTTAGTTAATGTAAGTAGGTATCTTTAAATTCTTAGATTAGACAGTTTTAGGAGTCGGAGGGAAAACGAATATAGACACCCTCACTTGTATCATTGTAACATTAGCAGCATAATCAATCAAGAGAGCATAGAGAAGAAGAAGTAGAAAACTGTGTAGAAGAACCCATGTACAAAAGTTCTGAGATTAATATATGAAGCTTGATTCAGACTCATGGTGTTCAAATACTTTCTGTGTATGCATGATTGAATGTTATGCTCATGATTGTTTTACTCTTTCTGTTATACATTTTCTTTGATGTGTGAATGCATGATTTCATGTTGAATGTCTGAAATATGAGGTGAGGGAGAGTAAAGAATGAGTTTCAATTGTTTCTCTGTCTGAGCAAGAGTTTTCCTACAAGGAGTGCAGTGAAATTGTCCGCAAGGAGTACGTTGATGTATTCAGAGTATCAATCTCTGAAATCTCAGGAGGGATAACATTGTTCTCATTCTCACAGAAGTGCAAGTTAAACACAGGAGATGTGCAAGGAGTGTGCAGGCCGAGTGAAGTCTTAGAGTTACAACCTAAGCAAAATTGTTGAAAGACTGTTGTCGCAGGGAGTGCGCAGAGTCGAAGAGGTTCAAATACTTGGAAGTATTTGAAGAATTGTCACAGGGAGTGTGCACAGGAGTCTTTTTGAAGACTCGAGTTGTGGAGAAATCTAAGAAGGGATAGAGTCTTTGAAGTTGTCGAAGAGAATCTCAAGAGGGCTAGTGCCTTGAAGTGTTGTAAGAAGGCGCAATGACGTTGTTTTGCAGGTGGATAAGTTTTATGAAAGAAAACTTTGCTCATTTCACGAGAATCGTCAAGGAGGAATTTGATGGTCAGAATTCTCCGTGGAGAATTCGTGAAGTTCCGAGAGCCATCAGATCTTACAGAGGAGCAAGAAGGATTACGGTGAGTGTTTTGTCTAAGTGCAAGCTCAGGAGAAATTGGGCCATAGGATTTGAGCCAACAAGGGTCGTTGGATCGCTCGCGTGATCTTATTTCGTAGATTCGCGAGTTGAAGGGTCAAAACCCTTGCATCAATATTCGCGAGGTCGTGAAAGGCGAAGTCCCGAAATAACAAGAGAATATGAGCGATTCGTTAGGAGGAGGACACATGTCGTGAGATCACCCATATTGGGGATTTAGATGTCGGGAGTCAGAGAAGGAAGTCTCTTGACTTCAGGAGTGGCGAAGTCACGAGAAGATCGGGATTGTCCATCTAAGGAGGACAGGTGGCAGAGATCAAAGGATCTCATGAATTCGGGGGTTCGCAAGGTGAGAGCCCAGGAGTTGGGTGCTCCAAGTCGTGAGTGGAAAAGTCATGAGGAGAAAATATAGCCATTGGATCTATGTCACTGGAGGACTGTTGGATCAAAACCTCATCGCGCGTATCACGCATTTAGAGGTCCGAAGGTTGGGAGGACCTCGTCTCGAAATCAGAAGTCATGAAGTGCCGAGAGCCGAGACATGAGTGTGGACGTGTGGCAGAAGCTCAAGGTGGGGCCCACACGATTGACAGGTGGACATGCGTTGCCTGGAGAAGGGAGTCAATGCTCCATTGACTTCTTGTGTGTCAGGGATTCATGAGATAGGGGAACGAGAGTTCAACCCTTCGACTCACGAAGTCGCGAGTAGCGAAAACGTGAGGAGAAAAGTCAACATTGCTTCTCAAGGTTTAGTGAAGGGAAGGTGCCAAGGTTGGACACTTGAACTCACGAAGGTGTGAGTAGCGAGAGGTGCTAGCGCTTAGCCTAGCCGGTGGTCACGCAAGGAAGGCGCTGACAGGGGAAGAGCTATACCCGTATCAACATTTTGGGTATTGCGAGATTGGAAAGGAAGAGTTGGGAGTCTCGACTCGTGAACTCGCGAGATCACGAGTTATGACAAGTACCTTTTGGGAGAGGCCTTGATCATAGTGTTGTGGTCGCTTGGGGAGATATGAGCTCACGCCTAGTGCTATTCGCACATGGGAGTTCCCGAAAGGACTTGTGGATCGAAAATTGGAGACTCCAGCAGGGAATCGAAAGAGTCGATTCAACTCAAAGGAGACAAAGAACGATCCTGTGAGCGGATCTCGGCCTAAGGGCCGATAGGTATGCATTAGTTTGGTATCAGAGCCTGACTCTGTTTGTATACTTTAGATAGGTAAAGAGAGAAAGAAATCTCAACCATTCCACCAAGAAGAAGAGACAGAAAAAAACCCGATTCGCCAAAGGATAGGGAGATGTCAAGAGAAATGGGTAGGTAGGTGCCAAATCCATCCATGGAAAGAGATATACATGACCTACACGCTAGAGTCGTGGACATGGAAATAAAGCAGAGGCACATAGCTGGTGTTAGAGATGTCAGTGATTTCGAAATTGAAAATGAAGCTCGACATGAAAGAGAAGAAGTTATAGCAGAGGATGCAACAAATGAATGCCTGATTAGGGCTATTGCAAGAATGGGTGCTAGGGCAAAAATGGATATTCCAGTATATGAAGGAAACTTGGATGTTGAAGAGCTTCTAGACTGGATTAGAGCCTTGGACACATATTTTGACTATGAAGATGTCAAGGAAGACAAAAAGGTCAAACATGTTGTCACAAGACTTAAAGGAAATGCAACATTGTGGTGGGATGAGCTCCAAGCTGATAGACGCTGGAAAGGAAAGTAGAAAATCAAGAGTTGGGATAGGATGATTGCAAATATGAAGGCAAAATTCATTCCCAGGGATTGCCAAATTACTTTGTTTCAGAGAATGCAAAATTTGAGACAGAAGCTGATGTCAGTAAAGGAGTACACTGAAGAGTTCTACAGGTTGAACATCAGGGTGGGTCATTGCGAAAGTGATGATGAAAAAGTTGCTAGGTACATGAATAGTCTGAGATATGACATTCAGGATGAGATGAACGATGGAAGATGCTTATCAGATGGCTCTAAAAGTTGAAGAGAAGATGAGCCGAAAACAAGGTCAACGAGGCCGAGGCATAAGTCAACCCAGAGGCAAATCAGTTGCCCAGGATAGAAATCAGAAACCCAAGGAAGAGTGGAAGAAACCTCAAACTCAAATTGAGAGAGGTGGAAGCTGACAGAGAGGGCAGCATACCAAACAGAGAGGTCAGTATGCTGATGGAAACATTTTTCTTCACACCAGAGGTAGAGGAAGAGGAAGAGGTGGAGTAGTGAAATGATTCACATGTGGAAAGGTCAGACATAAATCTTATGAGTGTCCAAATAGAAAGAAAGAAGGTGGTGAGACTCACATTGCTGAAGCACAAAGAAGGAATGTTGAGGCAGAAGATTGTTGATGATGCGAAAAGTTCTCCTAACACTAGAGAAGGAGGTGGAGAGTTTGGTCCAAAGGAACATACATTTTTGGACCACTTGCAAAACCAATGAATGGGCATGCAAAGTCATTGTGGACAGCGGTATCATAGATAATCTCGTTTCTACAGAGATGGTAGAAAAGATGGAGCTGGAGACTATTGAACATCCAAGACCATACATAGTTTCATGGCTACAAAAAGGACATCAGGTAAATGTCACTAAACAATGTTTAGTTGAATTTAAAATAGGAGGGTATAAAGATGAAATACTCTGTGATGTGATTCCCATGGATGTTTTCCATCTATTGTTGTATAGACTGTGGCAATATGACAAAAATGTGATTCATGATGGGAGGAAGAACAACTACACCCTAGAGAAAAATGGGAGAACTCACATGTTGTTTCCGATTAAGGACAAGGAGGTGAAAACTGAAATAAGAAACACTGTACTTCTCATGAGTGGGAAGGAACTTCTTATAGAGGTTAAGAAGAAGGAGGAACCACAATTCATTGTGGTCAGGAAGCCTAAAATTGTTTTAACCAGTACAAGGGTAGATGATTTACCGGAAGAGGTTCAGAAACTGTTGGAAGAGTTTGTTGACATAGTAGTGGATGAACTACCTCATTCATTTCCACTGATCAGAAGTGTGAGTCATAATATTGATCTCATACCTGGAGCTAGTTTACCAAACAAAGAAACGTACAGATTAACTCCGCAGGAGAATGAAGAAGTCAAAAGACAGGTACAGGATTTAATGGACAAAGGGCTGGTTAGAGAAATCTTGAGTCTGTGTGTTGTTCCGACAGTGCTCAGTCCGAAGAAAGACGGAGGTTGGAGGATGTGTACTGACTCGAGGGAAATCAACAAGATAACCATCAGGTACAGATTTCCATTTCCAAGAATGGATGATTTGATGGATTGCTTGAGTGGGGCCAATTTTTTTTCGAAGATTGATTTGAAAAGTGGATATCACCAGATTCATATGAGAGAAGGTGATGAATGGAAGACAACCTTCAAGACTAACGAAGGGTTGTATGAATGGCTTGTTATGTCATTTGGATTAACGAATGCGAAAAGTACTTTCATGAGGTTGATGAACGAAGTCCTGAAGGATTTCATCGAAAAATTTGTCATTGTGTATCTTGATGACATACTGATTTTTAGTAAAACAGAGGCAGAGCATCTGAAACATTTGGTTATAGTGATGAAGAGGCTACAACAAGAGAAGTTGTTGATAAACATGAAGAAATCCTCGTTCATGAAGACATAGCTCATTTATTTTGGTTTTGTTATTTCTTCATATAAATTGAGGATGGATCCAGATAAGGTGGAGGTAATTAAAAATTGGCCATTGCCAAAGAGTATATTTGAGGTGAGAAGTTTTCATGGATTGGCTAGTTTATACCGGAAGTTCATCAAGAATTTCAGTGGAATTAGTGCACTGATGATGGACATAGTGAAGAAGAGACACAAGTCTTTTCGCTGGATAGAAGAGGCTGAGAAAAGATTCAATTTGTTGAAGAAGAAAATCACGGAACAACCAATTATGGTGTTGCCAGATTTTAAGAAGACATTTCAGGTAAAATGTGATGCAAGTGGATTTGCAATAGGGGCAATCTTGAGCCAAGAAGATAGGCCAATAGTGTACTTCAGCAAAAAGATAAATGAGGCAAAAGTTAAATACTCCACGTATGACAAGGAGTTCTATGTTATTATTCAAGCATTGAAGAAATGGAGACACTATTTGATCCCCAAGGAGTTTGTCTTATACAGTGACAATCATGCTTTGCAATTTGTGAATTAATAGGAGAAGTTGAATCAAAGACATGTTAAATGGGTTGAATACATGGAAAACTTTACTTTTTTAACTAAGCATATTTCTGTAACTGCTAACAAAGTTATTGATGCTTTGAACAGGAAATGTTTGCTATTGCAATAGTTCAGAGTCAAAACACTGGGTTTTGATGATCTCAGGGACATGTACAGAGATGATACAAAATTTAAGGAGGCGTATGAAGCAACTGAGAATTCAATTCTCAGGGACAGAAGCTAGTGGACATAATACATGATCTAGGAAGGATTACTGTTTAAGGGTAATCAACTTTGTATTCCAAAATGCTCCATGAGGGAGAATTTGCCGAAGGAGAAACATAGTGGAGGATTGGCTGGGCATTTCGGTCATGACAAGACGTTCTCAAAGTTAAACGAGTCATATTTTTGGCCAGGAATGAGAGAAGACGTCAAAATATTCATGGACAGATGCAAAATTTGTCAGCATTCAAAAGGAAAGAGGCGAAATGTAGGCTTTTATCAACCGTTACCCATACTTGAGAGGTCATGGGATGTAGTCAGCATGGACTTCATATTGGGGCTGCCGAGAACACAAAGAGGGTTCGACTCGATCTTTGTAGTGGTGGATAGATTTTCTAAGATGGCACACTTCATACTGTGTCAGAAAACCAGTGACACAACTCACATTGTGAATCTATTTTTCAAAGAAGTCATTCGACTTCATGGCTTACCAAGGAGCATAGTTTTGGATCAAGACACCAAGTTCATGGGACACTTCTGGAGAACCTTATGGAAAAATATGGGAATGAACTTGTCATTTATTTTAGCTTATCATTCTGAGATGGATGGATAGAGAGAAGCTATAAATAAGAGCTTGGGAGACTTGCTGAGAAGCTTGGTGAAAAAACACCACAGTCAGTGGGACAATATTCTGCCACAAGAGAAATTTGTGTATAATGACTCATTAAACAGAAGCACAGGGCAAATTCCATTCCATATTGTTTACGGGATGCATCCAAGAGGAGTTTCAGAATTGAGAGATTCAGAACAGAATGCAACTAGGAGTGTTAGTGTAGAGGATTTCGCAGAAGCGATGAAGGAACTTCACAGCCAGGTGAAGGAGTGATCGCAGAACTTGAGCCAAGAGTATAAGTGCAGAGAAGATCAACATAGGAGACAACTTCAGTTTGATGTTTGTGATTTGATTCTGGAACATCTGAGAAAGGAAAGGTTCCCGAAGGGGACATATAACAAACTGAATATGAAGAAGATCGGACCATGTAACGTCTTGAAGAAATTTGGGGCAAATGCTTATGAAATTGAATTACCCGATGGGATTGGAATTTCTCCGATATTCAATGTCTTAGATTTGTACCCATACAAAGATGAGGAAATAGAAGCAGGTAGTGAACAACCAGAGGTTCAGTGGACAAAACAGATGCCAGTTGTAGAGAAACCACATATGGAAAGCATACTAGACAATAGGGTTAGCAAGAAGACCGGGCGAAAGGAATATTTTGAATACTTGGTCAAGTGGAAGGGACATCCAAGTGAAGATGCCATCTGGGAGAATGAAGCAGAGATCCAAAAGCATGGACAGACCGTGCGAGAGATCATGGACAGGAGCCCATGAAAATTTTCAAGAGAGGGAGTATGATGCAGGAGAATCACCAGCATCAAGTGAGCGTGGGACAATGCCAACGCATTTTGGCACATGATGAATTGTTTGAAATGTTTTGAATTTTGATACGCCAAACATAAATGAAATAGTTAAGAAAGGGCGTACTTCCATATTGTAAACAGACCTTGAGCATCCTGCTCTCGTCTATAGTAGGTGAAAGAATTTATGTTAGTTAATGTAAGTAGGTAGCTTTAAATTCTTAGATTAGAGAGTTTTAGGAGCCGGAGGGAAAACAGATATAGACAGCCTCACTTGTAGCATTGTAACATTAGCAGCATAATCAATCAAGAGAGCATAGAGAAGAAGAAGCAGAAAGTTGTGTATAAGAACCCATGTACAGAAGTTCTGAGATTAATATATGAAGCTTGATTTAGACTCATGGTGTTCAAATACTTTCTGTGTATGCATGATTGAATGTTATGCTCATGATTGTTTTACACTTTCTGTTATACATTTTCTTTGATGTGTGAATGTATGATTTCATGTTGAATGTATGAAATCTGAAGAGAGGGAGAGTAAAGAATGAGTTTCAATTGTTTCTCTATCTGAGCAAGAGTTTTCCTACAAGAAGTGAAGTGAAATTATCCACAAGGAGTGCATTGACGGGTTCAGAGTATCAATCTCTAAAATCTCAGGAGGGATAACATTGTTCTCATTCTCACAGAAGTGTAATTTAAGCACAGGAGCCATGCAAGGAGTGCGTAGGACGAGTGAAGTCTCAGAGTTACAACCTGAGTGAAATTGTTTAAAGATTGTTGTCGCAAGGAGTGCGCAGAGTCAAAGAGTTTCAAATACTTGGAAGTATTTGAAGAATTTCCATAGGGAGTGAGCACAAGAGTCTTTTTGAAGACTCGAGTTGTGGAGAAATCTCAGAAGGGATAGAGTCGTCAAAGTTGTCAAAGAGAATCTTAAGAGGGCTAGTGCCTTGAAGTGTTGTAAGAAGGCGCAACAATGTGGTTTTGCAGGTGGATAAGTTTCGTGAAAGAAAACTTTGTTCATTTCGCGGGAATCATCAAGGAGGAATTTGATGGTCGGAATTCTCCGTGGAGAATTCGTGAAGTTCCGAGAGCTTTCGGATATTGCAGAGGAGCAAGAAGGATTACGGTGAGTGTTTTTCGAAGTGCAAGCTCAGGAGAAATCGAGTCGTAGGATCTGAGCCAACAATAGTTGTTGGATCGATCGTGTGATCTTATTTCATGGATTCGAGAGTTGAAGGGTCAAAACCCTTGCATCAAGATTCGTGAGGTCATGAAAGGAGAAGTCCCAAAATAGCAAGAGAATTTGAGCCATCCGTTAGAAGGAGGACACGTGTCGTGAGATCACCCATATCGGGGATTCAAATATCAGGAGTTAGAGAAGGAAGTCTCTTGACTTCGAGAGTGGTGAAGTCATGAGAAGATAAGGACCGTCCATCTGAGGAGGACAGGTGGCAGAGATCAAAGGATCTCGTGAATTTTGGGGTTCTCAAGGTGAGAGCCCAGGAGTTGGGTCCTCCAAGTCGCGAGTGGCGAAGTCGCGAAGAGAAAAGACACTCGTTGGATCCAGGTCGTTGGAGGACCATTGGATTAGGACCTCATCGCGCGTATCATGCATTCAGAGGTTTGGAGGTTTGGAGGACCTCGTCTCGACATCAAAAGTCACGAAGTGCCGAGAGCCGAGGCACGAGTGTGGACGTGTGGCAGAACCTCAAGGTGGGGCCCACATGATTGACAGGTGGACATGTGTCGCCTGGAGAAGGGAGTCAACGCTCCATTGACTTCACATGTATCGGGGATTCGTGAGATAGGGGAACAAGAGTTCAACCCTTCAACTCACAAAATCGCGAGTAGCGAGAACGTAAGGATAAAAGTCAACATCACTTCTCAGGGTTTCATGAAGGGAAGGTGCCAAGGTTGGACACTTGAACTCACAAAGGTGCGAGTAGTGAGAGGTGATAGCGCTTAGCCTAGTTGGTGGTCGTGCAAGGAAGTCACTGACAGGGGAAGAGATATACCCATATCGGCATTTTTGTATCACGAGATTGGAAAGGAAGAGTCGGGAGTCTCGACTCGCAAACTCGCGAGATCGCGAGCTACGACAAGTACCATTTGGGTGAGGCCTTGGTCATAGCGTTGTGGTCTCTTGGGGAGATAGGATCTCGCGCCTAGTGATGTTGGCACATGGGAGCTCTTGAAAGGACCTGTGGATCGGAAATTAGAGATTTGAGCAGGGAATCGAAAGAGCCGATTCGACTCAAAGGAGACAACGAACAATCCTGTGAGTGGATCTCGGCCCGAGGGCCAATAGGTATGCATCAGTTTAACATTAATTCTATTCTAAGATTGAAAAATTGTGAGGCTGACTTGTTGGCTAATGTCGCTTCTAAACTTTTTCTAGTAGAAGGCCTTTCTCCAAACGCGTTTTTCGTCGAGTTGTTGTTCAAACCATCCGTCCCGGACAACATCACCAATTGGAGAGTTTTAGATGATGATAAACAGATCATCAGTTTCCTTCACATGGAAGATACTTTCCAATGTGCAGTTATTGATGAAGGCACCCACGACGAATACCTCTGCAATTTTACAGTAATATTGGACCCAAGATCTCCAGAATCAACATCAGATTTGGTAAATTCTATCCCAAAATCTATGGTAAGATTAGAATTTTTTTATGATTTGCATGATAAATTCAGAAAATCAGTAAATTGTAAAATGAATAGTTCTTCCTTGACCCATGAAAAAGTGAATCTAGGAACTAAAGATAATCCACAATGCATCAATTTGGGAATGAGATGTTCTGAGAAAGAGAATTCAACCTTTATTAAGTTGTTTAAGGAATTTAAGGATGTCTTTGCTGAGACTTATGATGATCTAAAAACCTTCGATCCTAACATCATACAACACATTATTCCCATGAAACCCCAGACTCAACCTTTTCAACAGAAGTTGAGAAAGATGCACCCAAAACTTGAACCAATGGTGAAGAAGGAACTAAACAAACTATTGAATGCTAAGATAATATTCCCGGTGAGACATACACAGTGGGTCTCTAACCTTGTCCCTGTAAGAAAGAAAAGTGGGGAAATCTGACTATGTTTCGATTTCCAAAATTTAAATCGAGCATCTGATAAAGACAACTACCATGTTCCTCCGATGGAATAGATTCTCCAGGAGGTATCTGGTTATGAAAGATTATCACTGCTAGATGGTTTTTCAGGGTATAACAAAGTCCTCATGTCTCCCCCATACCAGCTGAAAACCACCTTCCGTACTCCATGGGGTACCTATGCTTATAGAAAGATGCCCTTTGGGCTTATAAATGTCGGTGTCACTTTCCTGAGAGCGATGGATATCACTTTTCGTGGTCTAATCAATCAATCTGTAGTAGTCTATCTAGATGATGTCACTGTCTTCTCAAAGAATAAACGAGATCATTTAGCTCATCTAAGATCTGTTCTACAACGATGTTGTAAGTACGACATCTTTCTAAATCCCAAAAAATCTGTCTTTGCAGTGGAACAAGGCAAGTTGCTCAGATTCATAGTATCCAATGAAGGGATGATCATTGACCCTGAGAGGAGTCAAGTCATTTCAAACTTCCTCCCCCCTCTTCCAAAAAGTCTATGCAGTCCTTTTTAGGTCAGATAAATTTTGTTAGAAGGTTCGTCCCGAGTTTTTCGGAAATGGTTAGGCCATTACAAAACTTAATAAAAAAGGATGTGCAATACCATTGGGGACCTCTAGAAAGTCAATCTTTTGACTCAATAAAAAAATCCATAGTGGAGGCTCCATCCTTAATGAGCCTTGACTTTTTGCGAGATTTCATTCATTACACATTTGCCTCCGATCGATCTTATGCCACTGTGCTAACCCAAAAGAATGTTGGAAAAAACAAAGTTCCTATTTCCTTTATGAGCTCAGCCTTTAAGGGAGCAGATCTAAATTATCCAGCTATAGATCAGCAGGCTTACGCTGTTTTAAAGCAGTAAAAATTTTTCGATCTTATCTACTGAAATCTAGAATGAAAGCCATTGTTCCTTACCCCGCTGTCAGAAATTTGTTAGTACAGAAAGAACTGGGTGAGAAAAGGGAAAATTGAGTCACATCCTTACAAGAATATGACCTCGAGATCACTCCAGCACAAATTGTTAGAGGCCAAGGTTTATGTGAATTAGTTGTTGATTCAACTATAGAATAGCAGAATCAAACCGATATGTTAATTGAAGATCAACATAATCAAAATCAAATTTACTGTGTACAAAATCTTACAAGTCCTTGGTATGATGACATCAAGTTTTATCTAATACACGAATCAGCTACCCGTCACCTTGATCCAAAAAAGAGGAGAGCGTTGAGATTAAAATCTACACATTTCCAACTGGTGAATGGTATATTGTTTCGCCAAAATTTTGATGGAATCCTTATGTGTTGTTTGGCAAGAGATGAAGAAGATAAAGTCTTATCAGAATTACATGAAGGGGAATCTAGTGGGAATTTCGGTGGAGACACTACTGCCATCAAAGTATTAAGGGTAGGGTATTACAGGCCCACTTTTTTCAAAGATACCCATGTGTTATGCTGCAAATGCGTAATCTATCAAAAGGCTTCTGGATGAGTATAGAAGGCATCATTCCCACTGCAACCTGTCTCTGTGGATTTCCCTTTTTAGTAATGGGGTCTTGACATTATAGGCCCAATTAACCCCAGCTCCTCGCAGTAGCATAAATACATCATTACAACGATAGACTATTTCACCAGATGGTCTGAGGCTGCACCATTAAAAGTGGTAAACACCATTTAGGTAATATCCTTCCTTAATTAAAACATTATCACTCATTTCGGTATTCCTGAATGTCTAGTGTTCGATAATGATTCCTATTTTTCATCTCTCGACATGAGTGCTTTTTCTTTAGAAAAAGGGTTAAAACTAAACTATTCTACCAGCTATTATCCCCAAGGAAATGGTTCAACGGAATCGACAAATAAAAACCTGATCAAGATCATCAAGAGGACGGTTTCCAAAAACCACAAAAACTGGCATAATGCACTATTCAATGCAATCTGGGATGATAGAGGAACTCCGAAAATTGTTGTTGGTAATTTCCCCTTTTTCCTCATTTATGGTAGGGAAGCAATTCTTCTACCACACGTTCTCCTTCAATCTCTCCAGTTATTGCAGAAGGTTTAGGAAGAATACTGCCCTCCTCTGGAAAGTCGGATTAATGCTTTGTTGAAGTTAGAAGAGTTAAGGGCTCAAGAAAAAGAAAAACTGGATCAACATCAACTTATTGTCAAAATTTGGTTCGATTCCAATTCTTCCTCTGACAGGAATTTTGAGGTAGGTGATCTTGTCCTTAAGTGGGACAAACCTCATGAGGGAAAGGTGAACATACTAAGTTCCAAAACCTATGGTTTGGACTATTCTTAATTGCTGAAAAACTAGGTACCAGTTCTTTCCGCCTATAGAATTTAGAGGGACAGCCAGACACCTTCCCGGTGAATGGCCAAGCTCTCAAAAGGTATTTCACCTGACAACTCTCCGATACACCTTTTGTACATATTTTTCTGTTTTGGTTTCTTTTCTTTATGTTTCCTTTTCTGGTTTGTTTTTATTTTTATTTTTTGTTTATTGGCCTTTTTGAGTCAAACATGCCTGTATTATAGTCTAGTTCAGAAAAAGAGAACAAAATGCTTCATCTTGAAATAACTGTCAAGGACTGTCATAGCATCAATTGCTATGTTTTTCTAAAAATGTAGGCTAGCTAAAGATGGTATTTTGTTTGAGAGTTGATTTCTCAGTTTCAATTTTCATTTGAGAGTAATCACAACTATCTTTAAAAATCTCTTTACGTTGTCCCTGCTCTTAAGAAAAACAACTCAACGATGACTCCCTGTCCTCGAAAATTAGTTTTATTAATAAACTATTTTCATATCTTGATGAAGGTTAGCAAGAAAAAATTAAAGGCCTGGAAAATATTAAGTTGTGTAAAAACTGGAATTTTCAGTGTCACCCCGCTCTGTTGAATGTCTTTAAGACTATGTCAGATTGTGAATAATTTCTCAAAGAGTTGTGGAAAGTGTTTGTAAACCCATCGGGAAACTGAACAGGTCTGCTGGCAGCGGGTAAATGCATGCATGATTCCGAGACAACTTCACCAGGGTACTGAACATGCCCTCTGGCAGTGAATCGATTTCAGGTTAAACAAAATTCTCAGATATAAATCTTGTTTTTCGTCATAAGAATCCTTCATTCTGATTTGAAATTTCTTGGACAGGATACATATGTCATAGTGGGTTAATTGACATCCTTGTCGAGGCTATAGACGCCTGCTGGTAGGAGTGGCCCTGTCAACAATATTGGAGCCATTAACTTAAACATCGTGGCTTCCATTTGTGAAGTTTGTCACCAGACTTCAATCTTTTTAACGAAAGACATCTTAAGCTGGACCACATCATGATTATCAAAGATTCTCAAATAAACTTTTAGTTGTTCTTTGATTTGAAATCATTCATATTTTTCTAACCTGAACTCGTCAGTAATACAAAGATAACTTCTTCTCCCAGCAAGTCGCCATTGCTGGCAACCCAACACATTTTTAACTTTTTATATGAAATAATAGTCTATGTAGCTGCCTAATTGGGGTCGTACATTTTTCTGTTTCTCATGAGCGATTTTTGAAACAACAATTGTAAGTTTTCAGTTTTTCCTAGTGTTTTTTGTTTCTATGCTTCGTTCATGTCTGAAAGCATGAAAATGAAGCATTAAAACTTATGACTGTATTACCACTCTATTTGAAAAGTTTATGAAAGGCAAAATGTCTCCACAGTTTTTATTAATGAAGCCTTGTTCCTTGCTATGAAGTTTATTCCCTTTGTTTTGACTCCTCGAATGTCAAGCATGCTTATGGATTGTTATTTGGATCAACAAAGAACCATTTAATTTAAGCATTGATATATTTTTGTGTGGTTCTTGGTCATACGTTCCCTTGTCACTAGACTTTCGTTTATAAGTTTCTCTCTCTCAAACTTTAGGACCTAACCCACTTTGTTGTGCAATCATTTTTATTTTAATGCACCTGGTCGTGGCCTGTACTATGTGAGAGGTGGCAGTCTGATCATAGTGAGTCCATCATTTCGAATCTTGGTATTAGATTTTGCAACACCCCTCGCATTCATTTCAAACAATGTCTATCTTTTCGTTGAGGATTTTCTACTCATACGCCATAGCTTGTTGATGAGTTTCAGGCCTGGAGTATAGCTCTGGTCTACTCTTACAAACCCTCCATGCGTACTGTGTTTGGGTGATTTCCTGTCGATTTCCCATGGCCCCGGTTGTTAGGATTAAACCTAATGACACTCAGACCTTGCTCCTATGCGATGATGCAATGGAGGATCTCGAGGGTCACGACTTGCTTGTTTTCCTGGAGAAATTCCATGGCTTTATCCTACAAACTGCTCAATAATTCGCCCTCTCATTTGACGGATGTCGAGCCAAGGTGGGGGACATTCAACTCGAAGTCGCAGAGGACTTTTTAAGACAAGAAATAGGTATCACTGCGAGCAGGCATAAGTGGTTCAAGAAGGCCAAGGTCGAAGAGGTTCCATGGAGTCTTTCCTTTACATCTTGAAAGATCAATGGATGTGATAAAGGTATGCCAGTCTCCTTACTGAAAAAATGATGGTATGGTTTTCTTGTAGTATTGAAACAATTTGTGACGTGTGAAGGCCGTTTTGGTTTTGTCTTTCTATATCACCTGCGTTTTCTCATGAATTTCATAGGGTTTACTTTAAACATGCCTTATTACCTATGGAGAAGCCTGTATAAAATGGCTAAGAGGTATAAGAAGCAACGTTTGGATTCAATCATTTTCTAGCATGGTTTGATAAAAATTATGCTTGCACATCAATTGAAGTTGCAGAATGATGACTGGGATTCATTTTTAACCCGAAATGGTTTCACTAACTCCAATGTTGTAGAGGTTGACAAACCTGTGATTAAGGAAACCATAGTTTATCCCAGAGTGTTCCCTTCATCTACACAAGCCTGTGTTACGGCCACCGACAGTAAGCCTTTACCCGACCCAAGAGTTGTTGAGAAAACCCATGAGCAAGATGCATAGCCTAATGCCTCTGTCAAAAATGCAAACATACATGTAGGCAAGTCATCTAAAGGTGATATCGATTTGGGTTTTAACAATAAAAGAGCTGGAAGGTTCATTTCGAGGAAGCTTCAAAATAAATCAAACCCTCATGTGAGCTCGATCAAGATGATCAAGATCCATGAGAGCTCAGATTCTGAGATTGATAGGTTTATTACTGAAGAAGACCCTCCTTCCTTCCAAACGTACCTCGATCAGTCTTACAATTTCGTGGATAATCTGTCACCGTGTTTGAAGCATAGTGAAGGGTTTCCAGGTATTAAGTTTGGTAAAAAATCTACAGTCCACATTATGGATGATCCGATACACAACCGTGGGTATTCTCAATCGACTGTCTCACAGTCACAATGTGAAACTTTCCTATTCTGGATTGACAAGTATTACACCAATATACCTATTTTACAGTCACATATCAAAGACCTTACTGATCAGGTCGAACCCTTAACAAATGAAAATCATAGGCTCAAGTCTATCATTCAGAAACAAGGGAAACACATGAAAACTACAGGTAACATCATATTAAAAAATGTCAAGACTACAACAACAGTAATAAATTCTGAGATCATGTGATATGATTTGATTTTACAGTTAAAGGTAAGATTTCTTTTTATCTTAAAATAGTGTTATATTTTGTTCATTGAATAAATTAGATTATTTTGTTCATTGAATAAATTAGATTTCATTGCTAAAATAAACTAGCTACAGAATCAGCAGATTCTGTAGCCAGTCTATTCTAATTCAAAATTTGGAAAATTGTGGTTAAATATATATCTAAGTTTCTTTATTTTATCTTTTCTTTTTAGGATATCTGGGAGTTTATGTCGGATCATGTTGTCATTGATGCCAATGGTTTGATTGATTGATGTCAAGTGATTGATTGATGTCAAAGGATTGATTGACTGATGATTTATGTAATATAATATGTATTGTCCTTGATGATACTTCATAGATGAAGATGGATCAAAGAGTTGTCATTGATACATGATGAAGATGGATCAATGTGGTTCCATTGGTATCAGAGCGGGCCTTCACTACTGTTTACAGGAAAAATTGAACGCTCGTCAACTGGAGGGGTGGATCTGGTCCGGGGTTGTCTAAATAACCCAAGTCATTTGGGATGATCCACTCCGACGGGTTTAGCGAATCTGTTGGCCGATCTAAGTCCTAGGAAAATGAAATAAAACTAAACTAAAGGAACTATTCTAAATGAGAAAAAAACAACTACAACAAACTATATACAAATCTAAAGCATATATACAGTTTACTAACTAATACTATAGAGAAAATGTCCTACTTATTAAATGTGCAGCTTATCAATACAATTAAATCTCAATCACAAATGTACATTATTTACAGAATACAAATTTTAATCAAAATTTGCAAAATCATTTGTATTATGATAGCGAAATTGTTTTTTTTTTTTTTTTGTTTTTTTTTTATGAGAAAGGAATAAAAATTATAACTATCTAAGATGAGAAATTTAAAATAATAATCCTAACTATAAATATGAACTAAATATCTATCTAAACTAATGAGAATTCTCAAATTTATTAACTATTAAATAACAAATAGCAAACTGACCCGAAGTAACGCTTCCTATTTGTCCTGTGCACAATAGTTGATTTAGCTGTTTGATGGGAGGAAACCCGCACCAAATTTTCCATAAGATTTTTGTAAACATGAAGCAACAGTGTTCTTTGAATATAGATGACAGAACAAACAAGACATAAAATGAAAACAATCTTAAAGTTTACAAACCCTCACATTTAGATAAATCTTGTGCGAAGAATTGTACAAAACAGTTCATTAAATGAAGAAGATAAACCTTTATTCATTAAATTGAAATAGAGTAATTACTGTACTAAAACTGAGATGCATCATATATGGACAGAATTTAAGTTATAATGCATTAACTTGTAACAAGTCTTGATATCTAAAGTAGTCAATAACTTGATCACAAATTAAAATCCACAAAACTTGAATGAAAGTATGATAAATTGAAAGCTAAAGCTGTTACAAAAGATCCACTTCCATTCGAGTCTGTATCATCATAAATCCATAGTCTTTGTTCTCCCAACAGTGATGGGTTCATTACAAAAATTAATGAGTATATAAAGGCCACAGGG
>ML790120.1:570367-585550 GCA_009831015.1 Picea engelmannii | reverse complement strand
CCAGCTACAGAATCTGACGATTCTGTAGCTGGGCATATTTACAAACATAATCGTTTTAAATCAATCCAAATGATAACAGAAATACATTCGACCTATTAAACAAACCTTTAATTACTAATTCAAAACAAAGAAAATCATTCATGCCAGAGGTAACCAAATCTTTTATGCCAATTTGAAAGAAACGAAATCGTGTTTAATTAACCGAATGGTAACAGGGATATGTGAAATATGTCAAACAACTTTTTATTACCAATTCGAAGCAGACAGAATCATTTTGACAATTCGAAACCAATGAAATCATTTTTTGAATCAATTTCAATCGAAACAGACTATAATCGATTTAGCCAACAAATATTTCGTACTCATTCAACACAAACACAATCGTTTATGTCAATTTAACAAAATCGTTGTTGAATCAAAACAAAACTAACAGAATCATTTTTTAATTCAAAAATAACAGAACTATATCAAACCAATCTTTGGTACTAATCCAACGCATACACAAACGACTATGCTAATTCAAGGCATGAAGAATCGTTTCTGAATCAAACCAAACAGAAATGAATCGAACTAACTTAGGGACGACACAATCGTTATACTAATTCAAGAGAAATAAAATCGTATTAATCAAAACATAACTATATTCAATTTTAGCAAACAAATCTTTTGTACATGATTCAAAACGAAATCATTCTTGGTAGTTCGAAAATAACAGAATCATTTTGAATCTATTCAAACAAACAGAACTAATTTGGAGCAAACACAATTGGCTAGCCAAATCCTTCAAAAATCGATGTTGAAATACAGACCTGGGCTGTAGAAAAATGATTCGGTCAGGATAACTTTGAGTTGACGAAGCCCGTAGATGCCTCAACATTCCTGGAGACAATTGAACTCGTAGTCTTTTGCTTCTTCTCATTGGCTTGTAGCCTGTCATTTTCTTTTGACAACACAGTAACCCGCTCCTCAAATGATTTGATTTTAGATTGCAACAGGGGAACATTTGTGTAGTAATGTTCAAGCCAGGAATTGCATTGAGTACATGGTAGTTGATCAGGCCTTGGCATTATAGGTGAGGGTTCTTTCAAGTTACCATGGGTTCCATTGTGAAGCTTAATTCCCGAGAAGTTAGGGTCATCCTTGAGGCACGGAGGTAGGTTGGAAACATAGTCATAGGGTTCCACAGAACAGAGGCCATGAGAGTAATGGTATTCCTCAGTTAAGAAACGTTCAATCTCGGAGTCCGAATCCTCACTCAAAACTATTGGCTTCTGGTCAATGTTTTGTTTGGGCTTGTTCCGAGCACATCTAGATATCCATCGTGAATTCTTCTTTCCCTTACTATTGACACCAATATCACCTTTTCCTTTCTTCCTTACAGGTCTCTTGACGGTCTTAGTATTGTCTTTAGCACACGGGTCGGTCATGGTATCGGGTAGGTCAATGTTGGGGTAGTTTGAGGGTTTGACAGTGGGTAGAAGGGTAGGAGGTGGCATGGTAGGCCCAGCCAGGGTTTCAGTGACCACAACCTTGTCCACTTGGCCACACTCGGGAGTGGCAAAGCCATTCTTTGATAGGAAGGCTTGCCAATAGTCACCACTAAGCTTCAAATGATGGACAATAAGGATTTTGACCAAGCAGTGATGGAAAAGGATGCTATCAGCCTTCTCATGCTTAAATCATTTCGACATTTTATACAGGCTGCGTAGGAGGTAGCAAGGCATATTCAGAGGGTAGTCTATAAAATTCATAAGCAACCTGAGATGATAAACAAATACCAAACCATAATGACCTTCACAAGTCACAAATTTATTAACAATGGCTAATAGATCATGCCACCTGGGTTTAAGGGAAGTGACAAGCATACCTCTATCACAACTAACAATCTTCCTTGATGTGAATAGGAGCATCCATGGGACTTCATCCACTTTTGAATTCTTAAACCACCTCTGCTCTTTAGCTGGTAAGCCTGTAGCTGAGGTGAGGAATTCCTCACTTAGCTCGGGTTAGATATCTCTGACCTTAGCCCTGCATCCATCGAACGTGAGGGAAAACTGTTGGGCTACCGCGAGGTTGAAACCCTCAAATTTTTGGATAAAAATTATCCAGCCACTATTCTCCAGGTCTTCACGAGCATTGTCAAATAGCAGGAGTGTTTGGATGCCATTAGGTTCTATGCGTACCACAGGTGCCATAGGAGAGAGCACATAGTGAGCAGGATAAACGGACAGGGGTTTGGACAAGGTATACGTAGGATCACAAGCTCACAGGCTTCACCGAAACCAACAGAGGTAACCCGAGACACAAGGCAGGCATTAATGCCTAAGTGTGCGAGGGTGGTGGAAGGAAACAATCCCGTGCAAAACATTCATATCGGAATGTACAATCGACGATGCTATGGTGATTCAAATCACTAGTGGTGTGTGTTAAAAACAATGTGAATCAAACAACTATTGAAAACTATGATAAGTCGACCCAAATATTTGCACAAGAAATAGTGTTTGCATGATTTAAAACAAAACAATATTTCGAATTTATCACCAAAGATTTGACCATAAAACTTATGCATTGTATGAAACCATTGCACCATGGGTTTAATCACTATGTTGATGTGTTCTCATGAAACCATTGCACAAAGAAATTTGATCAAATATAATAGAACACCAAACCACCATTGTATCAAGTACTCAATCATAATCACCAGAATACCTTGCATCACAAAAATGAAGTCATATTAACAAAAAAAATGTAGAGTAAAGATTTTGGTGTATTTCCAACTGTGTGACCATTATTGAATTAGAAGTGAAATGACCACATAAACAAGAGTGACCATAATAATCCAGTGACGATTTTTATGCCATCGACATGACTTCAAACTCAAGGTTTTCACGCTTGCAGTCGTGAAAACGAAAACAAAGGCAGGTGTGCAAATGTGCAAAATAATCATGTTGTTTTAATCAAAAGATTGCTATGAGAATCAAGGGTTGGAAAACACTTGTGTAGGCAGCTTATAAGGATAGGATAAAAAATGCAAAATGGATGCCAAAAATGGCGACACACTGATAGAAGCAGTTATCTCTGCCAAAAGAACAAATTCAGATCATGATAATGAAAATAATTCTAACTCAACAACAACTAGAAAATTGTTTAAACATCATCATTAATCAAATATTCCAGCTGTGCTTAAAAGATGAAAACTGATAATAGTCTTAAGACAAGTGAGTCATGATATTAAAGATAAATCTCCAATACTGTTGACAGAGCCACTGCTGCCAGCAGGCGTTCATAGCCTCAACAAGGTTGCCATTTAACCCACTCTGATATCCGCATCATGCCAAGAAGTTCCAGTTCAGAATAAAGGACATTTTAAGGTCAAGAGATTTAATACTTACGAATTTTCATATACTCGACATTGCTTCGCTGCCAGCGGGCCTGTTCAGTACCCCGACGAAGTTGTCTTGGCGTCATGCATGCATTTACCCTCCGCTAGTAGACTTGTTCAAAATCCCAGCGGGTTTACAAGCACTTCCCACAGCTCTTTTATGATTTAATTTTTTAAAGATATATAGTTGAGCGGGGTGACGCTGAAAATTATGATATTTTAAACATATTTTTACAGACCTTGAAAGAATTTTTAAAATTGTCCTTCATTAAGATTCAGAGATGGTTTGTTTACAAAATTGACCTTCTAAGGCAGGGAGACATCTTCTGAGTCATTCCCTTAAGGAACAGGGATAGCGTAAGAAGATAATGGATGATCGTGACAGGATTTACTCATAGATCGAAATCAGTTAACTTCTTTCAAACAACAATCTCTTCTCAACACAGATGTAAATTTCAGAAGCATATTATAATTGATGTTTAGATAATTTTTCAGCAGTCATTTCAGTGAAAGAATTTTTTGTTTTCTTTGTTTGAACAGTTCAAAATGCAGGTATGTGTATTTCCAAAAACAAAAATTGATAAGCGTAAGAGGAAAAATCAAAACCAAAACAATAAAAGAAAAGCAAACAAAAGAAAAATATTTACACAGTATACACAGGGTTGTCATCAAGTGAAATATCTTTCCAGAGCTTGGCGATTCACCGTATAGGTGTCTGGTTGTCCCTCTAAATTCTGTAATCGGAAAGATCTGGGACCCAATTTCTCAGCAATTAAAAATGGTCCAAGCCATAAGTTCTGAAACTTCATGTGCTCTCCCTTTCCCTCATGCTGTTTGTCCCATTTCAGGACAAGGTCACCTACTTCGAAGTTCCTATTAGAGGCAAAGTTGGCATCAAACCAACTTTTGACTACTAGTTGATGTTGATCTAACTTACGTTTAGCTTGTGCTCTTACCTCTTCTAGTTTCATTAAAGCGTTAATTCGGTTCTCCAAAGGGGGACAATCTTCTTCTTGTATTTTCTGTGATAATTGTAGTGAGGGAAGAAGAATATGTGGTGGTAGAATTGATTCTCTGCCATAGATGAGAAAGAAGGGATATTTACCTACAATAGTCTTTGGTGTTACCCTATCATCCCAGATTTCATTTAACAGTGTGTTATGCCAGTTTTTGTGATTTTCAGATACCGTTCTCTTGATGATTTTAATTAAATTCTTATTTGTTGATTCTGCCAATCCATTGCCCTGAGGGTAGTAGCTGGCATAATACTTCAATTTAATTCCTTTTTCTAGAGCGAACTCTCTCATTTCAAAAGATGAAAAATAAGAAGCTTTATCGAATACTAAACAATCAGGGACACCAAAACAAGTGATAATATTCAAATTTAAAAAGGCAATTACCTGATTGGTATTCACATTTCTTAATGTGGCAGCTTCAGACCACTTGGTGAAGTAATCCGTGGCTGTTATGATAAACGTATGATACTTTGATGATGGCGGATTGATTTGACCTATAATATCAAGGCCCCATTGCTAAAAAGGGGATTCTACTGAAACAGACTGCAAAGGAAAGGCTGGTTTCTGTAACCGCCCTGATGCTTTTTGACAAATAATACACTTGCGGCACAAGGCATGGGAGTCTCTAAAAAGTGTGGGCCAGTAATAACCGGCTCTCAAAACTTTATGGGAAGTGGTGTCACCACCAAAATGCCCACCAGCTTCTCCTGCGTGCAATTCTAGTAAGACTTTTTCTGCTTCGTCTTTCTCAAGACAGTGCATTAGTACTCCATCAAATTTTTGACGAAAAAGAATACCATTAATCAAATGAAAGGAAGAAGATTTTAATCTTAACACTCTTATTTTAGTGGGATCCAGGTGACGAGGGGCTGATCCATGTTCAAGATAGAATTTTATATCGTCATACCAGGGACTGACAGAGTTTTGTGCACAACAGATTGCATTTTGATTGTGATGTCCTAGGTTTGACATATCGTTTTCTTCTTGTTGTCCTGCTGCTGAGTCAGCAACTAACTTGCATAACCCTTGGCCTCTCACTATTTGAGCTGGGTTAATTTCTATGTCATATTCCTGTAAAGAGGTAACCCAGTTCGCCCTCTTTTCACCTAGTTCTTTATGCACTAACAGGTTTCTGACGGCTGGGTAAGGGACAATAATTTTCGTCCTAGATTTCAAAAGATAAGATCGGAAGTGCTTGACTGCTTTGAAAACAACGTAGGCTTGCTGATATACTGCTGGGTAATTAGGTCCCTCGCCTTTGAAATAATAGCTCATAAAGGCAATGGGTACATCATTGTTTTTAGCGTTCTTTTGAGTTAGGACAACATCATAGGAGTGGTCAGAAGCAAATGTGTAGAGCGTGAAGTCTTGCAAAAATTCGGGGCTCATGAGAGAAGGAGCGTATATTATGGCCTTTTTTTATTGAATTGAAAGCTTGATTTTCTAAGGGTCCCCGATGATATTGTGCATCTTTCTTAATTAAATTCTGTAAAGGTCTCACCATTTCAGAGAAACTAGGGACGAATCTCCTGACGAAGTTTATCTGGCCTAAGAAAGACTACATAGAATTTTTGGATGAGGGAGGGGGGAGTTTCGAGATGACTTGAGTCCTTTCAGGGTCGATAATCATCCCTTTTCTTGATACAATAAATCCTAAGAGTTTACCTTGTTCTACTATGAAGATAGATTTTTTAGGATTCAAGGAAATGCCGCATTTACAACATTGTTGTAGAATGGCTCTTAAATGAGTTAGATGATCAGTTTTGTTTTTCAAAAATAAAGTAACATCATCTAGGTAAACTACGACAGATTGATTTACTAAGCCTCAGAAAGTGATGTCCATCACTCTCTGGAAAGTGGCACCGGCATTAATCAGTCCAAAGGGAATTTTCCTATAAGCGTAGGTTCCCCATGGAGTGCGGAAGGTAGTTTTAAGTTGGTCTGGAGGAAACATTAGGACTTGGTTGTACCCTGAAAAAACATCCAATAAGGATAGTCTCTCAGAACCAGATACTTGTTGAAGGATCTGTTCCATGGGTGGGACAGGGTAGTTGTCTTTATCAGACCCTCTATTAAGGTTTCAGAAATCAACGCATTGTCAAATTTCCCCACTTTTCTTCCAGACAGGGACAAGGTTAGAAACCCATTACGTGTTCCTAACTGGGAAAATTATCTTAGCATTTAGGACTTTATTTAATTCTTTTTTGACGGTCGGTTCGAGCTTAGGGTGCATTTTTCTTAACTTTTGCTGAAAAAGCAAGGTTTGGGGTTTCATAGGAATTACTTGTTGAATGATGTTAGGGTCAAAAGTTTTAAGGTCATCATACGTCCATACAAAAACATCTTTGAATTCCTTAAACAATTTAATAAATGCGGATTTTTCTTGTTCAGAACACCCTACCCCTAAATTAATGCACTGTGGATTGTCATTAGTTCCCAAGTTTGCTTTTTCATATGATAACGAGGAACTATTGGTTTTACAGTTGACGGATTTTTTGAATTTATCTTGAAGATCGTAAAATTTTTCTAATCTAACTACAGATTTAGGGATCGAATTTACCATGTCCGATGAAGATTCAGGAGATCTCAGATCTGGTATTACCGTGAAATAGCGTAAATTATTGTCATGAGTGCATTCGTCAATCACTGCGCCTTGGAAAGTTTCTTCCATATGCAAGAAGCTAATAATCTATTGGTCGTCGTCGAAGACTCTCCAATTCGTGATGTTGTCAGGAACGGATGGCCTGAACAACAGTTTGACGGAGAATGCATTCGGAGACAAGCCTTATGCAAGAAAGAGTTTGGAAGCTACATTAGCTAATAGATCAGCTTCAGAATTATTCAATCTAGGAATATAATTTATATTGAAAGAAGAAAACTTATTCATTAAATTCCATACCTCGGATTGGTATATTTTAAGATGCGGAGATAGACAGTGGAAAGAATCTCTTACCTTTCTAACCATGATTTTGGAATCGCCAAAGACAATCAGATTTTGAATGTTCATATCTAAAGCTTTTTTGAGGCCCTGCAGTAAAGCCTCATATTCCACTGTGTTATTAGTGCATTCAAATTCTAGCCTACATGAAATCATAGTTTTGTTACCTGCCGGATCAATAATAATGTAGCCTACACCAGCTCCTTCTTTGGACTTTGACCCGTCAAAGTAAAGAGACGAAATTTGATTTTTATCGGGTGCATGAGACCATTGTGTAGAAGCTGCTGGCTGCACATATGCTACAATCTCGGACTTTTGTTCTGGGTTGGTGATAGCTGAAGTCTCGACCATGAAATTTTCAAAAAAGGTATCCATCCCTTGTATTTCGGGTGAATCGGCAGACAGTGTAAATGGTTCATTGGGATCATTCAAATCTGTGACCGTGAACTTAAGGTAGCGTTCATGATTTACCTTGATTTTGTTGGGCTTGTCGTTCTCGGGCAGCCACAGGTGAGACCAATCTATCGTGAAATAGCCGTGTAGCTGCTCCGACTAGTCTCTTCTTATAAACAAACCATAAACTTCTGGAATATCCACAACAATAAAGTCAATCACTTGATGAACTTTGGGCTTAGACGATAATCTTATAAGCACATTCCTCAATTCGCCTACAACTTTAACACTAGTTCAATCTAGTTGGATGATTTTTAAAGTGGATGGTTCAACTTCAGCGTTAATATTCTGACACACAGACCACGACATTACATTGGATGACGCTCCTGAATCTACCATGCAATTGTGCACGTTCCTATTAAAGATTTCGAAAGTTAACAAAAATGGAGGTACATTTCTACGAGTACTAAGGGTGGAAGCTTGTGGCTTTCTACTCGCAGTCTCTAAAGCTAATTTATCTACATTTGTTACATTATTTATAGGAAGGCTTCCTTTCTCGTGAGGACCAGGATTATTCTTAGCAGAATTCTTCTGAGGAACTTTGTTCTGAACAACCTTGTTACTGTTTGAATTACCATTTTTTCTATTCTCTGCGATATTCTATAACATTTTTTGTAGCAAAAACGAAAATTTTAATAATTCATAAACATAAATGTTAGCCCTTAAATTTTTTAGATCTTCAACTAAATCATAATCTATGTTGGGGTTTACATGACTCTGTTTAGTCTCAGCTAGTTTAGATTGCTTTACAGGTAAAGTCGTAGTGTTTTCGGAAGAAGGTTTGTTTGATGTCTTACTCCTAGTATTATAGGGATGTACTGTCTCGAAGTTAGCTTAAAAAATGCTATCCGAGAAGTGTCCAAAAATGTTCGGAGAAGATTCTTCTTCTTCAACAGTCTCTTGTTCAACTACCTCCTTAGGAATCTTAGGAGGTATCAAGTTATCTTGGGCTTCTAGAATTGTTTGAAGGGCGAATTGCAGGCTTTCTAGATTTAGGCCCTCGGTATTTGGATTAGGTCAGTTGGTGGGAAAAGGCTTCCTGAATGGGGGTTTGTAGGGCCCTTTTCTTGAAGAAGCTTCTTCGACCGTCCTTTTCAAATCTATAACTTGATTTGACAGTTTTTGAATGACTTTAGTTAATTTTTCTAAATCCGAGCTTTCAGGTTGTGTTTTATTTTGAGCAGGTCTAGGGAGGATTTTGATCTTCTTTTTGGAAGATGAACTAGTTTCTGTTTCGTTGCTAGTAGTGTCTTTTAAACTAAGGATGTCTTTTTCAATATGGCTGGCCTCTTTGAAGGCCTCTAACAATTTGGATTTCTTAGATCATTTTACCCAAATGGCTATACTTTGATGTAAGGCTTTAGTATAGTATGCTATGATAAGATTCTCGGCAGGCATCGAATTCGTAGGGATTTGGTTCTTAAGTGTTAAGAATCTTTGGTTAAAGTCTTTGATTTTCTCTTTGGGATTCATTCTCAAACTAGAAAGCTCCATGACTAGAACTTCTGGGGACTTATCATCGTCGAACTTCTCAATAAAGTAGGATTCGAACTTCTCCCAAGACACGATGGTATGGGGTTGCTGGGAAAAGTACCAGGTAGAGGCATTGCCCTCAAAAGTATAGGGGAACAACCTACAGACTACGTCTTCATGCTCGACATTATAGAGTATAATGGATAACATAAACTTTTTAATGTGATCTTTGGTGATCTGTTTAGAGTCAGGGTCAAACTTGGGAAGCCACTTCTCCGGATGTTTGGGTAAGGGATGTTGAGTCCCAGGTATGACTACTGCATCCTAGTCGAGCCAGGGTCTGGCAGAATTGTTCTAGTTGTCCATTGGTGTAGGCGGTGTGGAAGGCTGAGAAGGGGAACTGCCTTCATCAGAAGAGTCTTCTTCAGAAGAAGAAGGAGATGATGGAGGTGGTGAGGGTGGTATTCCAGATCCCCATGTAGCAGGAGCAAGGATTGGATCTGTAGGGTTTAAAGTGAGGTTAGTGCCTCCAAGTTGTTCTCTGATATCAGAGAAATCTAAAGGTTGGTCTAAAGGATGATTTGGTTTCCTTAAACGGGCGAAGGCACTATGTGTTCTTAAGAGAGATTGGCAGACAATCTCTTGTACGTCACCACCTATAGGATTTGGGGTTATTGGTTCAACTGTGATCTATAGATTGTCGTTTGATGTGGTTGTTGTTTGAGGGATGATGTTGTCATTTGAATGACTTCTTGTCACTATAGGCAAGCGGTTAGGTGGTGGAGTAGTCTTACGACCACCTCGTTCCATTAATAATTTGCAGGCCCTCCTTCTAGCACCATTTGTTGACGGGCAAAAATGAACGCTCATCAACTGGAGGGGTGGATGCGGTCCAAGGTTGTCTAAATAACCTAAGACGTTTGGGATGATCCACTCCGACAGGTTTAGCGGCTCCATTGGCTGATCTAAGTCCTAGGAAAATGAAATAAAACTAAATTAAAGGAACTAATCTAAATGAAAAAAAAGAAACTACAACAAACTATATACAAATCTAAAGCATATATACAGTTTACTAACTAATACTATAGAGAAAATGTCCTACTTATTAAATGTTCAGCTTATCAATACAATTAAATCTCAATCACAAATGTACAATATTTACAGAATACAAATTTTAATCGAAATTTGCAAAATCATTTGTATTATGACAACGAAACTGTTGTTTTTTTGTTTTTTTTTTATAATTTTTATGAGAAATGAATAAAAATTATAACTATCTAAGCTGAGCAATTTAAAATAATAATCCTAACTGTAAATTTCTAAACTACTAAGAATTATAAAATTTATTAACTATTAAATAACAAATACCAAACTGACCCGAAGTAATGCTTCCTATTTGTCCTGTGCACAGTAGTTGATTTAGTTGTTTGATGGGAGGAAACCCACACCAAATTTTCCACAAGCTTCTTGTAAATAGGAAGCAACAGTGCTCTTTGAATACAGATTACAGAACAAACAAGACATAAAATGACAACAATCTTGAAGTTTACAAATCCTCGCATTTAGATATATCCTGTGCGAAGAATTGTACAAAATAGTTCATTAAATGAAGAAGATAAACCTTTATTCATTAAATTGAAATAGAGTAATTATTGTACTAAAACTGAGATACATCAGATATGGACAGAATTTAAGTTAGAACACATTAACCTGTAACAAGTCTTGATATCTAAAGTAGTCAATAACTTGATCACAAATTAAAATGCACAAAACTTGAACGAAAGTATGATAAATTGAAAGTTAAAGCTATTACAAAAGATCCACTTCCATTCGAGTCTATATCATCATAAATCCATAGTCTTTGTTCTCCCAACAGTGATGGGTTCATTACAAAAATTAATGAGTATATAAAGGCCACAGGGTAAAACATCCATGTGGGAATTATCAAAAACTGTTTGGAAAAAATATGGGAACAATCTCCCAAATCTCAATTTCTAACCAAAACTAACAACATAAACCAAATCTATGTAATAAAAAACATGTTCTAAATTGCCATAGCATGTCCAATTTCCCATTGCAATTTGTATGTACCTGAAGTGGACAAGAATAAACAAGTTTAGATAATGTTTTATTTGTAAAATTAACAAAAATCTAAGTTTTATGACCAGCTACAGAATCTGACGATTCTGTAGCTGGGCATATTTACAAACATAATCGTTTTAAATCAATCCAAATGATAACAGAAATACATTCGACCTATTAAACAAACCTTTAATTACTAATTCAAAACAAAGAAAATCATTCATGTTAGAGGTAACCAAATCTTTTATGCCAATTTGAAACAAACGAAATCGTGTTTAATTAACCAAATGGTAATAGGGATATATGCAATACGTCAAACAACTTTTTATTACCAATTCGAAGCAGAAAAAATCGTTTTGACAATTCGAAACCAACGAAATCATTTTTTGAATCAATTTCAATCGAAACAGACTATAATCGATTTAGCCAACAAATCTTTCGTACTCATTCAACACAAACATAATCGTTTATGTCAATTTAACAAAATCGTTGTTGAATCAAAACAAAACTAACAGAATTATTTTTTAAGTCAAAAATAACAGAACTATATCAAACCAATCTTTGATACTAATCCAACGCATACACAAACGACTATGCTAATTCAAGGCATGCAACATCGTTTCTAAATCAAACCAAACAGAAATTAATCGAACTAACTCAGGGCCGACACAATCGTTATACTAATTCAAGAGAAATAAAATCGTATTAATCAAAACATAACTATATTCGATTTTAGCAAACAAATCTTTTGTACATGATTCAAAACGAAGTCATTCTTGGTAGTTTGAAAATAACATAATCATTTTGAATCTATTCAAACAAACATAACTAATTTCAAGCAAACACAATCGGCTAGCCAGATCCTTCAAAAATCGATGTTGAAATACATACTTGGGCTGTAGAAAAATGATTAGGTAAGGATAACTTCAAGTTGACAAAGGCCGTAGCTGCCTCAACATTCCTGAAGACAATTGAACCCGTAGTCTTTTTCTTCTTCTCGTTGGCTTGTGGCCTGTCATTTTATTTTGACAACACAGTAACCCGTTCCTCCAATGATTTAATTTTAGATTGCAACAGGGGAACATCCATGTAGTAACGTTCAAGCCAGGAATTGCATTGGGTGCATGGTAGTTGATCGGGCCTTGGCATTACAGGTGAGGGTTATTTCAAGTTACCAGGGGTTCCACTGTGAAGCTTAATTCCCGGGAATTTAGGGTCATCCTTGAGGCATGAAGGTAGGTTGGAAACATAGTCATAGGGTTCCACAGAATAGAGGCCATGAGAGTAAGGGTATTCCTCAGTCAATAAATGTTCAATCTCGGAGTCCGAATCCTCGCTCAAAACTATTGGCTTCTGGTCAATGTTTTGTTTGGGCTTGTTCCAAGCACATCTATATATCCATCGTGCATTATTCTTTCCCTTACTATTGACACGAGTATCACCTTTTCCTTTCTTCCTTACAGGTCTCTTGACAGTCTTAGTATTGTCTTTAGCACACGGGTTGGTCATGGTATTGGGTAGGTCAATGTTGGGGTAGTTCGAGGGTTTGACAGGGGGTAGAAGGGTAGTAGGTGGCACGACAGGCCCAACTAGGGTTTCAGTGACTACAACCTTGTCCACTTGGCAACACTCAGGAGTGGAAAAGACATTCCTTGATAGGAAGGCTTGCCAACAGTCACCACTAAGTTTCAAATGATGGACAATAAGGATTTTGACCAAGCAGTGATGGAAAAGGCTGTTATCATCCTTCTCACACTTAAATCGTTTGGACATTTTATACAGGCTGTGTAGGAGGTAATGAGGCATATTCAGAGGGTAGTCTATAAAATTCATAAGCAACCTGAGATGATAAATAAATACCAAACCATAACGACCTTCACAAGTCACAAATTGCTTAACAATGGCTAATAGATCATGCCACCTGGGCTTAAGGGCAGTGACAGGCATACCTCTATCACAACTAACAATCTTCCTTGATGTGAATAAGAACAGCCACGGGACGTCATCCACTTTTGAATTCTTAAACCACCTCTGCCCTTTAGCTGGTAAGCCTGTAGCTAAGCTGAGGAATTCCTCACCTAGCTCAAGTTGGATATCTCTGACCTTAGCCCTACATCCATCGAATGTGATGGAAAACTGTTGGGCTACCGCGAGATTGAAACCCTCAAATTTTTGGATAAAAATTAGCCAGCCACTATTCTCCAGGTCTTCACGAGCATTGTCAAATAGAAGGAGCGTTTGTATGCCATTAGGTTCTATGCATACCACAAGTTCCATAGGAGAGAACACACAGTGAGCAGGGTAGATGGACAGGGGTTTGGACAGGGTATACGCAGGATCGCAAGCTCACAGGCTTCCCTGAAACCAATAGAGGTAACCTGAGATACAAGGCAGGCATTAATGCCTAAGTGTGCGAGGGTGGTGGAAGGAAACAATCCCATGCAAAACATTCATATCGGAATGTACAATCGACGGCTCTATGGTGATTCAAATCACTAGTGGTGTGTGTTAAAAAAAATGCGAATCAAACAACTATTGAAAACTATGATAAGTCGACCCAAATATTTGCACAAGCAATAGTGTTTGCATGATTTAAAACAAAACAATATTTCAAATTTAGCACCAAAGATTTGACCATAAAACTTATGCGTTGTATGAAACCATTGCACCATGGGTTTAATCACTATGTTGATGCATTCTCATGAAACCATTTCACAAAGAAATTCGATCAAAGATAATAGAACACCAAACCACCATTGTATCAAGTACTCAATCATAATCACCAAAATACCTTGGATCACAAAAATGAAGTCATATTAACAAAAAAAATGCAAAGTGAGTAAAGATTTTGGTGTCTTGCCAACTGTGTGACCATTATTGAATTAGAAGTGAAATGACCACATAAACAAGAGTGACTATAATAATCCAGTGACGATTTTTATGCCATCGACATGACTTCGAACTCAAGGTTTTCACGCTTGCAGTCGTGAAAACGAAAACAAAGGCAGGTGTGCAAATGCACAAAAAAAATCATGTCATTTTAATCAAAAGATTGATATGAGAATCAAGGGTTGGAAAACACTTGTGTAGGAAGCTTATAAGGATAGGATAAAAAATGTGAAATGGCTGCCAACAACTACAATCTTGTTAAGGCTTGTAGTGAAGGCCTTCTCTGATACCAATGGAACCACATCGATCCATATTCATCATGTATCAATGACAACTCATTGATCCATCTTCATCTATGCATTCTCATCAAGGACAATACATATTATATTACATAAATCATCAGTCAATCAAACCTTTGACATCAATCAATCACTTGACATCAATCAACGAATTCAATCAAGGAAGAGAAAGAAGAAATTCAAGACCACTCCATCAATATCATCAAAGGTAAAGAAACATAAAAAATGCTTGAATGCATTATTTCTAAATGTGATTTTGAAAACATTTCAAGTGAAGATAAAGAATCAAGTGAGAATAGCACAAATCAAGATCATGAGGATATTTCAAATGAAGTTAAAGAACACTCTAAAGTCCTTGAATGCAATGATGATGATGATGAATTTTTCTCTACAAGTGAATAAGAAGATGTAGATATAGTTTGTGTAAAGTTTGATGGTATTTATCCCATGAAAAGAATAGAAGGAAATCTATTAAAACATCAAAATGAAATTGAAGAGGGTTTATACTTGTATAGGAGTGATCATTTTTATACACACTATAACTATCTTTCGGATAACACTAAGAAGTTTCTTAGGAGGAGTCAAAGGCACATCTTGAAGTTAAAGGGAATGCTCAAAGAACAAGAAGAGATTTCTAAATTAGAAAAAAAG
>ML790120.1:544155-555586 GCA_009831015.1 Picea engelmannii | reverse complement strand
TGGAAAGTGGTTAACCCTAAAAATAAGGAAAATAGGTTAAGTGACCTAGAAATGGGTTAATACTATTTAAATGATAAATTAAAGTGACAAATTCAAGGTGGATTATTTAAATAATCAAGAGAAGTGACAAAATCAAGAAATGACAAGGTGACAAAATCAAGAAGGAATATTTAAATGTTAAAGTATTGGAGAACTTTCTATTTATGGAAAGTGGTTAACCCTAAAATAAGGAAAATAGGTTAAGCGACCTAGAAATGGGTTAAGTGACCTAAAGGATGAAATTATAAATAAGATAGCAATGGTCTCTTGTAGATCATCCCTTTTGTGGATCAATGGAGAGCTTCTTGTGGGAATATATTTTGGAGAATTGATGGAGAGCTTCTTGAGCATTTTTGGTGTGGAACACTTGAGGATATTGAAGATCTATAAGTGACTGAAGTAACCAAGGATATATAAGCCGAAATGCTGAGGAGACTGAAGAAAAGAAGGCTGAAATGCAAGGAAGGATAAATTCTTTTGATGGTGCTTTCTAAGGTATGTTATTTACAGGTCATCTCACCATTTTCGCTATAACTTTTTTTCTATAATGACTCAGATCCTGAAATTGCTATGAAAGTGAGAAAACATAGCCAAGTATATTTGGTTAAACATTCAGCTTGTGGGTCATTGTATTTTGGGAGTTACACTCCATGGAAAATAGGGTTTGTGGCTAGTCCTGAAACTAGTCAAAATCATCTGTTTCGGGTAAAAACGTCATAACTTCTTCATAACAGATCAAAATTTAGTGAGACAAATTGTGTTGGTTATATCAGATTTTGTATTATTCTCTATAATAGTTTTAGATCATTTCATCAAACATTTTTTGTGGGGCACGATCTACAAGGTCACTCTCTAGAATAAGCCAAAATTCAACAAGGTATGCCATTTTTGCTATAACTCATTTTATGAGAGGTTCCAAGTAGTGCCACTTGGAGGAATTGAATAAAATACACTGAATAAAATTGTGTATCAGTTTCAGATCTTTATTCAGTACAGGTACAAAGTTATGTTTATTTCAAGTTAGGGTTGTTGACTAATCCAAAACTAGTCACGGTTGAGACAAGCAGTTGATGAGTTGACACATACATGAGGTGTATAGTTGATGATGTTGGTACATATTGATGAGTCATTTTTTATGAGTGGTTGACACATGATTGGTATATACTTGGTACATGGTGGGATGCACTTGTTTATGGTACAGGTTTATTACAGGTTGTTTGGCACAGGTTGGTGCATGGTTGATGCTCTTGTTTATGGTACAGATTGATATCTGTTGAGGATTGTTGTCTCATCTCAGTTGGTGCTAAGAATGCAAGTTGAGTTTGTCATATAGAGATGGTTCTCTTGTAGAGTTGTACTCTATTCAGTTGTTACTAATAAACCCCAAGGATTGTAGTCTGTAATAAAAAAAATTTTTACATACATCTTGTGTTCTTTGTGTTCATTGTCGTGATGACTTGTTGATTATATATTGTTGATATATGTTGCTGATATGTGATCACATCTAACTGGTTATAAATGACAATAATGGGTAATGAATAAATGTTGAATGCTAATTGATGAGTTTTTGTGCAAGAGGGAAGTTTTGGGAAAAAGAGCCCCACACTCATTCACCCCCCCTCTAAGTGTGGTAGGTGTGTGCAACAGTTTATGGTGACTTGAAGCATTTTTTTGGGCTTGTTAGCCATATCTATAATCCATGTCTGTATAAATAGGAATAGACCTTTTTATCTTTTAAAGACTTAGTGTGATCTTGGGTGGTTATATTTCCCCTCTATTTTTGTAATCAATAGATGATTGTATCTTATCATAGAAGATAAGGTACCTTTCTGAAGGCTTTAAAAACTCATTATTTTTTGTAATCAAACATCTTGGCCTAGGGCTGAAGGTGGACAACTTATACACAAATTTAGACGGAACATATGTTTACATTTTTTCTTTAGCTATCTGTAAATGTTGTTTTCATCTATGGTTCATTTATCTTGATAATTCGATAATTGTTGATAGCTTTTTTCTTCACAAATTATTATGTCGTCAAGATAATTTATTTTAATATATTCCACATTTTGATGCTTCAGTTATTAAAAAATAATGATCGCTCGTTCAATTCAAATGATAAGGTTTATCTTTAATTTTGTTGAACAATTAAAAGCAGGTTGTTACAGTTAGATTTATCTTATGTGTAATTGCTTGCAATCACAAATATCACAGTTATTATTTGCGTCTTGGTTCACTGTAAGTTTATCTCTTGGACAGGTTGGATGGACATTTCATGATCATACAGACATAGGATGCATCTTCATTAACTCATTAATAGGTTAGTTTATCTCTTTTATCGTTTGTTTGTTTTCAAAACCCTTATATGTGGTATGGCTTTGACCGTCTACATATTCATGTTTCATAGTATATTTTGATATTTAATCTTATAGATAAATAAAGATAAAAACAAAAAATAGCTTATTTTTCTTTCTTTATATACTTTTGTCAAAAGAGCCATCTTTTCATGGATTTTTCGTGAGTTCAGATTAAAACTCACAACTTGTATATCTTGCACATAAATTAGATAAACAGATCTATATTGTAAATATTATTTTAAAATAGTTATATAGATATGTATGTACATATATATATAAAGTAGTTAATTGTTATTTTACTCCTTTTCTTTATTTTATTTCTTTTAGGACTATTAGATTGGCCAACAGAGCCATTAAACCCATCAGAGCGAGTCATACCAAATGGCTTGGGTTATTTAGAAAACCCCGGACTAGACTCATTCTTCCAATTGATGAACATTCATTTTCGCCCATCAACCTGATGAGATATTGAGAAGATAAGTTATGGAAGAAGAATGACCGATGATCCTTGCAGAAGCTCATGAAGGCTTCACATGAGCACATTATGCAGGGAAGGCAACTGCGTAGAAGGTTCTTAGAGATAGCCTCTAGTGGCCTACCTTACACAAAGATGATAAAGACTATTACAGAACCTGCGATGTATGCCAAAGAGTTGGGAAAGCTTACAGAAGAGATGAAATTCCACTAGAACCACAACTGAACCAACAAGCATTTGAGAAATGGGCCATTGATTTTGTGGGACCTATAAACCCGCCAGGAAAGTGCATGAGATCCAGGTACATGATTAGTGCGACAAAATACTTGACCAGATGGACTGAAGAAAGATAAGTTAAGGATTGTAGTGCAACTATAGTTACGCTCTTCATATTTGATGACATCATATCCAATTTTTCATGCCCAAAGATCCTTATGAGTGATCAAGGCACACATTTCCTAAATAATATTGTTGAATCTTTGACTAAGGAATTTGCAGTTCATCATCAGAAGAGCACACTTTACCATCCACAAGAAAATGGGACAGTGGAAGAATTCAACAAAATCTTGGAGACAACACTAACAAAGATTTGCAGTGTGAGCAGGGATGACTGGGATTTAAGAGTACCAACAATACTTTGTGCCTATAGAACTAATTGTAAAAAATTAACAATGCAGACCCCCTTCAAGTTGGTTTATGGTTTGGAAGTCATTTTTCCAATGGAATACTTGGTGTCGAGCTTAATAATTGTTTCCTTTACAGATATGAATGGCACTGGCACTATTCAATAAATGCTCACACAGTTGGTTGAACTTGAAGAAGATAGATTTATTGCAGGATTCCATCAGAAGTACAGAAGGAAAGAGAGAAGGATTATCATGATAGGCACATCAAGAAGAAAGAATTCAAGCAAGGTGATCTAGTGCTGGTATATGACAGTAAGTTCTTGAGGCATCCTGGAAAGTTCAGAATACATTGGCTCGAGCCATATGAGATCGCCTATGTTACTGAAGGAGGAGTTGCATAGTTGAAGAATTTGAAAGGAGAATGGAAGGATGGATTAGTGAATGGGAGTCGGCTAAATTTGTACTATGAAAATAAGCTTCCTCACAGATCTAAGTAAAAGAATAAGGAAAATGGTCTAGTTACCAGGTGCATTTGAAGCTAGGGTACCAAACAGAGAAAAGACAGTCTGCACAGAAAAAAGGAAGGAGGCATAGAGAGAAATGAAAAGGTTGCACTGCGGAGTATGAAGTCGAAGTAAAAAAAATAATATTAGAGATGAAGTGCCTCAGGATGAGTCACAGATGAGTGTTGGGGGCCTGTTCTCCCTTGGTTACGAAAGTAAGCGAATAACAAGGAAGAAAAGGAAAAATGCGAACTTCGCAGAAGACATAGTGAATGTTACTGGATCGAAGTGAGAAAAAGAGCAGAAAAGACAAATAGAAGTCTGAGAAAGAAATGTTTTGGATGAGGATATCAAGGACGATAGATTAACAAGGAATATGGATCATGGATAGCTCATCAAGCGGAAAAATCAATCGTTGGATGCTTTGGAGGACCGTGTGAGAAGGAAGGAAAGACAGGCTGGAAAATCCCTGAAAACGCAAGTTAAGTTGACCTAGGGTTTTAGACACCTAGGGTTTTAGACACCTAAGGTTTTGGTATCTAGGGTTTTAGACACCTAGAGTTTTGGTATCTAGGGTTTTGACACTTAGGTTTCGGCCTAAAGTTGTCGGTGAGCTATTGTAATGTATAAATAAGAACCTAGATGAGGAAAGATGGTTAAGTTCTAGTTCCAACTTGGTTGTTGACATAAGTGATTATTGTGAGAGAAAGAAGTGCTAAGTGTAAAAGCCTTTTGGTATTGTAAGATATTCAACTGGGTGTGAATTTCAGGTCCTGCAATAGGGTGTGTAGGAAGGGGAGAGAAAGCGAGGAGAAGAAAGAAGATCTACTAGCTATGAGCGCAGACAAGAACTGCATGCTTCGTCTTAATATAATATAAATCATATTTTTGTGGACATAGCCCTAGGGAGAGGGTGAACCACGTATATCTTGTGTTGTGTTTGATTGACGTTGTGTTCCTTACTCTTTGATATACTGTTATTGTGCTACTTTGTTAGATCTGTTAGATAGATGTGTGAAGTAGATTTAAGATGGAACTTGATACATAAATGCGGCCTATTATGGTAATAGATCCACTTGATATTCCCCTTGGTTGTAGACATCTATGTCCTACAACCCCCTCATAGCTTCTTTAGGTGAGACTTCATCTGCTTCGCAGGTGTTTCCGAAAGGGCCAGTAGATAGGGCTTGTCGATGCACTCTTGAGGCTGAACCCAGGGTCTGCCCCTGTGCCAACAATAAGTCAACCTAGTGCCCAGACAAGTGAAATGGGGTAGATGAGAGGGAATAAAGATGAAGAAATGGTGTTATGATGGGAGAGGACGATGAATTTTTAGAAATCCCCCTAGTGGAAAACCAAAACCTACGGACACAGGCTTACTAGTGCATCGTGTCATTCCCCCCAGACATGGTCAAGTGGGCAAGCATAGGATCCAAGCATTTGTTAGAAACCAAAGGAAGTGAATTCACATATTCAAAGGTTTTGATGATCAAAGTGACACATACCATGATACTCGAACTCATTACCTCATGGAGAAAGAACCATCTCTAACACAAGACCAAGTCAATGGTGATGGATGTTGTTGTTGCTGGCAGGGTAGAGGAGTTGAAAGTGAGAAAAGATGGGCCCTCCAGGGCCATGATAAAGTCTATCTAGCTCTCGATACTCCATGTCTAGGACCTGTGGTCCTTGAGACATGATATTCAACTTATCCCTAAAAGTGGGGGATAATAGTACTAAAAGAAATATTGTACTTGTGAAAGATATATTTTCTTGTTTCTTTGTTCTGGGAAGGTACATATTAATACTTCACTACTTCATTGGTTAAAATCCTAGGACTTTCTGATCAGTCTAACTTGTGAGAGGGGACATTTTTATAGACACTTTAACATTTTCCTTCTCAAACCAGTAGGTCACCGGGGACGTCTCCCTTGGGTCATCAACCCTAAATAGAAATATCCATCCTATTGAGGTGACAGTGATAGGATAACCTCTATTACACCAATTTGATTTTCCTAAACCTTATCCTTTGGAATAAGTACAAATTATGTGATAGCAGAGATGATCCAATCCCTACGCCGTTCACTGACGAAGTGTTAGATAATGTGGGAGGCCAGGAGGTATATTCTTTTACACATGGATTTTCAGGATACCATCAGATCTGGATTGCCAAGGAAGATCGCCATAAGACCATGTTTGCAAAATAATGTTGATCCTACCAATATATAGTGATTCCATTTGGGTTGAATAATGCCCCAACCATCTTTTCCAGGGTGGTGGTTGAAGAATTTAAGGAATTTTTTCATAAATGTTTAGAAGCATATTTTGATCATTGGATTGTTTTTAGTTTATTAAAAAATCATATTGAATGTCTAAGGTTAATGTTGAACAAATGCAGGCAGTGTCAAATTGCCTTGAATCTAAATAAGTGCATATTCTTTTCACCATTTGGAGTGTTGTTAGGTCATATTGTATGCAAGAAGGTATTGTTGGTAGATCCATCTAAAATTGATATTATAGTTGATTTAGCCCCTCCTAATTCAGTCAAAGAGTTGTGCACTGCGCTAGGACATAATGGATATTACAGGAAGTTCATTAAAGGATATGCCTAGATTATAGCACCTATGGAGAATATTTTGAAGAAATACTATCAGTTTAGTTCGACAGAAGAATTCCACCAGAGCTTCGACACACTAAAACAGAAAATGGTTGCTGCGACCATTTTGGTTTTCCGAGATTGGAGCAAGGAATTTCACATGCATGTTGATGCATCTTCCATTGCATTGGGAGATGTGTTAGAACAACCTGGTGACAGAGATATTCACCACCAGTTATCTTTTTCTAGCAGGAAGCTATCAACAACTGAGATTAATTACACCACCACTTAGAGAGAAGGATTAGCCATAGTGTATGTGCTGCAGAAATTTCGCCACTACTTGTTGGGAGGACACTTTAAAATGTTTACTGATCACTCCGTGTTGAAATAAATAGTCAACAAGCCAGTGTTGGGGGGGAGAATATGCAGATGGATTATGCTATTTCAATAATACGACTTTGAGATCGTAGTTAAGCCAGGAAGGATGAACAATGGTCATAACCACTTGTCAAGGCTAGAACATGGGGAAGAGCTGACCAGTTTGGAGGTTATACTGTTGGATGCACAGTTACTGACCATTAAAAATATTGATGACCACTTCCCATAGATAGTCCAGTTCCCGTCAACAGGAATGGCACCTAGTGAGAATAATTCCCCAGAAGAAACAACTAGTAGTGCGCACTGCCGACTTTTCACTTATAGATGGAAAACTATACAAGATGGGACCTGATGAGATATTGAGAAGGTGTTTTATAAAGGAAGAAAGACCATTGATCCTCGCAGAATCTCATGAAGGCATCGCATGAGGACATTACGCAGGGAAAGAAACTGCGCAGAAGGTTCTTAGAGCTAGTCTTTGGTGGCCTACCTTACACAGAGATGTCATGAACTATTACAAAGCCTACAATGTATGCCAAAGAGTTGGGAAACCATCCAAAAGAAATGAAATGCCATTAGCACAACTACTGACCCTACATGCATTTGAGAAATGGGCTATTGACTTCGTGGGACCTATAAACCCACCAGGGAAGTGCACAGGAGAAAGGTACATAATTACTGTGATAGAGTACTTGACTAGATGCATCGGAGCAAGAGCAATTAAGGACTGTAGTGCAACTACAGCTGTACGCTTCATATTTTATGGCATCATAACTAGATTTGGATGCACAAATATCCTCATGAGTGATCAAGGAACACATTTCATAAATAAAATAGTTGAAGCCCTGACTGAGAAATTTGTAGTCCACCATGAGAAGATCATGCCTTACTATCCCCAAGAAAATGGGACAGTGGAAGCATTCAACAAGATCTTGGAGATAGTGCTAATGAATATTTGCAGTGTGAACAGGGATGACTGGGACTTAAGAGTACCAAAAGTACTGTGGGCCTATAGAACCACTTGTAAGAAACTAACAATGAAGACCCCTTTTAATTTGGAGTATGGTCTTGAAGCCATTGTCCCAATGGAATATTTGGTACCAAGCCTAAGAATTGATGCCTTTATAGATATGGATGATACTGGAACTGTTCGAGAGAGGCTTTCCCAGTTGGTTGAACTAGAAGAAGATAAATTTATTCCATCAGTAGGTACAAAAGGAAAGAGAGAAGGCCTATCATGACAGATACATCAAGAAGAAGGCATTTAAACAAGGTGATCTAGTACTGGCATATGATCTAGTACTAGTTCATCAAACACCCTGGGAATTTCAGAACGCAATGGCTTGGACCATATGATATCGCCTATGTTACAGAAGGAAGAGCTGTGCAGTTGAAGACTTTGGATGGAGAATGGAAGGAAGGATTAGTGAATGAGAGCTGACTGAAGTTGTACTATGACAACTAGCTACCTCGCAACTCTCAGTAAAAGCATAAGGAAAATGGTCTAGGTACTAGGTGCAGTTGAAACTGGGTACCTGACACAGAAAAGACAGTCTGCACAGGGAAGGAGAGAAAACAAAGGCACACGTATCTATCTTATATACATGCATGCAAACACTGATATTATGATGGCTTAAATAAATTCTCAATTTTGCAAGTATTTTTAGTTCTTCACAGTTCACATGTGATAACCTCATAATTTAAGAACTTAACTTGCAATCTCATTGTTTAACGGCTTCAACCTTCACAACGTTCATTTTTAGTTTCGACACTTTGAGAAAGCTACAAGCACTCAAACACACTTCAACACTTAGCTCATAGGTTTAATAATTAATTTATTAGACTTAATACGACACCATTACCAACCATGTTCGCCATTTAAAATAGGGTCGGAGGAAGGAAACAGAAGGAGCTAGACCGGGGATGGTCTCGTGGCGCGCAACGTCCTTTCCGGGAGTACTTTGATATTAGGAATTACCTTTCGAGCTAGGGTGGGCCTCGTTTCCTAACTTCTTGAGCACCCAAGAGTCACTTGGTAATTGGGGGAAGAAAGTATTGGGTTGACACTTAGACAGTATTAAAATAAATCTCACGTAGCTACCGAATTTAATCCTCGGTCTACAACATTGACAATTTAATTTCACACTTGTAAGCACACTAATTTCATTATCTTTATTTTACATGTTAAGAACCTGAATAGATCTACAAATATAATCACCACAAATACTGAATACACAATAGATCCACAAAGCGATATAGAAGAAACCACACTTTATTATTACCAAACCCTTGAGGTAGGGAAACACCATACAATGGATACTATTATGGAAGGGATCCTCTCCTGTTCACTTGCCTCTTCGAGGGGGCATCCTCCTATTGAGCTACCGCTCCAAATACAATAATTATTTTCATATCTCATTACATTGTTTGAACCCATTTATATAGTGCTACAATTACCTAAGAACATTCTAGAGGAGGAATCTTCTAGAAGTAGAACCTTCTAAGAAGTCCTCTTACATTTCTTATATCTAATTACCCATTTATTATATCTAACTACAATAGTGGGCCTTATTTAATAATATAGTGGACCTAGTCCACCTTACATTGAATGGCCTCCACTATTATCACTATGGGCCCTCTAGGCCCCCCCACTACCTCTCTAGCTACCTTACATTCCATCCCCCTTATGAAAGCGTTGTCCTCAATGCTTGATGTACAACCATATATCAGGGTCCCATGGATAATTGTAGACCATAATGCTGAAGAAGACTGAAGAACCAAGGTCCCATGTAGAAAGGAAATCCACCATGCTGAAGTAGTCCAACCACCATTGTAAGCCTGGGTCCCATGTCCAAGTGCTCATGTGAACTCCCCGTGGAAGATTTTGGAACCCAATAACCAACTCCAAATGATGATCCAAAGACTGACACCTATCATGTGGATCCAAATAAGAAGATCCATCCACATAGTGGAAAATGGTCGTAGCAGAATCTGAAATGAATAATATCACTGTAGAATATGTAGACTGAACGTTGATGACTAGCTCCTGATGTGGGACATTGATGTTCTCTACAGAAGGTGGAGTAGAGTCATCAAATAAAATATGAAAGTGGTTGTCATCCCAAAAATGACAACTATCCATATACCAATCATCACAATCTACCTCAAAATCATACGAAACATATATTTCTTGATTATATTCATCCTTGAGGCCCTCCATAAGAAATATTTCATGCATGTTATTCAATGAATCTTGAATACTACAAAAACTATCATTGAGTCCGTATGTGAGACTGTTTGTGAGGCTGTCTGTGAGGCCATGTGCAAATGCATCCAATCTGTCATCCAATGTATGAAACAATTGGAATTTGAATGATTCAAGAATTTCTTTCGGGTTTTGAGAAAAAATAGTCATCTGAGCACCCTATGAACCCTTTGGTTCCGCAGCCGTCACGAAAAAACCCAAAAAAATAGAACAATAAATTACAACAAAAAATCGCGGTTTTTTCTGAAAAAAACCCTAAAAAACTGCTGAAGTTAAAATGCTCATAACTTCACTTCCCGGACTTCGTTTCGGCTGATTTTGTTTTTGAAATTCGGTGAAATTGTGAGAGGAACTCAGATCTGTAATTTGTTTGAGAAAATTTTGCCTCCAACTTGTACAGAAATAAAAACAAATCGCACCACCATCCGCGGAAAAAACCTTGAAAATTTGCAGATTTTAAAACTTCAATATCTTGACTTCCCGGACTCCGTTTTAGACGACTGTTTTTTTTTAAATTGGGTGTTTTTCTGAGAGGAACTCAGATATACAACCATTTTCTTCAAATTTTGGACATAAATATATTGAAAATGTCTGGAATGTCGCGGCCCTCTTTTTTCTTCTCCGAAAAAAACATCTGCAAAAATAAAAAATAGTTGCCCACAACTCCGGCCAAGAAAAGTGCTCTGATACCACTTGTTAAGAACCTGAATAGATCTACAATATAATCACCACAAATACTGAATACACAATAGATCCAAAGATATCTGAATATAATCACCACACAAGATATATGAAACCATATAGAAAACCACAACTTTATTATAGAAACCCTTGAGGTAGGGCAACACCATACAATGGATCCTATTATGGAAGGGATCCTCTCCTGTTCACTTGTCTCTTCGAGGGGGCATCCTCCTATTGAGCTACCACTCCAAATACAATACTTCTCTTCATGTCTCATTACATTGCTTGAACCCATTTATATAGTTCTACCATCACCTAAGAACATTCTAGAGGAGTAATCTTCTAGAAGTAGAAGCTTCTAAGAAATACTCTTACATTTATTATATCTAATTACCCATTTATTATATCTAACTACCATAGTGGGCCTTATTTAATAATATAGTGGACCTAGTCCACCTTACATTGAATGACCTCCACTATTATCACTATGGGCCCTCTAGGCCCCCCCACT
>ML790120.1:504686-544105 GCA_009831015.1 Picea engelmannii | reverse complement strand
TATCACTATGGGCCCTCTAGGCCCCCCCACTACCTCTCTAGCTACCTTACATTCCATCCCCCTTATGAAAGTGTTGTCCTCAATGCTTGATGTACAACCATATACCCGAGTCTCATGGATAATTATGGACCATAATGCTGAAGAAGACTGGAGAACCAAGGTACCATGTAGAAAGGAAAGCCACCATGCTGATGTAGTCCAACCACCATTGTAAGCCAGGGTCTCATGTCCAAGTGCTCATGTGAACTCCCTGTGGAATATTTTGTAACCCAATAACCAGCTCAAAGTGATGCTCCAAATACTGACACATGTCATGTGGATCGAAATAAGAATATCCATCCACATAGTGGAAAATGGTCGTAGCAGAATCTGGAATGAATAATACCGCTGTAGAATATGTAGAATGAACACTGGTAACTAACTCCTGATGTGGGACTTTGATGTTATCTACACAAGGTGGAGTAGAGTCATCAAATAAAATATGAAAGTGGTTGTCATCCCAGAAATGACAACTATCCATATACCAATCATCACAATCTGCCTCAAAATCATACCAAGCATATATTTCTTGATTATATTCATCCTTGAGGCCCTCCATAAGAAATCTCTCATGCATGTTATTCAATGAATCTTGAATACTACGAAAACTATCATTGAGATCGTCTGTGAGACTATCTGTGAGGCCATGTACAAATGCATCCAAACTGTCATCCAATGTGTGAAACAATTGGGCTTTGAATGATTCAAGAATCTATTTTAGGTTTTGAGAAGAAATAACCATCTGAGCATACTATGAACTCACCCAATAAGTTACGGCAGAAAATCGCGACGTTTTTTGGAAAAACCCTAAAAAACTGTTGAAGTTAAAATGCTCATAACTTCACTTTCTGAACTCCGTTTGGACTGATTTTTTTTTAAAATTGGGTGAAATTGTGAGAGGAACTCAAATATATAATTTATTTGGGCAAATTTGGCCTCCAAATTCTACTAAAAAAAAATTATCGCCGCCGTACGCGGAAAAAATACTGAAAATTTGCAGATTTTAAAACTTCAATATCTTGACTTCCCAGACTCCGTTTCAGACGATTTTTTTTTTCAAATTGGGTGTTTTTATGAGAGGAACTCAGATATACAACATTTTTCTACAAATTTCACACAAAAATATACTGAAAACTTTGAGAATGTCACGGCCCTCCTTTTTTGCTCCGAAAAAAAAAATCCACAAAAATAAAAAATATTTTCCCCAATGTCTTCCCAAGGAAAGTGCTATGATACCACTTGTTAAGAACCAATACCAAATTTGAATATATAATCAACACAATTACTGAATACACAATAGATCCACAAAACAATATAGAAGAAACCACATTTTATTATTACCAAACCCTTGAGGTAGGGAAACACCATACAATGGATCCTATTATGGAAGGGATCCTCTCCTATTCACTTGCCTCTTCGAGGGGGCCTCCTCCTATTGAGCTACTGCTCCAAATACAATAATTCTTTTCATATATCATTACATTACTTGAACCCATTTATATAGTGCTAAAATCACCTAAGAACATTCTAGAGGAGGAATCTTCTAGAAGTAGAACCTTCTAAGAAGTCCTCTTACATTTATTATATCTAATTACCCATTTATTATATCTAACTACCATAGTGGGCCTTATTTAATAATATAGTGGACCTATTCCACCTTACATTGAATGACCTCCACTATTATCACTATGGGCCCTCTAGGCCCCCCCACTACCTCTCTAGCTACCTTACATTACATGCAAGTCATTTTATGTGTTGTGGAATAATTATTTAAGTGGTTACATCTACCATCTGGAACACTTTACTTTTCAAGATTTCCATTTTAATCATTGTTCCTATGTTTGGGGTGTGATCCTTCAAGAAGTTGTGCATCCACCTGGAGGCACTCCTATGACTGGGTCTTGAGTGATTTTCGTCTTTATGCCATTGATAAGTAATCCAATAGAGTAAGATATATTGTGAGCATGCTTAGATTGATGTGTTGATGGTTATTTCATCTTGAGTATATTTATTTACTGCACATGCAAGCAACTGGTTAGTCATTTTTTGTATATCTTGTATTTAGTGTATCTGGTTTAGCCTTGTTGTAATCTTAGATATTCTTTATTGAAATCATTGTATATATCTATTGTAATCTTAGATATTCTTTCTGTATATTTGTGTCTAGTTGTATCTATCTTGTTGAAACATTTGTAAACTTGTAACTATCTTGTAACGAATCTCCCCTTAACTTAGTTGACCCCTTGCCCAATCTTAGGCACTAGTCTTAGTTGTCCTAGGAAAGGTCTGATTGTTCATAGTTAATTGTTGCACCCTGCATTTTCTTTTTAACATCATAGGCTATATTCCTCATGATCTTTTAACGAATTAAAACCAACTCCTAGAACATTAAACTCTAAATCTCATCTAGTAACTAGGCTCTACCCCCCTTGGCTTCCCTAGGAGTTAGCCTAGATGGAAGAGGCTCAAGTCAAAGTGACAGCATGGAATTTGAACCTAGGCATTGTGCCTCTAAGTTAGCAAGAATTAGCTCATGTTTGCAAGTGTGTATAAGGATGGCAACAGGCTGTTGATCAGAATGTCTGTAAACTAGATGTTGTTGCAGTCATCGATGTATGTATTGACATTGGGAAGGCTAAAAGTTAGTAGGATGCACTGGAGAAATGTTATGTAGAGATGGTTTTAGAAGTTGCCAGTGATGTTGACTATGATTGTGATGTTTATAAAGGAGATGATGACATTGTCACTTATACTTGAAATATTTCAAAATGGTTTGGAAAGAAGGAAGGCATTTAATGGTCCATCTATAATGCCAATGTCCCTATCCAAAGCACCATGAAAAGTACATATACCAATCAGAACTAGGATGAATTTCAACCCAACGATATGCCCAGGTTCGTCTTAATCTCAGAAGTGATGGACAAGTCAACCTACCAACACTCAATTTTCAATGTTTCTTTGTTTTCTATAGCAATCAAACATAGGGGTAAGGAGGATTGCATTAATAAACTATTGAGGATTTGATGATTCTGGGATTCTCAAATGTTCCATGTTATCCCCATTTTGTGGATAACTAAGGATATTATGTCTCGAGGACCTCAAGTTGCAGATATGGAGTGTTGAGAGACTACATGACCAACAATACCCTTTTCATGGATGGAAAACCCACTCACCACCACAGATGGTCACATATTTGCAGATGGCATTCACCACACCAGATGGTTTCTGGAAGGCAGTGGGCCTTGCTCCATGAGGTACAAGTCAGTATTATGGTGAGCATCATTTCAATATTTAGGATAGTTGAGTATGTCCTATATTAGATTGTTTTAGATTTCATGATATATGCTTGGACATTATTTCTTTTGACCTGCTTCACCTTGGTGGTTGACACTATGTCCTAGTAAGTGGTTTTCCTCGGGGATGGGTTTTCTATAGCAACTCCCTTAAAGAGCCATTGTATCGTTCCCTACCATACTTACCACTTTCCATCATTATTCCACTCAATTTCCTTATCTCTTGGGATTTTAGGGTGTATTGACCTAAGAAGGGGTTGTCCCTCATTCTATGGGAAGAAGGGGATGAAGGCCCAGAGGGGTTGATGTTGGGTAAACAATAAAAGCCTTGTATAAACCTTCTAGATGCTTCACCCAAGGATCACCCAAGTAAGCGTTGAAACGATTATCTTTGAGTAAAGGGGACCCACAATATAATAAAGAATGCTTAAAAGGTTAGTTGAAGGATAGGAGGTCTCATCACGAGCTGAACTATCATATCCATGTGTATCTAGTGGTATGACATTGTCATCATATGGTTACCAAACCAGGGAAATGGCTCTAAGTTGCATGGCTAAGAGAAATGGGATCTCATCACAAGCCAACCTTCTCATTTACACTAAGTGTTTGTGGGTGACATTGCCATCATTTGGTCTCCATACTAGGGCGTTGACCTTCAACCTATGCTTATGCTATATTGAAAGAAAAACAAACAAACAAACATAAAAGGCAATTGATGGGATTGGAAAAAGTGCATTGCGGATGAAGGTACCACACACCCTCTACAAAGGAACCAATGAATGAGACATTACGACCCCTTGTATGTCATGAGCCCTATTCCCATTGAGTCTTGAACCCAACCACTTCATCCACTTTACATTTCTTAGAGAGGGATCTCTTGGAAACTCTCCTTGAACTAGGGAAAGATCTACCCAGTAGGACCCCTCGTCAACCCTCCCATATTCAAGCTTGACAAGTCACATAGTGTCTTTGAGCAGTTAATTGTTTGATATAGTGATCTTTGATGCACATGCTTAGATGGATTATTTATTGATTGAATTCACTTATCATGATGTTATGACTTGAGATCCTTGGAAGGTGTGCTAGTTTGTCTTTGCAAGACCTAGTTAGTGGACAGTTTTGGGAGAACAAGCCTAGCTTGGGCTTCCATGGTGATGCAAGCCCTCGGGTGGGATGCCAAGGGCCCTCATGTAGGATGAGAAAGATCATACTTAGAAGTCCTTGATGATGAATTGGATAACATATCCCATCCCTTACTTGCCAAAATATTTTCCCAGAAGGGGAAAAACATCCTCTTTTTGAGCTTGACGTCATGTTTGGGAGGCTAAGGCATCATGGTGACAAGATATGCATTGACACTTGGACATTTTGAGGTTTTTGAGGATTTGACCATGAAGAAAGACATTTGGATGCTTGATACATGTCTTTGGGAAGCCTTACTACCCTCCTGCATCACCAACGACCTTCTCCTAGTGCCAAAACGTCCCCTAAAGGGGTGACGTCCATGTAAATTAGGGTTTTATTTGTGCAAAAATGAAATTTTAAATGAATTGTTTAATATTACTTTGTTAAGGGGGGAAGATTAGGGTTGTTGACACTATTATCCCCTAGTTTAGGGATAACTAAGGATATTATGTCTTGAGGCCCACAAGTCCTAGACATGGTGTACCGAGAGCTAGATCGACTTGAGCATGGCCCTGGAGGGCCCATATTTTCATTCTTCGATGCCTCCACTTTTTTAGCAACAAAAACATCCATCACCTCGGCCTATTCCCGTGACTCTGATCCTCAAAACCTTTGAATATGTGCATTTGATTCTTTTTGTCTTTAACGGGTGCTTGGTTCTTATGCCTATCCACTTTACCATATCTGGGGGGAATGACAGGATGCCCTAGTAAGCTTGTGCCCATAGGTTTTTAGTTTCTAGTAGGGGGATTCATGAGAATCCATCGTCTGCTCCTAGCATACTTACCAGTTTCCATGTTTCTCCCACTCATCCATCCCATTAGACTGGTCTAGGAATTGGGTTAGCCAAATATTTAAGGGCTGTACCTTACCTTGTGGGAAGAAAGGGCTAAAGGCCCAGAGGGTAAAAGTAGTTGGAAAAAGATAAAAGCCAAGAATGAAACCTTGACATCTTCACCCAGGAATCCCCGAGAAAGCAGTAAAAAGATTCTTAGAAAGAAAAAAAAATTAATAAAAAAAGACCTAGTTAGAGGATAGGGGGTCTCATCATGAGCCAACCTATTAAGTCCATGGGCATCTAGCGGCATGACACTACTATAAGTTGGTCACCATGCTAGGGTAGTGGCTCTTGGTGGCATAGAGAAGAGAAAGGGGGTCTCATCATGATCCAACCTTTTCATTTTCTTGAAATTTTTGTGGGTAACATTGCCACCATTGGTCACCATGCCAGGGCAATGTCCCCTAGCCAGCTTCTTGAAGAAAAAGCAATAAGAAAAATATGAAAGGCATGAATGGGCTTGGAAACATTTGCATCCATGACAGGTGCAACTCACCCTCTACAGAGGCACCCACAAGTAAGCCATGCATTTCCCTGCTATCACTGTATGCCTTGCCCAAACATCCCTTATCCACTTCACCCACTCATATGGCTTATATTTGATCTCCAGTGAGAATTAGCCCAATAGGATGCCTTGTCACTTCCTCCAAACTTGGCTTGTAGATTAGTATAATGTCTTTGAGCACTTGTTTGAGTAAAGGGGGTTTTATGCAATGTTTAATAAAATTGATGATTAGATGCGATTGACATTGCTATGACCTCTGTGACTTATGAGCCCATGGAGGGCGTATTTGTTGATGTGTAGGACCATACCCCGATGGACAGGTACCTTATGGACATGTACACATGGGGAGATGATTAATTTGGACCTCCATTGGGCTGAAATCCCATCAGATGGATGTTGCGACCCCAGCATGGGGCAGAGATAGATTAGAGGGTTTGCACCTGAGAAAAGGAGGACGTTCCATGAGAGGAAGCTTGGTAGATCCTTACCCATGGGGGTTGTGCCATTTCCACTAGGATGCTGGCCTTGGAAGTACCATGACATCACCCATGACACTTATGACATCATCCAACACTATGGAGGTTTTGGGAAGTATTTATGTGACAAAGTGGCATGTGTGGCATGTTACTGAGGCCCAAGAAGGCCAAACGTTTTGGCCCAGGAGGCCAACATTTCCTTAAAAGGGGCTAATTTCACCCTAAAAAGGAATGGCATCTTCATCTTTTCTTGATTTAGGGTTTGATTTTGACATTTAATGTAAAACAATATTATTATGTATTTTTGGGCATGCGGGCCTTTTGTGACTTAAAAATAAAATTAAGGTCATTGCTACTGTATAAATAGAGAGCTAAAACTCTCTTTTTCTCACCATCATTCACTCACACTTGTGTGAGGTCTGAAATTTGCACCCTTCTAGGGCTTTTGGATGAAACTTGTTGAAGGGGCTCTTTTTGGTGATTTTTGGCATTTTTCTTAGTGGAAGTTTTATAACTAGGGTTTGTCTTGATGAATAATTGGTAAGTGTAAGTGAATTTCTACAAATGGTTATAGTGTTTTACTTGCATTTTGTTAATGAAATTTCTAGAATAAACCCTAGGAAATAAACACATGTTGGTGTCCTTATTTTAATTCCCTACTAGATTATGCCAAGGAGCCCTTTTTCTATTGGAGACACTGCTAGGGCTTTGCCATTGCAACACCCTATCTTTTGTTCTTCATCCTAGCCAATTTTACTTTGTCATTGAGATAAAGAAGGAGGAAAACATGTCAAGACCTAGGGTTTGATGGTTGAAGCCTTGGTTTATCAACACTTCACCATCAAATTTCTCTTGTCTTTGGCCATACTATTATCATCTTGTTCCTTGAATTCTTGCTACTACTTGTTCACTCCATTTTCCCTATGAATGCACTAGTCTAAGACCTCTTGCTTGAGTGTTTTGATCACAATATACAAACATCCAAACCTTTGAGAAATTACTAACACCTTTCTAACCCTAGTTATATTAACTTGATAGCCCTACTATTGTTATTATTATTTCAAGTTATAGTCATACTTTGCAACACTTAAAGCTTCTAAAAGCAATTGAAAGGATCAATGCATACTTGCTTCTGATGAATGTTGGTGTTATAATATTGATAATTAGTTATTCTTGCTCACTTTGAAGCATTTATTGTTGAAGTATCGTATTGTGATTATTTCCATTTATACATCTTTTCTTACTTCATCAATATATTAGTCAATTTCTTATATTGAGAATGTCTCCAATTATATGAAGTACTAACCAGCAAGTGATCTTGCGAAATATAGTTTCTTGTTGCTTCGTTCTAGGCAGCTACATTTCTGGTTATTATTATTTTTATTGGTTGTTTAGCCATACTTTATGATCAATGGTGACTTGTGAGAGGGAAAATTTTACTTATCCTTAAACCTTTTCCCTCTCAAAAACCCAAGTCACTGGGGACGTCTCCCCTGGGCTTACCACCCTATATAGAAAGGGACATCCTATTAAGGTGACAATGATAGGATAGTCTCCCATTACATCAGTTTGTCTTCATTTACCTTTACTTTACATCTAAGTACAAACTGTGTGATAACACTTTGGTGTCATTTCCAGGGAACACTAAGTCAATTCTCCTCAAAGAAGACACTTTTCGGTAAGCCTTTCCTCAAGAATCTTTATCTTACAAGCTTACCTGGAAACTCCACTAGGGATGATTCCCTTATTTCTTTGATAATTTCAAGAAAATTATATTGCGACTCCACTGATGACAAAGCCAACTACGACTTCTCAATGGGACCTAGGGAACTTCAAACCTTTATACATGAGTAAAATCTTGGGATACCCTCGACGAATGCCCCCAAAGTATGAAAAATGACTCCCTAGATTCACTGGAAGTGCTAGGAAATGGTATGACAACCTCCCCGATGCTAACATGACGACTATGGAACAATTGGAATAAACCTTTTTCAAAAAATGGGGTATTTAGTTGGAATACAACTCAGTACTACTAAAAATACTTGAGCATATAAAGCAAACTAAGGATGAAACTGTGAGACACTTCCAGGTTATGTTTGAGAACACACTATATCAAATTCCTGAAAGTCATCATCTTGAAGACAAGTACATTATCCATCTCTATACCAATGTAATTTTAGAGCATCTAGGTTTTCCCCTCAGTAAAAAGGGCCCAAGAACGCTCGATGAAGCTCACAACATGACTAAAAGAATCAAGAAAAATATCTCCTTGTCTGAGATAAGACACTTCTTTACCTCAGGCACTTTTAGTGTGGAAAATTTAGTTTCCCTTGAAACTTTTACTGTTGATTTTCAAGAAGAAGGGGAACAAAACTTTGACCAACAAAATGATAACGGAAAAGATCTTGATGAGGTTTTTCAACCCCAAAAGGAAGAGAAAAGAATCACTGAAGACATAGTTGCAGATCTAGAACCCGAACAAGATGATGAAGTTTTGACATACTCTCCTCTCTCTGATAAATCCATCCAGCCTTTTACCCCTACACAAGAAGAAGAGAATGAGGTTACTCACTTTCCTTTTCAGGATCATGACAATGCCTTGTTTTATGATTTAGAGAAGGAAGAAGAAATGGAATCCTTGAAAAAAGAAGACCTTCCTTGTTGTACAGTTGAAGATGAAGGGGAAACTGAGGATAAAACAATGATGCATGTTGAAGACTCCCAAGTCCTCAAAGATCCTGCACAAGAAGAAACAAACACAGTAAGTTACCCTCATCTCCATGATTTTGATAATTCTCTACTTTATGATTTGGGAAATGAGGAGGAGATGGATGAGCCCTGGAATGTTTTGAATCCTTAATGTCATGATATAGATAGTCTCCATGATTTTGATAATTCTCTACTTTATGATTTGGGAAATGAGGAGGAGATGGATGAGCCCTAGAATGTTTTGAATCCTTCATGTTATGATATAGATAGTGACACAGTTAATATTGATGAGTTCATACATGTCGGAAGATGTAAGTGGGATGTGGTTGATTATGGTATGGACCCCATTTACGAAATTGACAATCATTTCCAAGTTTTGTCGTTATAGTTATCGTAATAGGTTACTCTTGATTTTGACAAGTGGCAATAAGGAGATGATACAATTATCGATACTTTCCAAACACCCAAGGTTGACCTAGTTTCATATTTTTCTAATGATTTTCGGTCATACCTTGAGGATTTTGATGAGTAATCCTCTAAGAACTTGGATTCATTCCATGAAGAGGATTATCAACCACCATTGTGCTCAGGTCTTGGTCGAATTAAGGACATTGTTTTCCTGAAGAAGGATTCTTGTGACAGCTTTCTCCAGCCACCTTCGATTACTTTACCTTGTTGTGTCATTAAAGGTGTAGTTGGGAAGTATGTCTTTTGTATTGAGTTTCCTATAGGGAAAACCCTAGAGTTCAAGGGTAGTTTGAACACTCCAAGAAAAGGTCTATAGGTATATCATCTAAACCTTTTAATCTTCCCTTAAGAATTTGTTGGTCTTCTTCTGGATCATTTTCAATCATTTCCCAGATTTCAGATTATGAGTACGTCCTAGGTATCCATCTTTCAGACCTTTTTAGTCAGTTTTCTGAACCTTTGACTTTTCACGATCCCTTCCTGAAGTGGATTGAGCACTTTCCTAAGAGAATGACTTGGCATGATTTTATCCCTCCCACCCGCCTCCATGAGTTGGACTTTATGGTTTCCGATGATATCATACACTCTCTAACCCATGTAATTTTTGTGCTTAAGTTATCATTGTTTTGGATTATGATGAAGCATAGATGCTGGTACTGTGAGACTTTTCTAGGATGGTTTCACTGGCCATTTCACTACACCTACTATTCAACCGACAGGTAAGTACATGTAAGTAGGCATTTTCATTCATTGTACATACCATTTGCATTTCATGCTAGAATAGTTTTTCTTTCATACTTGTATATATGCTAAATTTCATTTTGAAACGTATGAGTTGGGGGTGATATCACCACCCCAAATGAATGCTAACAACTTTATGTTGAGATCAAGCAAGTCACAGGTTATGCCAGAGATGTTGAGGTTCTCATGCGCTTTATGGTGAGCACATGTCCCTGAGTTGGAGCCAGATGTTATCCCCTAGTTTAGGGATAACTAAGGAGATTATGTCTCAAGGCCCATAGGTCCTAGACATGGAGTATCGAGAGCCAGATCAACTTGAGCATGGCCTTGGAGGGCTCATATTTTCATTCTTTAGCACCTCCACTTTGTTTGCAACAACATCATCCATCACCTCGACCTGGTCCTATAGCAGAAATGGATCTTTCTCCATGAGGTAATGAGTCTGGGTATCATGGTATGTGTCACTCTGATCCTCAAAACCTTTGAGTATGTGCATTTGATTGTTTTTTTCTCTAACAGGTGCTTGGATATTGAATATGTGCAATAGGACGTATACATCGATCCCTATACGTGTGCATAGTAAGCCGCGTACAGGCACACAAATGACCAAAAGAGAGGGTTCTAACTCAAATTTGTGTTTTGTTTTAACAGGATGGTGCTTGAATGGCGAGAAAGGGAACATTAAGAAGTTGATGTTGTTGTAGATTGAGATATGTCTATCAGGGTTACTGGGACCCTGATAGCGAGAGCTTCAATCGCGATGGGAAACCGTTGAGAATTGAAGTGGAGGACATCTATTTTCTGACCGGTTTATCACGTCGGGGGGAGTTTGTGAACCTCAAATCACGGGGGGCAGGAAGTGGGATGAAGACACAAGAATATATTGAATCCCATTGTATAGATAGGACCCCTAAGGTAGGGATTCAAGTCCCGATCTGGGTAATAAACAACCTCAGTTTGAAGATCATTGTTCTAGTTTTAACTAGGATCATAGGTTCAACTTCATTCCACCAGGCATCGAGATTGCTCATGTTTTATGAAGTGCAGTGTGTGAGACCCACGGTGTACGATTGGTGCACCTCACTATTGGCCAATATGAAGAGCCAGTTGACAAAGTGTAAACAGGGGGGTAAAAGGAATTACGAGTTTGCCTCCATCTTGTGCAACTTCTTCTTCGAGCGAGTTCCAGGCTTGGGACCTAGAGTTGAGATTCTGCCGAGAGGACCTCGCGATCCAGCCATGGCATGGTGGACCAAGGTGATGAGGCGGCAGGGAGGAGGAAGGGTGTAGACACCCTACAATGAGGACTTTTTCTACTAGTGGTGAAGACAGGTTATCGCTCTGGATGACTATCCCTATGAGGGGATCGACTTCAGTGGAGATCCAGACATGCCACTTCCACCAGGAGCCACTTATGGTGACATAAGTATGCCAAAATGTTTTTACTTATTTCATTTTTTTGTATTTTTGTATAATTAGGACAAAAATATTTTGGATGGTGGCTAAGTATTGATTAGAAATTTTTGTGTCGCAGATGTAGTTCCATGATGGCCAGAGGGCTTCCCTCGACATCAACGAAGGAACTGGGGAGATGAAGTGGTGGGAGGAGAGGTTGAGAGGGTGTTACAAAACGTGCAGGGAAACTTCTCATGTCTAACACACATGATACCCATGGTTTAGGTAGAGGATATGCCTGAAGCCATGCAGGGACAGGTGGTTGGTGTACCCCGGGCATGGGTACGACTGTTTCGGCATCTTGAAAATGTCGTGGTTTTCTACCATAACACACATCCGATGCCACAGGCATATATGTTGTGGGATATTATGATACTGGTTGTATATGTATATGAGGGTGTTAGCCCCATTTTGTACTATAAACACCATATTTTTTGAAATATATAAAAGGGATCTTCGAAATTACTTATATTTTTCAATGTGTACATTGATTAGATGGTTTGTTTGATTTTAAATATGTGACAAATGCCAATCTAAAACATAGTTAGCATAATCATCAAATACATAATTAGAACTTCTAGGAATATGATAATATGTAATAAAATCAAAATGTCATTCTAAAAGATGTACCCGTAGGAATTGTTGGAGTAAAGAAGGATCATGCATGCAGTAATGGTCATTCAGTAACAGTCATTCAACTGACACACTACTAACTAGGAATCTAGGTGAACTTCTAATGTATGGATTCCATGTGAGATAGAATCATGTAAAAGTTCTATAAAAATGCTATATTCGGCCACATTGTTCATGGATGGCCCTAGGCATATTCCTCCTTAAGACACAAATAGACCCTCGGGTGAATAAATCACCCGAGCGGTGGAAGCCAAGTTCCGTATGTGATGAATGGCCCCATCTATGAATCCTAAGTAGACTAACGACTCCGTTGACATCTATCAACCAAGTGAAAATTCGATAAGCAACCCGAAGAAGAAAAATAAAAATATATATACACTAAATTACATTAGTATATAAAGAGCTCCGCCTAATCTTGGGGCTCGAGCATAGTATCATTTCAAGTAGAGCCCATTTCTAGGCTCAACCAACTTATTCCCTTCGTAATATTCCAACTCATAGGCTCCTTTTTCTAGCACACGTTGCACGATGTAAGGCCCGTGCCACATGGGTTTAAACTTGCCTGCCCCCATCGGTTCTTTGGCTTCTTGATACAATATGACCAAGTCACTCTCAGCGTACAACCAAGGATAGCCAGACTTATCATATTGAACCTTGACACGTCGACCCATCTCGATGCTACTCATCAAGACTCTCTAGGTGTACAAGGCATCGTTCAAGATCGGAAGTGTCAGTTAGGAGCGCGACTACCAACTTAAGAGAAGGGATTTCACATTCAATGGGTAATATTGAATCCACATCATGTATTTATTGGAAAGGGGAAAATCCGGTGGCTATCTTGACTGAGGTTTGGTATGCCCAAAGTGCAAGATATAGCATGATGTCCCAGTCGGACTTACTTTGACTGACATTTTTTGCAAAATGGTCTTGAGATACTTGTTCTCTACTTGTCCATTTGCTTGGGGATAATAAGGAGAAGAGTGACCATGCTTAAACCCTAGTTTAGCTGCTAGTTCTTTCATCATCTCATTTTGAAAGTGACTGCCATGGTCAGTGACAATATCACTTGGGATACTGAACTGGGTGATAATCTAATTGAATACGAAGCATGTTGCAGTAGTCCTATCAGATTTAATTGTAGGCATGGCCTCGTCCCACTTAGTAAAGTAGTCGACTACCATGATAATGTGTTGATTCCCCTAGCTGAAGTTGGGTTGCAATGAATGAAGTCCACCCCCCACTCAGTGAAGGGACTGTCGATAATAATTGGGTGAAGAGGGGATGGATGCAAGGGAATTTTTCGAGTGACAGGGGTGACACTTCTCAACCACTTCAATACAATCCTTAAAGATAGTAGGCTAGAAATAACCTGCTCACAAACTTCTTTGGGTTGTCGCAAGCTCGGATAAATGACCACCACAAGCCCCACTGTGGCAATCATTTAGGATAGACTCATCCTCTTCATGAGTTAATAAATGACGCAAGATATCATCTATTCCTCGATGATACAAAGTGTCACCGACAATAGTATATTTCTTGGCTTGGTATCTGATACACCATCGATCATCTCGTGAGAGATGTTGAGGGAACTTCAAAGTTTGAAGATAGAGCATGATGTCTCCATACTGGGGGTCAGACGATGAGACAAGAAATATGTGTTCATCTGCAAATGAATCAACATGGATAACGTCCTCATCTAATCATGGGAAAATAATCAGATATCAACTCTACAAAGATTAAGGACTTCTTCGATTTAGCAGAAGCGAAATCGAGATCAAACTCCTACAAAATGACAATCCATTTATTATATTTCCCTCCTATGATATGTCGGGTACGGATGTATTGAAATGGATTGACATCAACAACCACCATAGTCTTTCAAATTAATATGTAATGACACAAATGTTGGACTCCGTGAACGACAACCAAATCTAGCTTTTCGATGTGAGTGTAGTTGAGTTCAAGACTAAGTAATGTTTGACTAAGATAATAAATAACATGCTTGTGGAGCTCGTCATCCTTCTGAACTAGAACCATACCAATCGTATCCTCGGATGTGGCAATGTAAATTAAGTAATCTCTATTGTAGTCTAGAGGCTTTAACAGAGGCGCTGACACTAAAGCTTTCTTCAAAGCATCAAGGGACTCTTTGGCTCGTTGATCCTAGATAAAAGGGGTGTCCTTCTTCAAAAGAAAAATGATGTGTCATAGTCTAGGCTCATGATGCTATTCACTAAGGGTTTGATGGAACCCTTGAAGGGTTGGGTAAAGGCTTTTAAGCCTACCAACCTACAGGATGCTATCTAGAGGAGGAGAGACCTAGGACTAGCTGCAAAGCTGAAATTTGTGCCTAGACCACCTCTTAACACTGGAGGAAGAGACCAGAGACCTTCGATGAACCTAGGAGGGAGTGACCCAAGGGGGTTTGATAGGGGAAGAGGTAGGATGGACAAGAATACTAGAAGGGAACTAAAGAGGAAGAAACTATGCTACACATGCAAAGAGCCATGGAACCCATCCCACAAATGCATGGGTCGTGGCATTACATAGAGGTGGCATTACAAGTGCATTACATAGAGGTGACATTACAAGTGCATTACATAGAGGTGACATTAAAAGTGCATTACATAGAGGTGACATTAAAAGTGCATTACATAGAGGTGACATCAGACAATGAAGAGGATGAGGATTTCGGTCACATCTAGAACATAGAGGCAATCACCACCAAAATTGCAGAGGAGACATTACATAGAGGTGACATTACAAGTGAATTACATAGAAGTGGCATTAGGCAATGAAGAGGATGAGGATTTCGGTCACATCCAGAACATAGAGGCAATCACCACTAAAATTGCAGAGGAGGGGGCTATAGGTCATGAAAGTACAACATAAGAGAGAGCTACTTTATCAAGATTTCAGCACGTGTGGACAAAAAGGGGACGATTCACTATGCACCAGAGATTCATGGGATCATTGACAAACATGGTAAGATGTTTGGACCTATTCCACCAGGTGTGCCACCTGACAGGGGATTTGTGCATATCATTGAGTTAGAGGAAGGAGAAAGCCAATCATCACCACACCTTACAGACACCCAAATAAGTACACGGATGAAATAGAGAAGGAAATCAAAGAGCTCTTGGATATGGGGCACATCAGGCCAAGTTCCAACCATTTTGCCTCTTCAGTGGTGTTGGTCAAGAAGAATGATGGAACCATGCACATGTGCATTGAATTCAGGGAACTAAACAAGAAAAAATAAAAAACAGATATCCCATACCAAGGATTGACGAGTTACTGGACGAGCTTCATGGGGCTAAAATTCAGTAGGATGCATTGGAGAAATGTTATGTAGAGATGGTTTTAGAAGTTTCCAATGATGTTGACTGTGATTGTGATGTTTATAAAGGAGATGATGAAATTGTCACTTGTACTTGAAATATTTCAAAATGGTTTGGAAAGAAGGAAGGCATTTAATGGTCCATCTATAATGCCAATGTCCCCATCCAAAGCACCATGAAAAGTACATATACCAATCAGCACCAGGATGAATTTCAACCCAACGATATGCCCATGTTTGTTTTAATCTCAGAAGCGATGGATAAGTCAACCTACCAACACTCAATTTTCAATGTTTCTCTATTTTCTATAGCAATCAAACATAGTGGTAAGGAGGATTGCATTAATAAAGTATTGAGGATTTGATGATTCTAGGATTCTCAAATGTTCCCTGTTATCCCCATTTTGTGGATAACTAAGGATATTATGTCTAGAGGCCCTCAAGCTGCAGATATGGAGTGTTGAGAGACTACATGACCAACAATACCCTTTGCATGGATGGTAAACCCACTCACCACCATAGATGGTCACATATTTGCAGATGGCATCCACCACACCAGATGGCTTCCGGAATGCAGTGGGCCTTTCTCCATGAGGTACAAGTCAGTATTATGGTGAGCATCATTTCAATATTTAGGACAGTTGAGTATGTCGTATCTTAGATTGTTCTAGATTTCATGATATACGCTTGGACATTATTCCTTTTGACCTGCTTCACCTTGGTGGTTGACATTGTGTCCTAGTAAGTGGTTTTCCTTGGGGATGGGTTTTCTATAGGAACTCCCTTAAAGAGACATTGTATCGTTCCCTACCATACTTACCACTTTCCATCATTATTCCAAAAAACTACTTTCAGGTGTCACTATGGCCGCTATGAGTTATTACTGATGCCATTTGGCTTAACCAATGACCTCCCCACATTCCAATCATGTATGAACCATGTCTTCAACAAACAGTTAATGAATCATCTTCTTGTTTTCTTTGATGACTTGCTAATATATAGCAAGACGTGGGACGAACACCTTTAGCATGTGGAGCAGATATTGACTATCATGGAGGAACAATCATTGTATTCCAAGAAGTCCAAATGTGAATTTGGAATGACAGAGGTCCTCTACTTGGGACATATTAGTGGGGTTAAAGGAGTACAGGTACATGAGGAGAAAATTCAGGCCATAGTTGAATGGCCCATGCCCAAAACCCTTACAAAGTTGAGGGGATTTCTGGGCATCTACAACTATTACAGGAGATTCATCAAAGGGTTATCCCAATCGTGTGCACCCTTGACCGATCTAACAAAGAAAGGAGCCTTTAGATGGAGTGAAGAGGCCCAAGCCACCTTCAACAGAATGAAGAAAGTAATGAGCACATGCCTTGTGTTGGCACTACCATATTTCAGCCAACCTTTCACCTTGGAGTGTGATGCCTCTAGAGAAGGCATTATGGCCATATTGATGCAGACTAGGCACCCTCTTTCCTATGGGAGCCGAAAGCTTAGGGGTCCTAAGTTACTTTACACTATCTACGACAAAGAGATTTTGGCTATCATGCATGCCTTGGCCAAATTTCGACAATACTTAGTCAGTGCTAGATTTATGGTAAAATCATATCACAATAGCCTTAAGTACTTCTTAGAGTAGAGACGAAAGACAACAGAAGTGGGTCAGTAAGATTCATGCCTATGACTTTGACATTGAATTCATCAAAGGGAAAACCAACGTAGTGGAAGATGCATTATCCAGGAGGCCATCAGTCTATGCCATGACATATGAATTAGTTGATTGGAAGGACCACCTTGTGATGGAATACTGAAAAAATTGGTCCGCTTGTCAGGTGATAGATGGACGGGTACAGGATAATAACTTCAGGGTCATAGAGGGCATCATCTACTACAAGGGCCAAATATTTTTGGTTCTTGAATCAACCTTCAAGGGCAAGATACTACAAGCTTGTCATGACTCACAAGTGGCAGGGCACCAAGGGATTGGAAAGACTTACAGGCAGGTAAGGCAGAGGTTCTCATGGAAGGGCCTCAAGGAGGATGTGATGAGTCACATCAAGGAGTGTACTACTTTTCAAGAGAATAAGGATGAGCACACTCATCCAGCGGGACTATTGCAACCTTTACACATGCCCAAGCATAAATGGGAGAGTATCTATGTTGACCCTTGTTTATGAAAGTAAGCAAAGATCAAGGAAGAAAAGGCAAAATGTGAATTGTGCAGAAGACACAATGACTGCTACTAGGACAAAGTGAGCAAAAGAGAAGAAAATATGGAGAGAAGTAAAAGGGATGAGGAGATCGAGGATGACAGATCAACAAGGAAGAAGGATCGTGGACAAATCAACAAGTGGAAAAAATCACCGTTGGATATTTTGGAGCACCTCGCAAGGAGGGAAAGACAGGCTAGTGAAGCCCTAAAAATGTAGGTCAAGTTGACCTAGGTTTATAGACACCTAGGTTTTTGGTATCTAGGGTTTTGACACCTAGGTTTCGGCCTAAGGATGTAGGTAATGGATTGTAATGTATAACTAGAGGTCTAAAGGACCTGGGATGGGTTGGTGTCAAGGTGGTGTTATGATTATTGTGGTTGTCTTTGTCATTGTGTGATCGAGTGAGTAATATTACGTGAGGGAGAAGTGTTGAGTACGAGAGCCTTATGTACTATAAGATATTCAGCTCGGTGCGAAGATCAACCTTGCAGTTGGGTGCACAGAGAGAGGAGAGATAGAGAGGAGGAGAAAGAAGATCTTCTAGCTGAGAGCGTAGACAAGAACAGTATGCTTCACCTTAATATATTATAAAGCACAGTTTTATTGACATAGCCCTAGAGAGAGGTTGAACCACGTATACCTTGTGTTGTGTGTTATTGATGCTATGCTATTTTCCCTTTGATATATTGTTATTTCATTATTGTGTTAGATCTGATAGATAGTTGTGCGAAGTAGAGTTAAACTGGTAAGAGAAATATAAATGTTGTGTCATTCTAGTATTAGATCCACTTGTTATTTCCCTTGGTTGTAGACATCTCTGTCCTGCAACCCCCCCATAGCTTCTTTGGGTGAGACTACATCTGCTTTGTAGGTGTTGCCAAAAGGGCCAATAGTTAGGGCATGTTGGTGCGCTCTTGGAGCCGAACCCTGGGTCTGTCCTTGTGCCAACAAATGGTTATGTTCCAGGACATTAATATTCTTGAGGGAATGTCAAGGTGGTTCCCATCATAGACATATACTCAGAAGTGGATAGAGGATCAAGAAAAGAACTTTTTTGAAGCCCAGAACAAGAACACTAATCTTAGTATAGAGGATTGGTTAAGAAGATATATCTTTACTGATATACATGAGATTTTCTTTGGAGGAATCCATCAGGAGCTATATGAGTGGTTAGATAGGTTATAAGATACCTAGTTTGAGGTCAGATCTAGGCCAATTGTGGTCTCGATGTCGACGCTAATCAAGAAGGTCAAGAGAGTTGATAATGTTGTGTCAAGAGAAGTAGATCACTAGTTTGATATCACCATTGGAGGGTACATCACCAAGTTTGTTGTTGACAGAGTAGATTCATATAGCCAAGCCAAGAGATATTTCTTCAAGGAACCAGAGGAAATTTTTTACATTTTCTGAGGTTGAGGATCAAGATGCTATTACATGAGAAGAACTTCTTGAAGATACAGTAGATTGGTCGGATCTGGAAAAGATAATCGTTAGGAATTCAGATAGCAACAATAACACAGAGGTTGTACATACATGCAGTGGGAGAGAGTTCAGAGAAGTTCATCTTGAAAACCTCTTTAAGTAGAACTATGAGGACTAGGGTTTCTACAGAGGAGAAGAGGCAGATCTGACAGACGAAGATCACTCAACACCCATTAGGGCGAAGGAAGGTAAAATTGAAGATCCTCGCCGAGAAGAGCCAGAAGCCTCAGGAACTGCACAGACTGTTGAAGTAAGTACTATTATCCCTCATGTTGATTCAGTAGCATTAAGAAATTAGGGTAATCCAAGCTAACAGAGCATTCAGAGAACAATCACTAGTAGTCCACCACATACTCAATCAATAAACCTAGGAAGTTCTATGGAAGATGAGATGAGGCTTACTATTTTTAGGGGAGATGGATCTGAAGATCCTCATCGGCACTGGTTCCTATGTGAAGTCATATGGAATATTAAAAATGTCACTGATGAAGCTATTAAAATAACTCAATTCAGCATTACCCTAAGGGATCATGCACTGAGCTGGTACATGAAGCTTGTCCAAGGACTTTCACAGCCTAATTCGATGAATGCGATTACTGATGCCACTATGGCCACTAAGGTGTCACTATGGCCACTATGAGTTATTACTAATGCCATTTGACTTAACCAATGACCTCCCCACGTTCCAATCATGTATGAACCATGTCTTCAACAAATAGTTAAGGAAGCATCTTCTTGTTTTCTTTGATGACTTGCTAATATATAGCAAGACATGGGAGGAACACCTTTAGCATGTGGAACAGATATTGACTATCATGGAGGATCAATCATTGTATTCCAAGGAGTCTAAATGTGAATTTGGAATGACATAGGTCCTCTACTTGGGATATATTAGTGGGGTTAAAGGTGTACAGGTACATGAGGAGAAAAATCAGGCCATAGTTGAATGACCCATGCCCAAAACCCTTACAAAGTTGAGGGAATTTCTGGGCATCTACTGCTATTACAGGAGATTCATCAAAGGGTTATCCCAATAATGTGCACCCTTGACCGATCTAACAAATAAAGGAGCCTTTAGATGGAGTGAAGAGGCCCAAGCCACCTTTGACAGAATGAAGAAAGTAATGAGCACATGCCTTGTGTTGGCACTACCATATTTCAGCCAACCTTTCACCTTGGAGTGTGATGCCTCTAGAGAAGGCATTATGGCCATATTGATGCAGACTAGGCACCCTCTTTCCTATAAGAGCCAAAATATTAGGGGTCCTAAGTTACTTTACACTATCTACGACAAAGAGATTTTGGCTATCATGCATGCCTTGGCCAAATTTCGGCAATACTTAGTCCGTGCTAGATTTATGGTAAAATCATATCACAATAGCCTTAAGTACTTCTTAGAGTAGAGACGAAAGACAACAGAAGTGGGTCAGTAAGATTCATGCCTATGACTTTGACATTGAATTCATCAAAGGGAAAAACAATGTAGTGGTAGATGCATTATCCAGGAGGCCATCAGTCTATGCCATGACATATGTATTAGTTGATTGGAAGGACCACCTTGTGATGGAATACTGAAAAAAATGGTCCTCTTGTTAGGTGATAGATGGATGGGTACAGGATAATAACTTCAGGGTCATAGAGGGCATCATCTACTACAAGGGCCGAATATTTTTGGTTCCTGAATCAACCTTCAAGGCCAAGATACTACAAGCTTGTCATGACTCACCAGTGGTAGGGCACCAAGGGATTGGCAGGACTTACAGGCAGGTAAGGCAGAGGTTCTCATGGAAGGGCTTCAAGGAGGATGTGATGAGTCACATCAAGGAGTTTACTACTTTTCAAGAGAATAAGGATGAGCACACTCACCCAGCGAGACTGTTGCAACCTTTACCCATGCCCGAGCATAAATGGGAGAGTATCTATGTGGGTTGTTGTTTATGAAAGTAAGAAAAGATCAAGGAAGAAAAGGAGAGAAGTAAAAGGGATGAGGAGATCGAGGATGACAGATCAAGAAGGAAGAAGGATCATGGACAAATAAACAAGCGGAAAAAATCACCATTGAATGCTTTGGAGCACCTCACAAGGAGGGAAAGATAGGTTGGTGAAGCCCTAAAAATGTAGGTCAAGTTGACCTAGGTTTCTAGACACCTAGGTTTTTGGTATCTAGGGTATTGACACCTAGGTTTTGGCCTAAGGATGTTGGTGAGGGATTGTAATGTATAACTAGAGGTCTAAAGGACCCAGGATGGGTTGGTGTCAAGGTGGTGTTATGATTATTGTGGTTGTCTTTGTCATTGTGTGATCGAGTGAGTAATATTATGTGAGGGAGAAGTGTTGAGTACGAGAGCCTTCTATACTGTAAGATATTCAGCTGGGTGCAAAGATCAACCCTGCAGTTGGGTGCACAGAGAGGGGAGAGATAGAGAGGAGGAGAAAGAATATTTTCTAGCTGAGAGTGCAAACAAGAACTGTATGCTTCACCTTAATATATTATAAAGCACAGTTATGTTGACGTAGCCCTAGAGAGAGATTGAACCACATATACCTTGTGTTGTGTGTTATTGATGCTATGCTATTTTCCCTTTGATATATTGTTATTTCATTACTATGTTAGATCTGATAGATAGTTGTGTAGAGTAGAGTTAAAGCACAGTTTTGTGGATGTATCCCTAGAGAGAGGGTGAACCACGTATACCTTGTGTTGTGTGTGATTGATGTTATATTATTTTCCGTTTGATATATTGTTATTTCATTACTGTGTTAGATCTGATAGATAGTTGTGCAGAGTAGAGTTAAACTAGTAAGAGAAATATAAATGTTGTGTCATTCTAGTACTAGATCCACATGGTATTTCCCTTGGTTGTAGACATCTCTATCCTGTATCCCCCCCATATCTTCTTCGAGTGAGACTGCATCTTCTTTGTAGGTGTTTCCAAAAGGGCCAATAGTTAGGGCATGTTGGTGCAATCTTGGAGCCGAACCCTGGGTCTGTCCCTGTGCCAACAAATGGTTTTGTTCCATGACATTAATCTTCTTGAGGGAGTGTCAAGGTGGTTCCCATCACAGACAGATATTCAGAAGTGGATAGAGGATCAAGAAAAGAACTTTTTTGAAGCCCAGAACAAGAACACTAATCTTAGTACAGAGGATTGGTTAAGAAGATATATCTTTACTGATATACATGAGATTTTCTTTGGAGGAATCCATCAGGAGCTATACGAGTGGTTATATAGGTTAGAAGATACCTATTTTGAGGTCAGATCTAGGCCAGCTATGGTCTGGATGTCAATGCTAATCAAGAAGGTCAAGAGATTTGATAACGTTGTGTCAAGAGAAGTAGATCACTAGTTTGATAGCACCATTTGAGGGTACATCACCGAGTTTGTTGTTGACAGAGTAGAGTCATATAGCCAAGCCAAGAGATATTTCTTCAAGGACCCAGAGGAAAATTTTTACATTTTCTAAGGTTGAGGATCAAGATGCTATTACATGAGAAGAAATTCTTGAAGATACAGTAGATTGGTTGGATCTAGAAAAGCTAATCTTTAGGAATTCGGATAGCGACAATAACATAGAGGTTTTGCATACATGTAGTGGGAGAGAGTTCAGAGAAGTTCATCTTGCAAACCTATTTAAGAAGAACTAAAAGGACTAGGGTTTCTACAAAGGATAAGAGGCAGATCTGACAGACGAAGATCACTCAGAACCCATTAGGACGAAGGAAGGAAAAATTGAAGATCCTCGCCGAGAAGAGCCAGAAGCCTCAGGAACTGCACAGACTGTTGAAGTAAGTACTATTATACATCATGTTGATTCAGTAGCATTAATCAATCAGAGTAATCTAAGATACCAGAGCATTCAGAGAACAATCACTAGTAGTCCACCACATACTCAATCAAGAACTCTAGGAAGTTCTATGGTAGATGAGATGAGGCTTACTATTTTTAGGGGATATGGATCTGAAGATCCTCATCAGCACTGGTTCCTATGTGAAGTCGTATGGAATATTAAAAATTTCACTGATGAATCTATTAAAAGAACTCAATTCAGCATTACCCTAAGGGATCATGCACTAAGCTAGTACATGAAGCTTATCCAAGGACTTTCATAGCCTAATCCATTGAATGCGATCAAGAATTCATTGATTGTAGAGTTCAAGAAACCCAAATTAGAATCACAATGTATTACAGAGATGAAAGAGATCAAGCAGAAGGTAGCTGAACTTGTTTGGGAATTCGATCAGAGATTCAAGACCTTGGCTGGCCGATTGACTTTTCAGATCCCAGATGAGAAGAACAAAGAATGGTTCATTGTTTCCCTCTTACCACACATTAGAGTTCCTCTAATGTAACATAATATTTCTTCATAGGATGAGGCTGGAAATCGCCATGAAGTTAGAGTCAGCCCCTATGGGAGAATCCAGCTCAGGTATAAGTCAAATATTGAGTCAACTAACTAGTTTGTCTCTACAGGCTGAAGATATGAAGAAAGACAAGGGAAAGGATAAAAGAGAAGACATCCGGTGTTTCATATGCAAATCAGAAGGCCATGAAAAGGAACATTGCCCCTTATTTCATGAATACTTGGCCTCTGGAGCTTCGAGCCCTTTGAAGCAAGTCACCCTACCTTGGTGCGAGGAATGCAGAAATAGACATCACCCTGGTGAGTGATATTACATGCAAAACTATGTTCAGACACCCACAGATTCATATTTCACGTTCTGTAAGTTTGTGGGGCATGATGATAGAGATTGTAGGGCTTATGACCTCATGCACAAAAAGTCAAGATACATATACAAAATTCAAGGCGAAGTACAACAAGAAGGAAACACTACGCAGTATAACTCCTCTGCAAGAGGAAACTTCAATCCTTAAGGTGGATTCAGAGGACAAGGACGAGGAGGAGGTATGGGTTGAGGTTGAGGATAGATCATCTGTTACAACTACACACAACCAGGACACCTAGCAAGGGACTTTCAGAACCCTTTCACTACTTGCAGCTGCTGCAGTTCCTTCGAACACATTATAGAAGATTGTCATGTGCTGCTAGCTAACCTTCAGGAAAGACGAGGACCTCAGAAGAACCCGCAAGTGCAACTGATATATGTTGAACCTCATGGATGAGAGCATTGTACAAGAGATACAAAATTTAATAAAACTTTATGATCTAGCAAAGATACATCCCTTACTAAATAGGGTACTACATCAAATCGCTAAAAAGAGAAGGACAAATAAGGAATTACACTTGAATGCTCAAATAGGAGAATATGATATAGATTATGTGGTCCTCGACTTAGGGTTGGAGGTCAATGTCATGATGAAGCAAACCTTGATCTACTCCCCTATCAGGCTTATGATGGTTAATCAATAGGAAGTAAGCCCCTTTGGAAGATTGGAACATGTCCCTGTGGACATCGACAGAGTAAGAATGTTTGTAGATTTTGACATAATTGAGATAGTTGATGACAATTTCCCTTACCCTGCACTATTAGGAATTGATTGGGATTTAAATAATTCCACTGTGGATGATTTAAATAAAAGACAAATGAATTTTGAAAGATATGGTCTTAGGTTCATTTCACCTTTGGATCCATATGAAGGTCAACGATACACAGAACCTATCAGAGAAGAATACCATGCATATGAACTGGAAAACATATACAAATTAACAGCCAAGCAACATGATTACATTAATCCTACGACTGGTGGAAACCTATGTTAGTGAAGTGACAATGCATGCTCATCAGATTCAAAAGAAGCACTGGAGAACTGACAGAACAAGATGTATGAAGTATCTACAAGGAGATGTGGTAGATTAACCAGATAAGTTTGGTGGATTGGCACAACTGTAAGTAACTTGCTCACTTTTGATGGTCTGAATCCTTTAGAAACCTTCATGTCACAATTCTAAGCAAGTGTACCAATGAAACCAATATTGTTGGAAATGAATGAGGCCTTGATATAAACATCAACAAGATGGTGGGGAACACACAAAAACATCATTACAGAATGGGTACAATGTCGTACCCTGATGACCACGCAGTGTTCAGCATAAGTAGAAGGCTGCGAAGTTCACTACATGGTCGAAGCTACCCAAAGGACCATGTGCAAAGTTGTGAGGAATCCTGGAGAACCATTCCTCAAGAGAAGTGGGTGCACAAATTCATTAACACACTAGACACAACCCCTATCAACTGGTACCTTCAAGTGGAGTTGTGCATCATCACTGCAGATTGGGAAGGTATGGCTCAAAAATTTGTAACCACCTTCTTATTTGATAGTCAATATCATAGATGATTTTAGGGGCTAAATTTCGCTCATGGGCTAATTTTATATGGTTTTTCCAAAAATGAGATTCCCTATTTTAAAAATGATTCGCTCAAATTCTAAAGGATCAAATTATTTTACCTTAAAAATCGCCAAAATTTTATAAAAACTATATAAAATACTTAAAAATTTGAATATTTTTAAAAAAATATCGCCAAACATTTATAGTTGACATATGAAGGATTAGTAATATTCGCCAAGGTTTCTACATTTTAAAATGAATTTCCATCCTTAAAATCATCCTTGGTCAATATCCTTCAGTAGATCACACGTTACAGATTGTAATACAAAAAGTATTCGAGGAGGCCTCTAGCCCCCCTTTAGAACAATAAGAGGACGAATGGACTACGCCTCTCTAGAAACTGCAATGTTGTTAGAACATCAATGTTGATGAAGACAATGATCCTAGGAAGGTGAACATTGTCGAAACAAAAGGCCAAAGAGATGGGGAAGGACCAGAAGTTGAGCTACCATTCGTTGGACGGTCGATCAAGATTAAGAAGATCAATATTGGAACAGAGAAAACACTGAAGCTTGCAAATGTTGGAGATTATTGGGATGTTTCTACTATTGACAAAATAATAGAGTTACTGCATGAATATTGGGACTTGTTTCCAACCAAGTTCACTGATATGAAGGGCATTAAAGGGCCTATGGGAGAGATGAGGATCCCTTTGAAACCAGATGCAAGACCAGTCAAACAGAGAACCTACAGACGAAACCCTAAGTATAAGGAGAAAGTGAAGATTGAGCTCGATAGAATGCTGGAAGCATGAATTATAGAACCTGTCGAAGAGTAAGAGTGGATTATCCCTATGGTGGTGCAAGACAAGAAGACAGGAGAGATCGGGATCTCTGTAGATCTTAGGAAGCTGAATGATGCATGTTTGCATGATCCATTCCCTATGCCATTCACTGTTGAAGTGTTATATATTGTGGGAGGCCAGAAGGTACATTATTTTACAGATGGATTTTCAGGATACCATCAGATCTGGATTGCCAAGGAAGATCGCCATAAGACCATGTTTGTAAAATAATGTTGATCCTACCAATATACAGTGATGCCATTTGGATTGAATAATTCCCCAACCATATTTTCTAGGGTGGTGGTCGAAGCATTCAAGGAATTTCTGCATAAATGTTTAGAAGCATATTTTGATGATTGGACTATTTTTAGTTTATTGAAAAATCATATTGAATGTCTATGGTTAATGTTGGACAAATGTAGGCAGTGTCAAATTGCCTTGAATCTGAAGAAGTGCATCTTATTTTCACCATTTGGAGTGTTGTTAGGTCATATTGTATGCAAGCAGGGATTGTTGGTAGATCCATCTAAAATTGATATTATAGTTGATTTAAACCCTCCTACTTCAGTCAAACAGTTGAGCACTGCACTGGGACATATTGGATATTATAGGAAGTTCATTAAAGGATATGCCAAGATTACAATACCTATGGAGAATATTTTGAATAATGATTGTCAGTTTAGTTGGACAGAAGAATCCTAGCAGATCTTCAACACACTGAAAAAAAAAATGGTTACTACGCCCATTTTGGTTTTTCGAGATTGGAGCAAGGAATTTCATGTGCATGTTGATGCATCTTCCATTGCATTCGAAGCTTTGTTAGAAAAACCTAGTGACAAAGATATTGACCACCCGTTATCATTTTCTAGCAGGAAGCTATCAACAGTTGAGATTAATTACACCACCACTAAGAGAGAAGGATTAGCCATGGTGTATGTGCTGCAGAAATTTCACCACTACTTGTTGGGAGGACACTTTAAAATGTTTTGGCTTATATTATTTCAATAATACGACTTTGAGATCATAGTTAATCCAGGAAGGATTAACAAAGGTCATGACCACTTGTCAAGGTTGGAACATGGGGAAGAGCCGAACAGTTTGGAGGATAAATTTTTGGATGCATAGTTACTGACCATTAGAAAGATTGATGAACACTTTGCATAGATAGTCTAGTTCTTTTCAAGAGGAATGAAACCTAGTGAGTATACAATTCCCCAGAAGAAACAACTAGTAGTGCATGCTGTCGACTTTTCACTTATAGTTGGACAACTATACAAGATAGGACCTGATGAGATATTGAGAATGTGTGTTATAAATGAAGAGCGACCATTGATCCTCATAGAATCTCATGAAATCATCGCATGAGGAAATTACACAGGGAAAGCAACTATGTAGAAGGTTCTTAGAGTTGGCCTTTGGTGGCCTACCTTACATAGAGATACCATGGACTATTATAAATCCTGCGATGTATGCCAAAGAGTTGGGAATCCATCCAGAAGAGATGAAATTTCATTAGCACCACAATTGACCCTACAAGCATTTGAGAAATGGGCTATTGACTTCATGGGACCTATAAACCCACCAAGGAAGCGCATAGGAGAAAGGTACATAATTACTCTGACAGAGTACTTGACTAAATGAGTCGAAGAAAGAGAAGTTAAGGACTGTAGTGCAACTATAGCTGCACTCTTCATATTTGATGGCATCATAACTGGATTTGGATGCACAAAGATCCTCATGAGCGATCAAGGCACACATTTCATACATAAAATAGTTGAAGCCCTGACTGAGGAATTTATAGTCCACCATCAGAAGAGCATGCCTTACCATCCCTAAGAAAATGGGATAGTGGAAGCATTCAACAAGATCTTGGAGACAGTCCTAACAAAGATTTGCAGTGTGAACAAGGATGATTGGGATTTAAGAGTACCATCAATATTGTGGGCCTATATAACCACTTGCAATAAACTAACAATGCAGACCCCTTTTAAGTTGGTGTATGGTCTAAAAGTCGTTGTCCCAATGGAATATTTGGTACCAAGCCTAAGAATTGATGCCTTGTAGATATGGATGATAATGGCACTGTTCAAGAGAGGCTTTCCCAGTTGGTTGAACTAGAAGAAGACAAATTTATTCCATCAGTAGGTACAGAAGGAAAGAGAGAAGGCCTATCATGATAGGCACATCAAGAAGAAGACATTTAAACAAGGTGATCTAGTACTGGTATATGATCTAGTACCAGTTCATCAAACACCCTGGGAAGGTCATAACGCAATGGCTCGGGCCATATGAGATCGCCTATGTTACAGAAGGAGGACCTGCGCAGTTGAAGACATTGAATGGAGAATGGAAGGAAGGATTAGTGAATGGGAGCTGACTGAAGTTGTACTATGAAAACCATCTTCCTCGCAACTCTCAGTAAAAGCATAAGGAAAAGGGTCTAGGTACTAGGTGCAGTTGAAACTGGGTACCAGACACGGAAAGGACAATTTGCATAGGGAATGAGAGAAAATAGAGGCACAAGTATCTATCTTATATACATGCATGCAAACACTGATATTATGATGGCTTAAATAAATTTTAAATTTTGCAAGTATTTTTAGTTCTTCACAGTTCACATGCAATAACCTCATAATTTAAGAACTTAACTTGCAATCTCATTGTTTAATGGCTTCAACCTTCACAACATTCATTTTCATCTTCGACACTTTGAGAAAGCTACAAGAACTCAAACACACTTCAACACTTAACTCATAGGTTTAATAATTAATTTATTAGACTTAATACGACACCATTACCAACCATCTTCTCCATTTAAAACGGGGTCGGAGGAAGGAAATAGAACGAGCTAGGTTGGGGATGGTCTCGTGGCACACGACATCCTTTTCGGGAGTACTCTAATCTTAAGAATGACCTGTGGAGCTAGGGTGGGCCTCATTGCCTAAATTCTTGAGCACCCAAGAGTCACTTGGTAATTGGGGGAGGAAAGTATTGGGTTGACACTTAGACATGATTAAAATAAATCCCACTTAACCACCTAATTTAATCCTTGGTCTACAACATTGGCAATTTAATTTCACACTTGTAAGCACACTAATCTCATTATAATTTCAGTTTATGTGTTGTGGAATAATTATCTAAGTGGTTACATCTACCATCTGGAACACTTTAATTTTCAAGATTTTCATCTTAATCATTGTTCCTGTTTTTGTGGTGTGATCCTTCAAGAAGTTGTGCATCCACCTAGAGACACTCTTTTGACTAAGTATTGAGTGATTTTCATCTTTATGCCATTGATAAGCAATCCAATAGAGTAAGATATATTGTGATCATGCCTGGCTTTATGTGCTGATGGTTATTTCATCTTGAGTATCTTTATTTACTGCACATGCAAGCAACTGGTTAGTCATTTTCTGTATATCTTGTATTTAGCGTATCTAGTTTAGCCTTGTTGCAATATTAGATATTCTTTATTGTAATCATTGTATCTATCTATTGTAATCTTAGATATTATTTATGTATATTTGTGTCTAGTTGTATCTATCTTGTTGTAACATTTTTAAACTTGTAACTATCTTGTAACGAATCTCCCCTTAACTTAGTTGACCCCTTGCCCAATCTTAGGCACTAGTCTTAGTTTTCCTAGGAAAGGTCTAACTGTTCATACTTAATTGTTTCATCATGCATTTTCTGTTTAACACCATAGGCTAGATTCCCCCTAATCTTTTAATGAATTAAAACCAACTCCTAGAACATTAAACTCTAAATATCATCTAGTAACTAGGCTCTACCCCCCTTGACTTCCTTAAGAGTTAGCCTAGACGGAAGAGGTTCAAGTCAAAGTGACAAAGTGGACTTTGAACCTAGGCATTGTGCCTTTGAGGACACACTAAGTGAGAAATAATTATCTCACGTTTGCAAGTGTTTATAAGGATGACAACAGGCTATTGAACATAATGTCTGCAAACTAGATGTTGTTGCAGTTGTCGATGCATGTACCAACATTGGGAAGGCTAAAAGTCACGAGGATGCACTGGAGAAATGTTATGTAGAGATGGTTTTAGAAGTTGATAGTGATGTTGACTATGATTGTGATGTTTATAAAGGAGATGATGAAATTGTCACTTATACTTGAAATATTTCAAAATGGTTTGGAAAGAAGGAAGACTTTTAATGGTCTAGTGATAATGCCAACGTCCCCATTGAAAGCACCATGAAAAGTACATATACCAGTCAACATGAGGATGAATTTCAACCCAATGATATGCCCAGATTTGTTTTAATCTCAGAAGTGATGGATAATTCAACCTACCAACACTCAATTTTCAATTTTTCTTTGTTTTCTATAGAAATCAAACATAGGAGTAAGGAGGATTTCATTAATAACGTATTGAGGATTTGATGATTATGGAATTCTCAAATGTTCCCTGTTATCCCCATTTTGTGGATAACTAAGTATATTATGTCTCGTGGCCCTCAATTTGCAGATATGGAGTGTCAAGAGACTACATGACTAGCAGCACCCTTTACACAGATGGAAAACCCACTCACCACCATAGATGGACATAGATTTGTAGATGGAATCCACCACACCAGATGGCTTCTAGAAGGCAGTGGGCCTTCTTCCATGAGGTACAAGTCAGTATTATGGTGAGAATCATTTCAATATTTAAGATAGTTGAGTATCTTGTATCTTAGATTGTTATAGATTTCATGATATATGCTTGGACATTATGCCTTTTTCCCTTATTCACCTTGGTGGTTGATATTGTGTCCTAGTAAGTGGTTTTCCTTGGGTATGGTTTTTCTACTAGCAACTCCCTTAAAGAGCCATTGTACCATTCCCGACCATACTTACCAGTTTCCATCAATATTCCCCTCCATTTCCTTATCTGTTGGGATTTTAGGGTTTATTGACCCAAGAAGGGGTTGTCCCTCATTCTATGGGAAGAAGGGGATGAATGCCCCGAGGGGTTGATGTTGGGTAAATGATAAAATCCTTGTATAAACCTTCCAGATGCTTCACCCATGGATCACCCAAGAAAGCGTTGAAATGCTTATCTTTGAGTAAAGGGGACCCATAATATAATAAAGAATGCTTAAAAGGTTAGTTGAAGGATAAGAGGTCTCATCACGAGCCAATCTATCACATCCATGAGTATCGAGTGGTATGGAATTGTCATCATATGGTCACCAAACCAGGGAAATGGCTCTCATTTGCATGGCTAAGAGAAAGGGGATCTCATCACAAGCCAACCTTCTCATTTCCACTAGGTGTTTGTGGGTGACATTGCCATCATCTAGTCTCCATTCCAAGGAAGTGACCTTCAACCTCTCCTTATGCTATATTTAAATAAAAACAAAGAAATAAAGATAAAAGGCAATTGATGGGCTTGGAAAAAGACCATTGCAGATGAATGTACCACACACCCTCTATAAAGGAACCAATGAATGAGACACTACGACCCCTATTCCCATTGATTCTTAACCCCAACCACTTCATCCACTTTACATGGCTTAGAGAGGGATATCTTGGAAACTCTCCTTGACCTAGGGCAAGATCTACCCAATAGGACCCCTCGTCAACCCTCCCATATTCAAGTTTTACAAGTCGCATAGTGTCTTTGAGTAGTTAATTGTTTGATATAGTGATCTTTGATGCACATGCTTAGATGGATTATTTATTGATTGAATTCATTTATCATGATGTTATGACTTGAGATCCTTGGAGGGCATGCTAATTTTTCTTTGCAAGACCTAGTTAGTGGACAGTTTTGGGAGAACAAGACTAGCTTGGGCTTCCATGGGTCTGGAAGCCCACGGGTTGGATGCCAAGGGCCCGCATGATGAATGAGAAAGATCAGACTTGGAAGGCCTTGATGATGACTTGGATGACATATCCCATCCCTCACTTGCAAAATTATTTTCCCAGGAGGGGAAACATGTTCTCTTTTTGAGCTTGATGTCATGTTTGGGGGGCTAGGGCATGCTAGTGAGATGATATGCATTGCCGACGTTTTGAGGTTTTTAAGGCTTTGAACATGAAGGAATATATTTGTATGCTTGATACATGTTTTGGGGAAGCCTTACTACCCTCCTGCATCACCAATGACCTTCTCCTAGTGCCAAAACGCCCCCAAATGGGTGACGTCCATGTAAATTAGGGTTTTGTTTGTGAAAAAATGAAATTTTAAATGAATTGTTTAATATTACTTTGTTAAGGGGGAAATATTAGGGTTGTTGACCCTGTTATCCCCCAGTTTAGGGATAACTAAGGAGATTATGTCTTGAGGCCCACAGGTCCTAGACATGGAGTACCGAGAGATAGATCGACTTGAGCATGGCCCTGGAGGGCCCATATTTTCATTCTTCAGTGCCTCCACTTTTTCAGAAACAACAACATCGATCACTTTAGCCTAGTCCTATAGAAGAAATGGATATTTATCCATGAGGTAATGAGTCCGAGTACCATGGTATGTGTCACTTTGATCCTCAAAACCTTTAAATATGTGCATTTGATTATTTTTTTCTTTACTGGGTGCTTGGTTCTTATGCCTATCCACTTGACCATATCTGGGGGGGAATGACAGGATGCCCTAGTAAGCTTGTGCCCATAGGTTTTGAGTTTCCACTGGGGGGATTCATGAGATTCCATCGTCTCCTCCTAGCATACTTACCAATTTCCATCTTTCTCCCGATAATCATTCCCATTACACTGGTCTTGGCATTGGGTTGGACAAATATTTAAGGGTTCTACCTTACCTCATGGGAAGAAGGGGATAAAGGCCTAGAGGGTAAAAGTAGCTAGAAAAAGATAAAATCCAAGAATGAAACCTCAAGATCTTCACTTAGGGATCCCCGAGAAAGAAGTAAAAATACTCTCAACAAGACACAAAAAATAATAAAACAAGACCTGGTTAGAGGATAGGGGGTCTCATCACAAGACAACCTATTAGGTCCATGGGAATCTAGCGGTATGATGCTACTAGAAGCCGGTCACCATGCTAGGGTTGTGGCTCTTGGTGGCATAGCCAAGAGAAAGGGGGTCTCGTCATGAGCCAACCTTCTCATTTCTGTAAAATTCTTGTGGGTAACATTGCCACCATTGGTCACCACGCCAGGGAAATGTTCCCTAGCTAGCTTCTTGAAGAAAAAGAAATAAGAAAAAGAAAAAATGCCTGAATGGGATTAGAAACATTTTCATCCATGAGTGTTGTAGGAAAATCTCCCTACGGACAGGTAGATTTCCTCTAAGAGCTTGACCCTAACTCTAGACAGAAAATGCTTAACATGGACACTAACTTCCTTTCAAATCTATCTAAACTAACACATGAGAAGGAAGGATGATAGAAGTACCTTTTATCGACGTTTGTCCCTACACGCTCTGAGTTGCGCTCCAATCCTTTCCTCCTTGCTGAGTTCTATGGAAAAACAAGATACGACCACTTCCTACTCTATTGATATTAGTTTGAAAACAGATCTATCAATTAATGATAAGTTCATGTGACATTAGACACAAACTAGAAAGAAACAGGCCAAGCGTGTCATATTGATGAGAATAACAACAGTAGTACTTACAATTGTAGATGAGAATGCGACAGCTTTGTCGAGTCCTCTTCATCTAACCCTTGCCTGAAAGATCCACAACCTGGATAACAACAGCTTCACTGATCACTCTCCTTTCGCTGACTGTGTATTTTCTCCAAGATCATAAGTTTCATACCAGCAGTTCTTCCCCCTTTCCACCATCATAGAGCCTATTTATATAGGTTAAGAGGAGCTTAACCTCTTGAGTTATCTTTAGAACAAGTTGGGAACCTTCTCCTTAGATCAGGGATCTCTTGAGGAAACCAAGAATTCGAACACAACTGCCTCCTAATATCGAAAGATCCTCCCCTTATTCTCCTCAACGGGCCAACTACTGCCTCAGATTAGGTAGCGCTCCCTTAGAAGGGGCATCAGAGCGCTGTAGCGCTCCCTGGTAAGCTTTAGGGGAGTGCCAACGCCTTCAAGATGAGCAACGCTCCTTCAGAGGGGGATGGGGAGCGTTATAACGCCCCCTGAAGCCTTGTAGGGGAGCGACAACGCTTCTAGGGCTGAAATAGGGGAGCGCTCCTTCTAAAAACCTTTGTTTCAAGGCCCTCTTCAGGTGTCAAGAGTTATTTGACTTCAGTAAACCAGTTCTCCTTCTTCAAATCAAGCATATGAGATGTTATAAGTGTCTTCTTAGTGTCGTTCGACATGGCAGTATGTCTGAACATCATTTGCGACACTTGTGACCAACTTGCGACACTAAAGAAGATGCGACACTTACAACGATTGAGAGGAACATGCGACACTTATCCAGCTGAGTAATTTTGACGTGTAACAGAATGCCCCCCAAAGTATGAAGTTAGAAGATGCCAACTGATAACTGAAATACTTTGTATATGTCCAAGCAAGGGTATAGACTCAGAGAACCTGACAAAGATGCACATAAACATCCAACAAGTATCATGACATATTTCAAAACCCAAGGCAGGCATACGTATGCTTGGGTGATCAAGACTTAGCAGGATATGGCCGCCATAAAATACATTGCGGATCCATAATTGTATTGATAAAAAGGTATAGCCACCAAAGATACAGTGTGGATCTATACTCTGATGACTCAGACTGATCGTAGCCACAAAGAATACACATTGGATCTACGAGATGACAAGACATAGCCACGACCAATACAAAGTGGATCTATGTAACAGTGTATGTGTTCTTTGTCTAATAGAAATTCCTTCGCAGCCTGGGCAAAGCATATATCAAAGTGATCACTCAACCCAGGGTCTTCTTACCAATCCCAATGTGGTATGATTCCAACCATGTGAATAGATGTCTTGATGTCGAACACGGTAGAAACCACTTGATTACCGGTCAATGGTGTGAATCGTTAACAAGTGCGAGGGATATCATCATTAATGTCAATGATTCCCATGGTACCCTAGTACATTCCAGCGAATGTGAATAGATGAGTTGAGGTCGAACATCCGCGGAATCATTCGATCAGGGGTCAATGATGTAAACCCACTATCGAATGTGAGGAGGCCTGCCATTGAGGCATGCAGGTCCCAAAGTACTAACTGGTTTCTAAGTCTGATTCCCGGATAATGTGTTGGAGTCGACAGGAATAGACTCATCGAGGGAGGGCCTTGATGTATCCCTCATCAACGACACGAAAGGGACATGGAGATGTGATTGGCATATTGAACAGAGATGGACTGACACAGCTTTTGAGGCAAGATACTTGGGATGGCTAACTCTCGAGGCATATACTTCCCTTGAACACTAGGGCACTACAGCAAAACATGACATGGACCAAAACTATTCAATGGATACTGTGACTTGCGTCGGGTGACCCAAAGGAGTGAAAGGAACTCAGAGGATTGGCTTAGTGCAGAGGTTCAGCGGGTTATGATATATGCAAAGTGACAAAGTGTCGTGTTCAAGGGCGACTCTAAGAAGTGTTGGATGATGTTCTCAAGAGACTGCTTGGCTTTCTCCTTTCAATTTTTCCCCCATCCAGATAGACGAGTACTTATTTTTTATTTAATGAGCTCGAGGAGGATAACACATGCTCCATATAACTCACCTTCGGTAAGTTCCTCTTCCTTTGTTTAATGAACCAGAAGAATTAAGGGTTCGTCCCCATATGGGCCTGTCAATGTGTGCTTTAACGAGCCCAAGGACAGAAAACTCGAAGGTTTTTCGGGATTATAGAGTTTGGAAAAACACTTAAAAGAGAACTCTCTCAGTTCCTTTTTCGTACAATAGTCCAACGAGACCGAAAAAGGGTTAAACTATCACTCGCAAGACGCCCTTTCTAACCTTTTAACGAGTGTGTAAGGAAGCAAGATCACTCGAAAATATTTTCATATTTAGAGAGTCTGAAAAGGGTTTAAAGGAGACTCCAGGGGGGTTCCTTTTTCGTGTGTTCGTATCCATACGGGTTCGAAAAAGAGATAAAAGTTTACCCAGTTACGTTCTCATATTGTCGAGCTCGAGAACGAACTAAGACCATGCTCATAAGTGCGACAAGGTGAATAATCGATCAGGACTGCCAGAAAACCTGTGATGCCAAAGCTACAAACCAGAGTTTAGTGAAGCCATTACATCATTAGAGAAACCCAAAATGACCATACCATATAAAAAATGAAATTTTATAAATAACCATTGATTTGAAAATTCATTTACCATTTCATTTTGCAAGGATTTTTGGAGTAGTGGAGAATCTTGTTTTGAAGCAAATCTTGTTTTTCTTGCTATTGGAGCCATGATCCACCGTTTTGCTCGCTGTCTAGACTAGGTAGGTGTCCTTCTCTTTCTCTTTCAATTGTATGGTTTCACATTCATTTTATAGCATTATTTATTTTAAAACACGAAACCCTAGGTCACCCCAATTGGAACCAAATCGGCCTCTTTAAAAAATTAATAAAAAGGGGGGATTCTTTTACAAAAAATTCTTTAGAGAAGGGTGGTTAGGATGTCTACACCCTTGCAATAAATTAGGCAGGTTATTCTTAGTAAAAGAACTCATGAAAACATCTCCCCAAATGCCCACACAACCCCCAAAGTCGTTTTGCATTTTTAAAATGTTTTTATCATTATTTGACAAATGTTAAAGGGCGTGGTGGTTAAAAAGAGTGAGTGGTTGCTTTTAGATGATGCGGGCATGTTGTTTCATGTTTTAAAATTCTTTTGAAAATCACCGAAATTGCCAAAACGTGAGGAATAACGAAATTCTTGATTTTTTTGTTTTGTAGGTATCTTCGGCAATCATGATTGAATGGAAAGAGAGGGAACATGAGATGGATGATTTAGCCACTCTACGGAGTCCTCGTATGCGGGCTGCTTTGCGATCTTGTGGCTTGCTCAAGTTCTTCAAGTTACAAAAAATGAAGAGAGATATGTTATTGCTTGAGCATATGATTGGCCTCTGGGATGTTGTGGAACAAGGATTCCGTATCGACACACAACTTTTAACCATTTAGTTAGAATATGTGTAATTTTTGACCGGCCTCTCGAAAAGAGGGGTCCCCATATCTTTCACTGGGAAAAGGGCATTACCTGAACAAGTGGACGTGTATTTGGAATGCCACTGCATCCCGGGAGCAAGGTTGGTAGGGGGCAGGATCCCTATCAAGGATATTCGAGATTTTCCCCTCCGGTCTATACTATTCGCTATCACAAGTGTGACCAGCAGCACTAGTGCTCATCTGGCATTGAGATCACAGGTGACCTATGGTTTTCAGTGTTTGGAACCAACACTGTTCAACTGGAGTGCAGCGTTCCTTCAGAATATGAAGGAACAGATCTCTTGGTGCAGGACTGGTCAGAAGTAGTTCGGCTATGGCTCGTTTTTGGTCTCGTTTTTTCTAGAGCGCATCCCTCAGTTGTAGCCTTAGATAGCACTGGTGGTACGACCAGTGGATGAGCCTAGGATGGAGAGGTGGACTAGTCTGTCTCAAAGGCTAGTTTCGGAGTCAGAGTTCCATTTCACTGGTGATTTCTTTGCCTGACTGAGATAGAAGTACCTCTGGATAGAGGAATTCCCTTATGTTTATGTAGGCTTCTGTGGGAGTATGGAATTGATTTTTCCCGTGGGGGAATACTGGGATGAGTCAGGTAAGAGACTAAGCCATACCTTGTCTAGTTTTTGTTTTTTAAGTTTTTGATGTATATATATATATTTTTGGGTATGTAAAAGAGTTTTAACAAATGTTTTGTTTCCAACATGCAGACAAGGGAGCAGTGCGCCCGACTGATAAACCAGTACTAGGGCGTCGTGGAGGCTCCCTAGTTGCAGCAAATCCGGCAGTACCAGCAGTAGGTCTCTGGGAGGTTGAGAGGAACCTCCAAGGCCTTACGATGGGTATCCCTCCTCTGCGGAGGGGGGAAGTGCCTTTACATCTGCAGAGGCACACTATAGGAGTACCAGAGAATATTAATTCTCTATTAAGGCGCGTAGTGCACGTGGTAGTGTGTTACTCACAGCACAACGTAGTGCGGGGAGATTAGAGTCTCTCACATGATCATGTTTTTTGTATGCCTTGTCAGGCGATGTTGTATGGGTGAACAGACCCAATATTTTGCTCTTCTACATACTTTTTGATGTAATACAAACATTTCAGTCGCGCCATATATATATATATATATATATACAGTTTCGAGTTTTTATGATGCCAATGATTTGTACATGATGATGTCTGTAATGTGTTTTAATTTACATGTAATGTACAATTTTGCTTTCCTTGAATCTTATATGTGGGCAAGATACCGATCCATGATATAATTAGCTAATGAATCCGAAACACTATTAAGTTCTCTCGGAATGTGTCTATATTCGATGTAATCGAACATTCGTTCGAGACGGCGAACTTGCAAGTGTAGGCGTAGTAGGATAGGACTACAGATAGCGTAGATGTGGTTGAGTTGAAAAACCACCAGTTGGGAGTCTAAGTAAATAATGATGCGAGAGATACCTAGAGAGGAAGCTTGGGTCAACAGTCCAATGACAGCATCATATTCTGCCATATTATTGGTTGTTGGTCCTAAACAAATGCCTCCTGAACTCACCACCTGGTCAAATTGGTAAATAACCCAAGCTACTGAAGCAATGTTCCGGGTATGTCGGCTAGCGCCATCCACAAACCCAAAAAAGATAGGAAAGGAAGACATCATCTGCGCATGAAAACACAAGCACAGTCATGAGTGGCAATGATAAAGACTCGAGCATGCAAAAGAAATAGACACACCAAAACTAAATACAATAATGTACAAAGTACAAATGCTAGGCGATCTAGGCATAGTACTTCTTAAGGTAAAGCCCGTTTCGGGGCTCTCCTAGGGAAATTCCTTCATGATCAACTAATTCGTAGGC
>ML790120.1:438734-491504 GCA_009831015.1 Picea engelmannii | reverse complement strand
TCCATTAGCGGGTATGTATACTATGTATCATTTATTGATGATTATTCTCATAAGACCTGGATATATTTCTTAAAATCTAAAGATGAAGTATTCAGTAAATTCAAGGAATTCAAAGCCTTGATAGAGAATCTTTTCAAAAGAAATATTAAGATATTTAGGTTAGATAATGGAGGAGAATATAACTCAAAGCAGAGATGTCGGGATCAAGAGGGAACTAACTACTCCCTATAATCCCCAAAAAAATGGTGTAGTTGAAAGGAAGAATAGAACGATTATGGAAGCTGTGAAGACCTTGATTCATGATCAAGATCTTCCTATGTGCTTATGGGAAAAAGAAGTTATGGCAGCTGTTTATGTGCAGAATAGACTATCCCATAGTGCACTTGGGTTCAAGACCCCAGAAGAGATGTTCACTGGAAAGAAGCCAGAGGTAAGCCATATCAAAATATTTGGTTGTCCAGTGTTTATCCATATACCAAAAGAGAAAAGAAACAGTTGGACCCCTCCGGAAAGAAGGGAATATTTGTGGGATATTGTGAGGTATCCAAGGCCTTCAGAATCTACATACCTATTCACTGCCATATTGAGATCAGCAAGGACGTGACCTTTGATGAAGAATATGCACTTAAGAAATCAAGAAGATGCCAGCTTGAAGAGGTGTATGAAGAAGAACCTATAAATCCCAGGACTACAGAATCCATGAGGGAAGTTCCCAGAGCTGCAAAACCTATAAGGGAAGTCATAGCTTCCCCTGATGAGGAGACTCCTGAAGATCATGATATCACAGAAGTTCAAGAACCTCCTCAAATGACCTTCTCAAATAAAATAAAGCCTACTTGGGAAAGAGAGATTATTCAAGATGGAGAGAAGTATGGTGTTCCAGAAGGAACCACAAGATAGGTGAAGAGACCAAAGCCATTCTCTAGTTACATGAATTTGATGTGCAATCTACTTGATGAGGAACCCACATGTTTTGAAGAGGCCATCCAGAAGAAGGAATGGGAAGATGCCATGACAGAGGAATACCAGTCCATAACAAAGAATGATGTATGGGAAATCGTTCACAGACCAAAAAGTAAGGATGTGGTATCATCAAAATGGCTCTTCAAGATAAAACATGTTGCTGATGGAAGTATTGAGAAATATAAAGAAAGATTTGTCACTCGTGGCTTTTCCCAGAAGGAAGGAATCGACTATGAAGAGACATTCACCCCTGTGGCCAGATACACTTCAATTAGAACCATTATAGCTCTTGCTGCCAAGATGAAATGGAAGTTGCACCAGATGGATGTAAAGACATATTTTCTGAATGGTGTCATTGAAGAGGAAGTGTATATAGAGCAACCCCAAGGATTTGAGGTTGAAGACAGGAAGTCTCAAGTCTTTCGATTGAAGAAAGCCTTATACGAATTGAAGCAAGCTCCTAGAGCTTGGTATGGCCATATAGATAGTTTCTTGACAAGCTTGGGATTTACCAAGAGTAAAGCAGATTCAAATCTCTACTTCAATATCTTGGAGAATGAACCAGTAATACTATTATTGTATGTGGATGACTTATTCTTAATTGGATAAGAAAAGCTCATCATTGAATGTAAACAGAGACTTGCCGTTGAATTTGAAATGAAATACCTTGGCCTAATGCATTACTTCTTAGGTCTTGAGGTATGGCAGAGTCCGGAAAGAATCTTCCTTAACCAGGGGATGTACACGGTCAAAATCTTAAAGAGATTCGACATGCTAGAATGCAAGTCCATGATTACACCCATGGAAGCGAAGCTGAAGCTGTTGGTCGATACTTCGTCATATTTGATAGATGCCACTCTGTACAGACAGATTATTGGATCGTTGATGTACCTGACGAACACCAGACCATACATCTGTTTTGCAGTGAATACCTTGAGTCAGTTTCTGGTAGAGCCCAGACGTGTTCATCTAGTGGTTGCAAAACATGTGATGAGGTACCTTAAAGGTACAGTGGATTATGGTCTCATCTATGGTGGAGATCATGACTTCACACTGAGTGGATATACTGATGTAGATTGGGCAAGAAGGATTGCTGACAGAAAAAGAACTTCCAGATGTTGTTTCAGTTTGGGATCAGATATGATCTCGTGGTAGAGTAGGAAGCAATCCAGTATTGTTCTCAGCACAATGGAAGCAGAGTACAATGACGCATGTTCTGCTAGCTGCGAAGCCATATGGCTTCGAAAGTTGCTGATAGGACTATTTGATTTGGAGATGAGAGGAACCATGATTCTATGTGACAATCAAAGTTGTATTAAAATGACATAGAATCCTGTGTTCCACGACAGGTCGAAGCACATAGAGATCTGCTATCATTTCATCCACGACATGGTACAGAGATGAGACTTGAAGCTCCAGTACATTAGCACGGATGAATAGGTTGTTGATGTGATGACTAAGCCTCTATCTCGTGTAAAGTTTGAACACTTTTGAGATGAGCTTGGTATTGTCCGAAAGGACCTTTCTTGAAAGGGGGAGTAGATGTATTCCTTGCTTCTGACCTCGTTGTTAGACATAAATCAAGATGAGTCATGCTTCTGACCTCGTTGTTAGACGTAAAGCATGATGTCGTGTGATCCTTTCTTTTGACCTCGCTGTTAGACGTAAAGCAAGATGAGTCATGCTTCTAACCTCGTTGTTAGACGTAAAGCATGACGTCGTGTGATCCTTTCTTCTGACCTTGCTGTTAGATGTAAAGAAAGATGAGTCATGCTTCTGACCTCGTTGTTAGACGTAAAACATGACACTGTGTGATCCTTGCTTCTAACCTTGTTGTTAGACGTAAAGCAAGATGAGTTATGCTTCTGACCTAGCTGTTAGACGTAAATCATAACGTCGTTGATTCCTTGCTTCTGACATAGTTATTAGACGTAAAGAAAGATGATTCCTCACTTTTGACCTTGTTGTTAGACGTAAAGCGAGATGTTGATGTGTTCCTTGCTTCTGAACTCATTGTTAGACATAAAGCAAGATGAGTCATGCTTCTGACCTAGTTGTTAGACGTAAAGCATGACGCTGTGATTCCTCACTTCTGACCTAGTTGTTAGACGTAAAGCGAGATGATGATATTACTTGCTTCTGACCTAGTTGTTAGACGTAAAGCAAGATGTGACTGACACTGAGCTACTAGCTTAACCGCTGTGACATTGAGCTAGTGTAGTACTGTGATGTGCCAGCCTAGTGTTGTGATGAGGTATCATTTTTACTGATACATATTTGATGCAAATGATGATAACATTCCTTCGAGAATGATGATGTTGCTGATGAAGAAAACTTCCGATGACTCATAAATGTGCTAGACAATGGTTCAAGATGATATTAACAATATTGTCCTACAGATGCCACTGATGATGCAGACCTCTCTCGCCTGATGTTGATGAAGAATACCCTTCTTGTTAAGGGGGAGTGTTGAAATAATGTAACTACGAAGAGCATTCTTATTATTATTATGTTATTGGATTAAATCCCCATTGTGGTAAGGACCAAATCCCCTTTTGCGGATTGGTCATCGGACAATTACAAAGTGCAGAATAAGAAATCGGCCCCATCAATTATAATGGAAGACCTACAATTAATTAAAGGTGGATTTACCCACCCAGAGTGAGAGGTCGGCCCTGCTAGTTGTGACCTTTCACACGTGCCAGTCTGATATAAATAAGAGGCTAGCGCCTCACTTCAAACACACAACTCACTTGCTCATTCTCTTATGAGGCAAGCTGCAATTACAAGTTGGAGAGAGGAGAAGAAGAAGGGTGGTGCATCTCTTAGGGAGGACTTTCTGTATTGGTTTGAGTTATCTCTTGAACATTGTATACGCTATTTATGATAAGGAAGCTTTTGTTGGGTTTCTTCCTCTAGAGGGTTTCCTAGGATAAATGTTGTGTCTCTTGTGAATGTGTATTTCTCAGTGATCTTGTTCTTATTATGCTCTTATCTTATGAAATGCAAAGAACTATAATAATGGCATAAACATTAACACTTGGCAGAGCCTTACCCAGGGGGGTTGTGCCATTTCCACCAGAATGTTGGCCTTGGAAGTCCCATGACATCACCCAGGACACTTATGACATCATCATATGGTCACCAAACTAGGGAAATGGCTCTCAATTGTAAATGAATAATTGGTAAATGTAAGTGTTTTTCTGCAATCCTTCCTTTACTTGAATGGTTATAGTGTTTTACTTGCATTTTTTTAATAAAATTGCTAGAATAAACCCTAGGTCCTTTCCAGGGTTTGCACTTTGATTTCTGAAGTTGTTTGGGTTGACATTTTATGCTTATCACTTCCTATTGTCTTTATTTGGGATTTCAATATGCTTGTTTTGTCGAGAAAATTTGAGTGATTTCTCTTTCTCCCTGTCTTTTCTTGGATTCTTCTCCCCATTTACTTGTACTCCTTGAATGTTTGTTGGTTGTAAAATATTTGATTGATTTCTTGCTTAATGTATTTTGCATTTGCATCTAACTCTTCTTTCAATTGAAATTAGTGGAGCACTAAAGGATTTGGATTTAATTTCTTTATACATTAGAATGAAATAAAGAAGATAGATGAATTATTTCTTTTGGGTAGTGAAACTAGATTGCATTTGTAGTGAAATTGCATGGTTTTTGGCATTTTTTGGTCTTGAATTGAAGGGGTCTAAGAATCATGTATTGGTGTACAATATCTTTGACTCATTTCTTGAAGATCTTGATATTGATGAGTTTAATCTAATTTATCTGGGAATGATAAATGTTTTGTCCTTCTCATAATATAGCTTTCATCGAAGTGAAATATTTTCATTCTCATTTCTTTGCATTGTTTAGAGTAAGTCAAAACATCATTTAGTCCACACCATTTTCCTCTTGAGTAAAGAACGACCACTAAAATCAACGTTAAACTAAAATTTATCAAAAAAATTTACATTTTATGGCAGCAAACCTACAATAGCTTAAGGTGTAGGGATTTGGAATAGGTTGAAAGGATAACTTTCCAAAGCTGTCAAACTAACTTAGCATCTTGTGATAGGGAGAGAAAATCTAGTTTTCGTATAAGCACAGCTGGGATCCCCCTCTCACACAAAGGCTATGCACGAGGTCACGTTCGAAAGAGATACAAAGATTATCCCTATGTGGTTTTATTGTTCGTAGTAGTCATATCGTGTATTGGGGCTTATTCTTGAGTTCATTTGTCTTCATTTGGTCTCGGTGCTTTGTGAATTCTGAATCCATTTAGGGTCCTCTAGAGTTCTACTGGTCCACTTGTCCTCAATTCTCTCGAAGGATTTCAGACTTGTTATCCTGCCCATAGATTCAGACTGGACTATTGATTGTACCCTCTCAGAGGATGACTACAATTTGGTGTCCTTAATAGCCATAATATTTAGGGTCTTTACACAAGGTGATGGTGAAGGGAAGTCTTCATTGTACTTGGAACAAATGGTTGTCAAACTCACTCCAGCTCCTTGGAGGGTAAATACATGATTACTATGTGGAAGCTTGCACCAAGGAGTAAGTCCATTAAGCAAGTCTCCTTCCTTAAGTGGATTGAGTAGTTTCCTCAAAGAATGACTGGCATGATTTTATCCCTCCCACCCACCTCCATGAGTTGTACTTTATGGTTTCTGATGATATGATACACTCTCTAACCCATGTTATTTTTGTGCTAGTATTGTGAGACATTTCTAGGATGGTTTCACTTGTCATTTGATTACACCTAGAATAATTTGTTTTCACACTTTTATATATGCTTTCTTCACTTTGAAATGTATGAGCTGGGGGTGATATCACCACCCAAAATGACTGCTAACAACTTTATGTTGAGATCAAGTAGGTCATAGGTTATGCCAGAGATGATGAGGTTCTCATGCGCTTTATGGTGAGCACATGTCCTCGAGTTGAAGCCAGATGTTATCCCCCAGTCGCTTTATGGTGAGCACATGTCCTCAATTTGAAGCCAGATGTTATCCCCCAGTTTATGGATAACTAGGGAGATTATGTCTCAAGTCCCATAGGTCCTAGACATGGAGTAACGAGAGGCAAATCGACTTGAGCATGGCCCTATAGGGCCCATATTTTCATTCTTCAACACCTCACTACTAGCAATATGAAGAGCCAATTAACAGAGTGTAAATAGGGGGTAAAAGTAATTACGGGTTTGCCTCCATCTTGTGTAGCTTCTTTTTCGAGCGATTTCTAGGCTTGGGACCTAGAGCTAAGATTCTCTCAAGAGGACCTCGCGATCCAACCATGGCATGGTGGACCGAGGTGATGAGGAGACATAGAGGAGGTAGGGTGCCGACACCCTACAACAAGGACTTTTTGTATAATTAGGACAAAAGTATTTTGGATGGTGGTTAAGTATTGATTAGAAATTTGTGTGTCATGGATGTGGGTCCATGACGGCCAGAGGGTTTCCCTCGATTTCAACGGAGGAATCGGGGAGATGAAGTGGTGGGAGGAGAGGCCGAGAGGGTGTTACAAAATGTGCAGGGAAACTTGTCGCATTTGACACACAGGATACCCATGGTTTAGGTAGAGGATCTACCTTAAGCCATGCAGCGATAGGTGGTTGGTGTACCCAGGGCATGGGTAAAACTTTTTCGGCGTCTTGAAAACTCCATGGTTTGCTACCATGACACACATCTGGCGCCATAGGTGTAGATATTGTGGGATATTATGATACAGGTTGGATATGTATATGAGGGTGTTAGCCCCATTTTGTACTATAAACACCATATTTTTTGAAATATATAAAAGGGATCTTCATCTTTACTTATATTTTTCAATGTGTACATTGATTAGATGTTTTGTTTGCTTTTAAATATGTGACAAATTCCAATCTAAAATATAGTTAGAATAAGCATCAGATACATAATTAAAACTTCTAGGAATATGATAATATGTAATAAAATCAAAATGTCGTTCTAAAAGACTTAGCCGTAGGAATCGTCGAAGTAAATAAGGATCACGCACATGGTAACGATCGTTCGGTAATAGCCATTCAATTAACACACTACTAACTGGGAATCCAGGTGAACTTTTAATGTATGGATGACATGTGAGATAGAATCCTGTAAAAGTTCTATAGAATTGTTATATTCAGCCACATTGTTCGTGGATGGCCCTAGGCATATGCCTCCTGAAGACAAAAATAGACCCTCGGGTGAATAAATCACCCAAGCGGTGGAAGCCAAGTTCCGTATATGATGACTGGCCCCGTCTGTGAATCCTAGGTAGACTAGCAACTCCATTGACTTCTGTCAACCAAGTGAAAACTCAATAAGCAACCCGAAGACGAAAAAGAAAAAGATATATACACTAAATTACATTAGTATACAAAGAGCTCTGCCTAATCTTGGGGCTCAAGCATAGTATCATTTCAATTAGAGTCCATTTCTGAGCTCGGCCAACTTGCCTGCCCCCAACGGTTCTTTGGCTTGATCATACAAGAGGAACTATTCATGCTTAGTGTACAACTGAGGAAAACCAGACTTATCATATTGAACCAGACGTCGTTTTTTTGCCTCGATAGTTGTAGAGGCATCTCAATGCTACTCATCAAGACTCTCTAGGTGTACAAGGCATCATTCAAGATCAAAAGTGTTAGGTAGGAGCACGACTACCAACTTAAGAGAAGTTATTTCACATTCAATGGGTAATATTGACTCCACACCATGTACTAATTGGAAAGGGGGAAATCCAATGGCAGTTTTGACTGAGGTTCAGTATGCCCAAAGTGTAGGATATAGCATGATGTGTCAGTCGGACTTACTCTGACTGACAATTTTTTGAAAAATGGTCTTAAGAGACTTGTTCTCTACTTATCCATTTGTCTAGGGATAATAAGGAGAAGAGTGACCATGATTAAACCCCAATTTAGTTGTTATTTCTTCCATGATCTCATTCTGAAAGTGACTTCCATGGTCAGTGACAATGTCACTCGGGATATCGAATCGAGTGATAATTTGTTTGAATATGAAGAAGGTTGCAGTCTTCCCATCAGATTTAATTGTAGGCATGGCCTTGACCCACTTATTAAAGTAGTCGATGACCACGATAATGTATTGATGCCCCCCAACTTGTAATCAATGAATTCCATGCCACACTTAGTGAAGGGACTGTCGATAATAACTCGGTGAAGAGGGGATGGATGCGAGCACATTTTCCAAGTGATAGAGGTGACACTTCTTAACTGCTTCAATACAATCCTTAAATATATTAGGCCAGAAATAACCGGCTCGCAAAATGTTTTGGGATGTCACAAGCTTAGATAAATGACCACCACAAGCCCCACTATGGCAATCATTTAGGATAGACTCGGCCTCTCCAAGAGTTAAGCAATGATGCAAGATATGCTTGCTATCTTACACACCATCGATCATCTTGTGAGATATGCTGAGGGAACTTCAAATACTGAAGATAGAGCATGATGTCTCCATACCAGGGGTCAGATGATGATGTGTTCATCCGCAAACGAATCGACATGGATAATGTCCTCATCTAGTCATGGGAAATCAGATATCAACTCTGCAAAGACTAGGGACTTCTTGGATTTAGCAGAAGTGAATTCGAGATCAAACTCCTATAAAATGACATTCCATTTATTATATTTCCCTCCTATGATATGATATGTGATATGTGTAGTGTAGTGTAGTGTAGTAAAGTTTGACTAAGATAAGAAATAACATTCTTGTGGAGCTCTTCATCCTCCTGAACTATAACCATACCAATCGTATCGTATTCTGGAGGCTTCAACAGAGGCGTTGACACCAGGGCCTGCATCCCAACTTAAGAGGATGAGGATACAAGAATGAAACCTTTAGTGATAGTAGCATAGTTCACTATAAACCTATGAAGAAAGAGTTGTCTAATTGTGCGTGGGGGAGGCAACCGAAGTATTGCCTCAACCTTGAGTGGATATACCATGATCCTAGTCTCAGAAACTAGAAAACCTAACAAAGACTTAATGCAAAAGATGCACTTATGAGGGTTTAATTGGATCCTATAATAAAAACATCTTTCGAAAACAAGTTGAAGGTGGATAACGTGATCCGCTCTCTTGCAAGAGGGAGCAGAAATATCATCAAGGTAAGATTCAACTATGTTCTTAAGATCATGAAACGCGAAAGTCGTGGCACGTTGAAAGGTTTCTCCAGCGTTGCAAAAGTTCAGTGGAGGACATCTATTTTCTGACCGGTTTATTACGTCAGGGGGAGTTTGTGAACCTCAAATCACTAGGGGAAGGAAGTGGATGAATATAGACGAATATATTGATGCCCATTGTGTATCTAGGACCCCTAATATAGGGAGTTAAGTCCCCATCCGGGCAATAAACAACCTCAGTCTAAAGATCATTGTCCTAGTTTTAACCAAGATCACAGGTTCGACTTCGTTCCACCAGGCATCGAGGTCACTCATGTTTTATGAAGTGTTTTATGTGAGACCCACGGTGTACAATTGGTGCACCTCACTACTGGCCAGTATGAAGAGCCAATTGACAGTGTAAACATGGGGGTAAAAGGAATTACGGGTTTTCCTCCATCTTGTGTAGCTTATTTTTCAAGCGTGTTCCAGGCTTGGGACCTAGAGTTGAGATTCTCTCAAGAGGACCTCGCGATCCATCCATGGCATGGTGGACCGAGGTGATGAGGTAGCAGAGAGGAGGTAGGGTGCCGACACCCTACAAAGAGGATTTTTTGTATAATTAGGACAAACATATTTTGGATGGTGGTTAAGTATTGATTAGAAATTTGTGTGTCACAGATGTAGGTCCATGATGACTAGAGGGTTTCAATTGACATCGACGGAGGAACCGAGGAGACGAAGCGGTGGGAGGAGAGGCCGAGAGGGTGTTACAAAACATGTAGGGAAACTTGTTGTGTTTGACACAGAGGATACCCATGGTTCAGGTAGAGGATCTACCTGAAGCCATACAATGACAGGTGGTTGGTGTACCCAAGGCATGGGTACGACTCTTTCAGCGTCTTGAAAATGCCATGGTTTTCTACCATAAAACACATGTCATGGGATATTATGATATAGGTTAGATATTTATATGAGGGTGTTAGCCCCATTTTGTACTATAAACACCATATTTTTTGAAATATATAAAGGGATCTTCGACTTTACTTATATTTTTCAATGTGTACATTGATTAGATGTTTTGTTTTCTTTTAAATATATGACAAATGCCAATCTAAAACATAGTTAGCATGAGCATCAGATACATAATTAGAATTTCTAGGAATATAATAATATGTAATAACATCAAAATGTCGTTCTAAAAGACGTACCCATAGGAATCGTCGGAGTAAAGAAGGATAACGCATGTGGTAACGGTCGTTCGGTAACAACCGTTCAACTAATGCACTACTAATTGTGAACTTCTAATGTACGGATGGCATGTGAGATAGAAGCATGTAAAATTTCTATAACATCGCTATATTCACCCGCATATGCCTCCTGAAGACACAAATATACCCTTGGGTGAATAAATCACCCACGCGGCAGAAGCCAACGACGGAAGCCAAGTTCCATATGTGATGACTGGCCCTATTTGTGAATCCTAGGTAGACTGATGACTCCACTGACATCTGTTAACCAAGTGAAAACTTGATAAGCAACCCGAAGACGAAAAAGAAAAAGATATATATATACATTAAATTACATTAGTATACAAAGAGCTCCACCTAATCTAAGTAGAGCCCATTTCTGAGCTCGACCAACTTATTCCCTTTGCAATCTTCCACTCATAGGCTCCTTTTTCTAGCACATTTTGCATGATGTACGGCCCATGCCACATGGGTTTTAAACTTGTCTACCCCCAACGGTTCTTTGGCTTGATCATACAAGAGGAACTAGTCACCCTCAGCGTACAACTGAGGACAGTGACTACCAACTTAAGAGAAGGGATTTCACATTCAATGGGTAATATTGACTCCACACCATGTACTAACTGGAAAGGGGAAAATCTAGTGGTAGTCTTGACCAAGGTTCAGTATGCCCAAAGTGAAATATATAGCATGATGTGTCATTCAGACTTACTAACAGTTTTTTGAAAAATGGTCTTGAGACTTGTTCTCTACTTGTCCATTTTCCTGGGGATAATAAGGAGAAGAGTGACCATGCTTAAACCCCAATTTATCTGTTATTTCTTCCATCATCTCATTATGAAAGTGACTTCCATGGTTAGTGACAATATCACTCGGGATACCAAATCGGGTGATAATCTGTTTGAATATGAAGAAGGTTGCAGTCTTCCCATCAGATTTAATTGTAGGAATGGCCTTGACCCACTTATTAAAGTAGTCGACGACCACGATAATGTGTTGATTCCCACAAGCTTGCAATCAATGAAGTCCACACCCCACTTAGTTAAGGGACTATCGATAATAATTGGGTGAAGTGGGGATGGATGAGAGCACATTTTCCAAGTGATAAAGGTGACACTTCTTAACCACTTCAATACAATCCTTAAATATAGTAGGCTAGAAATAACCGGCTCGCAAATGTTTTTGGGATGTCTCAAGCCCGGATAAATTACCACAACTAGCTCCACTGTGGAAATCGTTTAGGATAGACTCAACCTCTCTGTGAGTTAATCAATGATGAAATATATCATCTATTCCTCAACGATACAAAGTGTCACCAAAAATAGTATATTTCTTGGCTTGCTATCTTATACACCATCGATCATCTCGTGAGAGATGCTGAGGGAAATTCAAAGTCTGAAGATAGAGCATGATGTCTCCATACCGAGGTTCATACGATGATGTGTTCATTCGCAAATAAATCGACATGGATAACGTCCTCATCTAATCATGGGAAATCATATATCAACTCTGAAATACTAAGGACTTCTTGGATTTAGAGGAAGCAAAATCGATATCATGTGTAATGTAGTGTAGTGTAGTAAAGTTTGACTAAGATAAGAAATAACGTGCTTGTGTAGCTCGTCATCCTCCTACACTAGAACCATACCAATCATATCATATTCTATAGGCTTCAGCAGAGGTTCCGACACCAAAGATTTCTTCAAAGCATCGAAGGAATCTTGGGCTTGCTCATCCCAGATAAAAGGGGTTTCCTTCTTCAAAAGACTCATGAAACCTTTAGTGATAGTAGCATAGTTCACTATAAACCTATGAAGAAAGAGTTAGTTGTCTAATTGTGTGCGAGGGAGGAAACCAAAGTATTGGCTCAACCTTGAGTGGATCTACCATGACCCTAGTCTCAGAAACTAGAAAACCTAACAGATGCATTTATGAGGGTTTAATCAGATCTTATAATAACAACATCTTTCAAAAACAAGCCGAAGGTGGATAACGTGATCCGCTCTCTTGCGAGAGTGAGCAACAACATCGTCAAGGTAAGCTTCAACTACTTTCTTAAGATCATGAAACGTGAAAGTCATGGCACATTGAAAGGTTTCTCTGGCATTGCAAAAGGAACTGGGTAGATAGTTCCTTGCTTCTTATCTATGGGAACGGGGTTGGATACCCAATATGTTAAAGGAACTGGGTAGATGAAGCAAGCATTAAGTAGCTTCTCCACCTCTGCCTTAATAGCAGGGGCCTTTTGAGGGTTGACAACTCTAAGACATTTTCAAATAGGTTTAGCATTCAGATACATTTTAATTTCGTGTTCGACAATATGAGGGTCGATCCCTGGCATCTCTTCATAGGACCAAACAAATATGTCTCGAACCAAAAAAATTTCACTGATATTTACGTTTTCAACCTTACCAGGGGTATGAGAGATGTCGATCTGGATGGTAGGAGAAATACTCACCATATTTCCTTTAGCATAAATGGCGTGCGTATCTAGTGGAACTACGGTGTAACAACCTATCTCACTCAAGGTATATTGAAAGTCATCTTGTTCGATTATTTCAAGCTCTGGGAGAAAATAGGAACGATGATTCATATCATCCCAAGGTTTGTCGGAAGCATTCATGGCTTCGATGATGGCCTCATCTTAAGGAAAACTGCCACCGAGGCAATCATGTGAATAGGACAACAAGGTGGCCTACACGGGCCTACACATGAGATCCAACTTGTCCGTCGGTGAGGGAACAAGATCGGGATAGATGGAAGAGTCAAGAATAGATTGATACACAATCTCTGTTGTCGATAACAACATGGCCATCCCAGCATGCTAGTGTCCTTCCCATGATAGAGTTGGGGAAGGGAAGCAATGAACCTCCTAGTCGAGACAGTCCTACTGGACATGGAATAAACTTGATGGTTTGGTGTTGAGAAGTTGAAAGTACCCATAAGGGAAGAAAACATTCCAACACCAATATTCTCGGTTGGCGGTTAAGAATTGTCGATCATAGGGATCGACTATCCAAGAGATGCATTAGGGCTAAGGTACACAAAGGATAATTGATCGATCATTACAATCTTCCCTTCATGAGGAAAACAAAGAGTATGGAAAATAGACGATACGACGTTGATCATAGCATAAGTTCAATTGCAACCTAGAAAAAGGTTATAATAAAGAGGCGCATCCACTACCTCTACTTCCACCTCTACCGTCTTCCCGCCTAATTGGACCGGAAAGGAAGGGAGAATATCGTGGGGGAAGAAGGAATGACCATCAAAAGCAGTCAACATGTTCGATGATTTGGAAAGAGATTTCCAAAAGACCAGGTACATCACACACGTAGCAGTGCCTTCATCAACAACTGCACATTTGATGGTATACTTTGAATAATCCACATGGATTTGGAAAGCCACATGGTAAGGCAAGAAAGGCTTAAAATCTATGACATCAAACTTGATAAGCTTCGAGCCACTAGGTTCTAGAGCTCCTAGGGAAGAGAGTAAGGCATTCCTCTATGAAAGACACATCTGGAGTATCTCCAAAGCTGACATAGCACAAGGGGTTTTTCCCATGTCCTCAGCAATAGAGTAGTTATGGGTGGCTCTAGCATTTGGATTATGGGTAGAGTGCTTGAGTACTCCTTTAGGAATATGAGGTTGTGGCTCTAGTTTCTCAATGGGGGAGGAGGAAGATATTTCTAGACCATATGATAGATACATAGATGGTCGCCATCTTGTGACTATTGGTTTTGACCAAACACATTTCTGATGTTTGAGGAGCTCGAGGCTAAGTGTTAATTGTGTGGGAATTGATTTGTCAACATGATAGGCGATTGAGATAAAAGCCTTGCAGCTTATGCAAGTTTCAGGCACAAATGGGTAAGGTGATCATCTGTGAAAAGCTTAGAGGGAAACTTCACCTTACGTTTTTCTCGTTTTCCCTCTCTAACACTATTACCTGTCTTCTCAATATTGCCCTTGGATTGATTACCATTTTTCCCACCCTGGTGGTTGGTTACCATTCAAGTTCGTTGACGATTGCACTGAGTGTACATCCACTGAATGACTGGGATTAGAGGATATAGATGAAGCTGGTCTTCCTACAAACTAGTTTAAAGACAACACTTTTATCTGGTTCGTCACTGAGTCTATGGAATTTACATTGGTGGAGCCGACAATTCCATCGGAATGAGGTCCGATATTTTGTCTAAGGTTGTAAGTAAACTGTGGTGCCTCAGGAAGGAGGTGGTATAGCATCCCAGACTGAGCATATATCAAATCTAACTATTGGTCTCTAAAGATAACTTCTTCCTCCTTAGTAACCTTGGAAGTAGAAACGTCCTTTGATTTAGGAGGATGTAAGGACTTAGCAAACCATTCTAACAGAAAGGTCGGGGGTATAGGGGTCTTAATCAACCTCTTCCATCTACGCCACTCCTCCATATGGTCCGAGATATGAGTGGTGATATCCTGGCATAAAGTAGACAACAGCTCTAAACCAACATCATAACGAATGTGCAATTGGAAATGGTTAAGAAAAACCATCACCAACTAATTAAAGGGCCATGTAAGATCCTGACTCATAGGGTCATTCATTAACTTAGCCAAATCTGATATATTAAGCGTGGTGAGAAAAGGGAGACGGGGTTGGGACATCTGGCCCCAACCACTTGGGAAATATTTTTCTTGCGGATTTGAAGGCCATCCAAGGTTCTGGTAAACACCATGGCCCTATCCGACATTATAAGGCCCTCCTTCGGGCTAACTCATATAAGGTGGATTGGGCATCATTCTAGCTGGAATGTTCTGTTGAGGGTTATAGAAACTTCCCCTAGCCAGATTAGATCAAGGTTGAGGTTTTCCCAAAGTGTGAAACTAACCTCCCCCAAGTTGGAAACAGGAGGATAGAGGTGGATTCGTCATGCCAAGTGTATTGGTCGGAATCTGTTGAGGAGGTAGGATTGTAGGACGAAACTTGAGTCGAAACTTGTCTGCCAAGTTGGACATTCCACCCAAAAGTAGGAGGATTGGACCCAAGGTTAAAATAAGACATACCTCCCATATAAGGAGTCGTTTGAGGGATTTGAGATCCACCAAATGAAAAAGGAGTGTACAAAGGTGTGATGCCCTCGAGCCCAATGCTAGCATTAGGGCCAGCAGCTCGAATGGAGTTCGAAAACTGCGAGGTGAAGTTAGGCATACCATAAATAAATGGATTAGAAGCCATAGGGATGAACTGAACATTGTAGCCCGGTGAGTGGCCAAGAGACCCAAAGGGGTTTGAGGTAGTAGTATGAGAATTAACTATAGCACAAGCCACAGTAATGATAGGTGCCTCCGATACCACAACCATGGATGTTGTAGGAGTTGAAGGGGTGACATTAACTACAGTGGGTATGGGAGTTGAAGGGCTCCCAAAATTATGAAGACCGGGTTCAGTACTCATCCTTGTAGAATCAACGGGTTCAAAAGTCTGAGCGGTGGATGTGTGTGTACCACATGTAATGACTCTACGCCTTGTAGAAGGAAAGGACACGAAATCTGATGGTAACTGTAACAAGCGACAGGACTGGAGAGGCGGCTGGTCCGACTCCATGATGACTTAAGAATCTAAAGATAAAAATATATTCTAAGGCCAACTAGTAAAAAAAGAGCACACCAAAAGTCAAACGACCAATATGCATGCAAACGGGTAAAAGTGGTTGAGTGGCCTCCCTCCCTAAAGAAGGCATGTCTCGTACAAGAGGGACTTGAGACTCCTTGCTAAAGATTGGAGGTAACAGAATCAGTTATAGGGGCCCTTGTGGGCTTAACAACCAGTCGGTCAGATCCCCCCGTAGAGGTAATCCTCCATAAAGGTTGTGTGTTGTTCGACCCCTATCTGACCCAGGGTACCTGCAGAATAACCCCTGCAAGTAACCTATGAGATACCTAAGTCAAGCAACTAATAAACCATTGTATAATCGATGCACAGGCGAGCTGTTGTAAGTCCGGATCACCATATGGGCAGGGTAGCAAAGCCTGAAACCTTGAAAGTACCGCCTCTCACGGAGGTACGGGCACTAACAAGATCCCCAAATATGAATAAATCCACAAAAATATCTCTGATGCTAGGCTAGTATCTGGGGGATATCCCTTCAACCAACTTCGCGCGACCTCGTGATTAACTCCGGTGTGAGCGGAGCCTCCTGATATTACCAACTATACAATGGATTTCTCCTAATTTCCTTGGCACTAAATCCTAGACTAGTTTGTACACCCTATAAAATAAAACCGTTGCTAATAAATTTTAGATTATAGCGTTGATTTTATGGCTGTGATTACTCAAAAAGGTATATGGTAATGAAACCAATGGTGTTATGACTCTGCAAGAAAGTAAATATGAAAGAAGAAAGCAGATTCGATGAATGCAATATTAAACACAGGAAGGGAACTCACCAGATTTTGGCCTGTGGAATCCAGCAGTCCGCTACCTCCAGAGGAAAAATTAATCCCAGCAGAGAAATTTCCTTGTGGGTCAAGAAAGGGCGAGGGGAACGATAATCCCATGTACGTTGCTTAAAGAGATGACAAAGCAGAGAACATGAATCAATTCTCTGAAATAATCTCTAGGATTTCCCCATATCTATGAATAACATTCTTAGTAAATCCCACTCCTTGAAATAATCAATATTCTATTAAAATAACAAATTGTAAACTAGAGTCTGGTATTTTTACCTATGAAATCAATGGCGGTGCAGCCATTTGTGAAGCGGTCTGTGGGATGGCGGAAGAAGGACATGTCATAAGGAGGGAAGTCTGCACGAGCAACGCATTTGGGAATGAAATTGTTATTGTCTGCATCTGCCAGTGAGTCCCCAAACATGAACAACGCAGGTGGATGATAAGGCTGCCTATGACCATCATCTGTTGTTGCAATGGATCTTGCAAAGAAACAAATAACGAAGCAGTAAACGTTTATCTTGATAAACTCCATGGAACCTGGATCTGGATCCGATTGTCTTAGCTCGGCTCAGAAGAACTACCCACTAACTTTACCTATTGTTTCAAAAGCGACAACATGTATTACAGAAAGCAGTCTGCGCATACTTACAAATGCATTGTAGAAGAAGAACTAGAGGCTTCTTTCGGTTATGGTACTGCAATAGGGACCGACTGTTTTTCCTTCTCGAAAAATGAAGTTGAAATTGGAGCGTTTTAGAACATTCTGGTGATGTTCTTGTCGGAAATTGAATTTGAAATTGGAGCAAATGTTCTTCTCAGAAATTGAATTTGAAATTGGAGCGTTTTAGAATTTGAAATTGAAATTGGAAGTTATTAAATGTTGATGCACATTTCACGAGAAACGCCCAAGTTGCAACAGTTTTTTAATCGTTACGAAGATGCCCAAGACGTAATCATTAGGTGAAGTGCTAGATTACGAAGACGCCAGTTGCAACAGTGCTAGATTACGAAGACGCCCAAGACGCCCCAATTGCTAGATTAATTTAAAATAATCATTAACAAAATTAAATTATAATAATGATGAAAATTAAAAAAAAAAAAAATTATATTAAAAAAATTAAATTATAATAATGATAAAAAATTTAAAAAATAATAATTATATTATAAGTTTTAAATCATTTTCATTGTTTTGAAAATATGGGACACTTTAACTATATGATCATCGTATATATTGATCTGGTATAGAAAATAAATTATATATTAATTTGATATAGTAAATAAATAATATAATATGTATGATTTTTTTTTTTATAAATTTTTAGTTTTTAATTGAAAATTATTTTTAATATAAATTTTAGTGAATGAAGATATCTATTATTATTATTAATTTTGTTTTAAAAAATTGAAATTATCATACATTAATTAATTAATGGGTAATATTTATAATAGATTTTTAAGTTTTTAATTGAAATTTATTTTTATTATAAATTATTTAATTAAAATATATTATTATTATTAAATTGGTTTTTAAAAATGAAATTTATTAGTTAATTTAAATTGATAGTAAAAAATAAAATTTTCTTAATTAATTTAAGTTAGTAAATGATATTGTTGCATTTTACATAGTCCAAGGACTAGTCCTCTAAATAAGATTTCACTTGAATCAAAATATATGTCTAAGTTACTTATTCTTTTAAATTATGTTTCACCTAAGCTCTACCCAATATCATGAGAAATTTTAAGTAAATGAATTCTCAATTTTAATAAAAAATTTAAATATCATATAAAAAAATAAAAATAAAAATAAAATTTTATTAAAATAGTTAAAATGTTTGTTTTGATTTTTTAAATAATAATTTATTTTAATTTTCAATAAATATTAATATGTAAATTAAAATAAATTAAGTAATATGATGATAAAGTTAAAATATTTACAAAATCCTTAAATTTTATTTTTGTAATTATTGAAAAGATAAGGTTTAAACCACAAAGTAAGAAGACCAAACACTAAAATAAACACAAGGAAAACACCATGCAGAACAAGAAGAGGAAGAAAAAGGTGAACAACAAAGAGGAGGCAATGAAACCACAATGGAGCATTTGGTAAAAAGACAACAAAATTGTCAAAAAAGGAGAAGTCTTGGTCATCGATTAACTCTTTTGAGATGACTTGGCAAGACTACCCACACACCAAACTAAATTGGGTTTTCCCACTTCCTTGATATGAGTAACATGGAATATTTATGAGCCACCATCCTTACACCTACCAAAAGGATGATGTTACAAAAAAATCAATAAGGAAAGATGCCCAAACACTAAAACAATCACTTTCCCAAGGAGACAAACTTACCCAATAGCCTTAAGAGTGAATATCTAATGGCCACATGACTTGAATTAAAATTCAAATATTCAAGAGGTAAGTTGGTTGTTCACACTCAAATTGAGATTGAAGATAACAATTATGTGATTCTTATTCATATCCATATATTAAAAGGAAAGTTTCTCACATTTGATATTTGTTACCCCCATAGTTACACCAGCTAGATGATGATCCACAAAGGTTGAGCAAGTAATTTGCTCAAAATCAGAGTTCAAAAGTCCAGTCACGTCTTATGACCCCTTCAAATTTTCTTCTTCTTCTTCTTCTTTATGCATGATCCATACCCCCAAGGAAGGAATTATAATACAATAAGATAGCATAAGGAATTTCTTATGTAAAAAGCTTAGCCCCCTAAGACTTGATCATCATTACACACTCTAGAGTGTTTTTTTTACTTCTTAATTATATCTTGCTTGTCAACGAGATAAAATTTCTAAATTTTTTCACCCATTACTTCCAAACATGGAGTGTGTATTTATGGCTAGGCCTTAGTGTGTGTTGTCTAAGTCTAGTGTCTAATGTATATTACCATACTATTCAATTGTATAGAGTCATATGGACATTCACTAACTCCTCGAATGTTGGGTTGTTATATTCTTTGCAATGAAAGTTGAAGGTCAAGGTGGATCGAATGAGCAAAGTCAAAGTCAAAGTAATCGACAACAATTTGAAGAGATCAACCAACAAGAGGTCAACATGAATTCATGTGGAAACCGACTAAAGATCGAATGAAGGTCGAATACTAGTCGATTGGTAATCTGACTTGGTAGTCGACTGTAACAAAATCTCAAGATTTGTAGGATTTGTAGCCAATTATCTACATGGATATGTAACCATTTATTGGGCACCTTTCTTTAGGTTTTTTCCTACTATAAATCCTATAAATAAGCCATGTTGTAATGTTGTAAAATAAAATATTTAGTTAATCTTTAGATTAACCGTTTTAGAGGTTGTTGGTCATGTAGATGTAAGTCGAATTAGTTACATGGTTTTCCTTATGTAAAGTAAGAAGATATGATGCCGATTGTGTCTTAGGTGCAGACCAAGGTTAGGCATGTAACCTTTTATTCAAAATGAATAAGACAACAAGAGATAAAGACGCTCAAGGAATGTTGGTTTTCCTATTTGGGTTTCTAGGGTAAAATCTCTATGTATTTTTGTGTTTGCTTTGTCATTTCTTTTATAGGTTGAATATTTCTTCCTCTCTTTGGTTAGGTTTAGCATGGAAGTGTTCTATTTCCTAACATGTGGTATCAGAACTTGGTTTAACAACCTCGTATTTGAGCTAAACCCTAGGTCTAGTGAGAGTCGTAAGTCAAAAATATTTAAAGTATGCTTAAAAGAATGACAAGTAGCTCGAGAATAGAGATCAAAAAATTCAATGGACAGAATTTTGAGCTTTGCAAGATTAAAATTGAAGATTTCCTTATAGATTGAGAACAATGGGAAACAGTCTGTCCAAGTACCATTCCAACAAGTATGTCGAGAGAAGAATGACAGAAACTCGAGAGAAGGGCAAGGAGTTCGATTCGACTTTATCTTGCAGATTCAATGTTGTTGAATGTCTCAAGTGAAGATTCAATCAAGAAATTGTGGGACAAGTTGGGGAGATTGTACCAGTTGAAATCCCTGGTAAACACTTTGTTGCTTAGAAAGAAATTGTATCTTCTGAGAATGAGTGAGGACAGTTCTATGACTAAGCATTTCAATGTGTTTTATGCCATAATAAGCTAGTTATCTTCTATGGATATTAAAATCATTGAGGAGGATAAATGTATTAGCCTATTATGTTTTTTATCGGACTCTTGGGATATCTTAGTCATGGCTATAGGGAGTAATTCAACCACATTAGCACTAGAATACATGCTTTCATCTCTACTCTTATAAGAAATGAGAAGGAAGAACATGGAAGGATCGACCAAAGATGCATTAGTGGTCAGAGATCGACCTGTTGACAGAGATAAAGGAACATTCTCTAGTAGAAAGTCTAAGTTGAAGAGTAGATCTAAATCCTATGTCCAGTCGACGAGAATATATTGTAAATGCGATAAATTTGGGAATTACAAAAGGGACTACAAGTCGAAGGCAATGGAATTCAGTACATGATCCGATGAGAAGCAGTCGGCTAAGATAAAGGTGAATCTAGATAAGGGAGGCGATGTGTACCTTACATCGATGAATGCACAGTCAGATCAAGATGTTTGGTTGATCGACTTAGGAGAAGCCTATCATATGACACCACATAGAGAATGGTTCTACGAATATTAATGATATGAAGGAGGCGATGTGTTTTTGGGGGATGACTCGACAACTAAAATTTTCGGATGAGGCAAAGTCTGATTGATGTTGTAGGATGGGAGGAGTATAACCCTTCCAAGTGTACTACATATTCTAGGTTTGGCCATAAATCCGATATATGTTAGTAAGATGACTGATGTAGGAGTGCACACTCTATTTTAGAAGGATATGTGCAATATGGTCAAGGGTACGATGGTCTTAATGAAAGGAGTTCAACTTGGAACCATATACAAGTTGTTAGGGAATGTTGACTCGACTGGATGAAACAACATTGTTGTTCCTGAAGCCACTTGAATTCAACTTGACTCAAATCAACTTAGGATGAGTCGATTAAAACTGACTCGAAAAGTCATCGTCAAGTCAATCCAACCATGATATGGCACAAGAGGATGGGACACATTGGAGAAAAATGACTTTGAGCTATACAAAACAAAGGTATGATCAAATATTTTCGTAAATGTAATTTAGAAGTCGACTTTTGTGAACATTGTATATATGGAAAAAAAAATCGAGTATGGTTCCCATCTAGATAAACAAGGGAAAATCAGATTCTAGAATTGATTCATAGTGATGTATTTTTCCCTGTCATCGCACATATTGTAGTTTGGGAAAAGCCCGACCCAATCCAAAAAAGTGAGACAACTATGGGAGTAACTACACACTCTCACCTTAGATATATACTCCCCTTGATTTAGTGATGATAACTCACCACAAGGGGGGAATCCCGGTGATCCTAGGGGGGTTGCGATGGAAAGTGGTATAATGACCAATGAAACCCCTATAGGTCAAGTTTGGAAGTGGAAAAAGGTTTGGAAACAAGTCTTGTTTATGAGGGGAAGTTGCCAAAGTGTTTTGTACCTACAAAATAATGTTAAACGTGCCCAAGACAAGACAAGTAATCGAAATACAAGCCAAATATTTAATGGGACAAGCAAGTGAAGCTTGTTTTCCTAATATTGCAGCAGTAATACACACACACACACACACACACACACATACACACAATGGAAAGAGTTGTTAACTACAAATGGAAAGTGGTAGAATGACTAATGAAACCTTTATAGGTCAAGTTTGGAAGTGGAAAAAGGTTTGGAAACAAGTCTTGCTGATGAGGGGAGGTTTCTAAAGTGTTGTGTACCTGCAAGATAATGTTGAACATGCCCGAGACAAGACAATTGATCGAAATACAAGACAAATATTTAATGGGACAAGAAGGTGAAGCTTGTTGTCTTAATATTGCAACATTAACAAAAATATATATCAACAATGGAAAGAGTTGTTAAATACAAAATTAACCATCAAAAGAATCAAATAGTTATTGAATGATCAAGTACTAAACATGTAGATAAGTTTCCAATAGTTAAACACAAGCTTTGATGGTAAAATAGGGATGTTATTATGAAGTTATCAAAAGAGTATGTATTAGGGTATCATTATGGTTGTAGAAAACAATTTCTACATCAACAATATCTATCCACTAAAATCAGCAAAGAATCCATCCAAAATATAGACAATTACAAGTAGAATTTACATGGCATCTTGTAAGCAAATTTCAATGGCATATTAGTGAGTAAAGGAAGAGTTTAAGGGTGATTATTCTATCCTGAATGGTTGTATCATTTAATTAACTACAACAAGAGAATAACAAGGCTAATCTAGACACCTTAGTGTCTTAAGCAATCTTGTGGCACTAAGAAAAGATTCCAATTTGAACAAATGCAATATCTCCAAAAATCATGTATTTGAATGAAATGATTTTATTTCTCCAATGCAAGTAGAAGAGTGCTTAGTCTATTGGGTTATGGAGTCTTGGATGTAAGAGTTGTACTTACTACTTCTCTAGGGGTGTAGACCCTTTTACTCCCTAGAGAAAGAAAATACAACAAGGTAAATCTAGAAGGGTGTAAGCCATTTTACTCCTTCTAGCAACCTTGAAAAAATGACGTATCCAACAATTATGATAGGTTTGGTGGAGGGTGTATACAATTTTACTCCAATGGTTTGTATACAATAATAAGTTTGAAACAAGTAGAAATTACCAACAATGTTCAGAAAATTCCTTACCAATTCCAATAGAAAGCAAGAAAAACCCTTGTCTACCAAGAAATATCCATCAACATGCAAGAAACAAGAATACAAGAAGGTAGTGAACCACTTTAGCTCCACAATAGACAAGTATAAGAATCCATAAGATTTGCACATGATAGAGATAGAACAAATGCCCAAAAAGGGCATAAATTTCAGCCAAATATGTGATTCTCAAGTGAGAGAGTTGTGATAAAATGAAATGTCTTAGGTATCCTTTTATAGGAGGCCTTTAAAACTAGTTTTTCCACATATGATTAGGTTAAAACAAAATTAGGGAGGCCAACCTTTTTAGGATTTTATTCTAACACCTCTTCGTGGGTCATTAGTTAGTAGGATATGCTTTCTATGTAATAAAGGTCGTAATTAATTAATAAGGCCTAATAAATAAAAGAGAATAAGTCAATGTAAGAAGACCTAATAGAAGCTTCCACTTCTAGAAAGATCTTCCTCTAGAAGTTTCTTTAGAAGGTAGAATTAGTATAAATAAGGGTAGGAGGTATTGGATATTTTGTCTTGGAGATTATTGTAATAGATCTCTACTCTACTGGAGGTTTCCCCCTCAAAGAGGCAAGTGAACATTGATATCTCTAATAAAGGTGTTCCTTTTGGTGTTATTATGGTATTTTTATAGCTATAATATTGTTGTTCCATTACTGCTTGCTAAATATTTATGTTTTGCATATTATTATTCATCTGGTATATTTCAAGTGGTATCAGAGCTCCTTCATGGGCATAAATTGCGAGGTATTTTTCTTTTAAGGGTAGAGACATAATTCGACTTCTTTAAGCTACAAATACATGTCATTACACACATAAACCCATGGTTAGGCACTCATACATGCAGGAACTACAATTTGTACTTAAGCGCATATTTATTACCACCCTTTTAACCCATGTTGGTACCCCTTCGAGAGGTAGTGCATTAGACAACACCTCTATATGGATCAACTTTGATATCATGAACCCATTCATAGACAAACCAATCAGTCACCTGAGTATAGCACAGGGAAAAACCTTTTCTATAGAACCCTTGAATACCCTAACCCTTTGGACATAAACATAAATAGAACAAACAATATCTATTTCCAGGCAGCTGTGTCTCCTACATTTTGGTTGCAAAATTCCCACACATTTCTCCCTATTAAGCATTTGGCCAATTTGTCACTACAATATTATTCAGATCAGAGTATAACTTTGCAAGAGTTAAAAAACAATATGGGGCTAGGCTACACCCTTATTTGAGACACGGTCCATTGGATTCCTTTATTCATCCTAATCACAGTGGTACCCTTCATTTTTAATTCCTTTTTTTAGGCGGACCCAACCCTTTCTTGGAGGCCCTTATTTGAAACCTATCCCATTGGATTCTTCTTTTTGTCTTGATCAACCGAGAAACTATCAATTTTAAGCCCATATTTCCATCCCGACATGTCTTCTACTTAAGCCTCCATCATGCCTACCACCCTTTCTCAATCCCAAGAAACCTCAGAGGACAAGGTGTCCAACCTAGAACAACAAATGTCCTCCATAAACACCACCTTGCAAACTATCCTTGACAAGCAATCCCACTATTTAGAGAAACTCCTAAAGAGTAATATTTTTGAGCCCAATCTCGAGGACCCTCATTCTTCCCATTATGAGTATACTCACTAATCCTACTCCCTTTGGGGTTCTCCACCCTCCTAGAATAAGGTGCCCGAAGTTGACATGAATAAATTTGATGGTTCCAACCCTGCAAGATGGGTTTCTCAAATGGAAAAAAAACTTCTCCCTTCATGATATTCAAGATGATGAGACCAAACTCCATGTAGGGGTTTTGTACTTGGATAAAGAAAGTTGGCAGTGTTGGAAGTGGCATAACAAATTTTATCTAGGACTACCCACTTGGAACATGTTCACTAAAGCAGTTTGTGCCCATTTTGATAGGGCATCACATTTTTTAGGCAATCTCACTAAGTTGTGCCAAACTGGATCAGTCAAAGACTTCATCACAAAATTTGAACAGTTTGCCATCTGAACCAAGGGCTTATCAGATGAATTTTACCTTAAATGTTTTATCAGTGGCTTAAAGGAAGCCATTAGGGCTCATGTGAGCATGCATCATCCTACTACCCAATTGCAAGCATGCTAATTAGCACTGGATGCAAAGACCATCCTTTAGGATCCAACCCTAAAGGCTACATTCCCCAACCATCCTCACTCTGGGGCTATCCTATCTCTGACATAAACATTGAAGGTCCAAAAGGTATCTCCAACAGAAATGTCGAAGAGTGCAAGCAAGGAATTTTCTATTACTCTGATGAAAAGTATTCACTGGGACATAAATGCAGGGAACAAAAGTTCTGCCAGATTGATGCATCAATTCTCTCTTCCTATGAATACATACCATCATATGAGGCTCCTGACCAAGAGGATGCTCAACCAATTCTTCATGTTGAATATTATGTCGTGGCACCAAAGGAACTTGTCATATCTCTTCATGCCCTCTCGAGTATTTTGGCCCCACAGACATTGAAGATCAAGGGCTACATGAAACATAGGCCAATTGTGGTGTTGATTGATAGTGGTATCACCCATAATTTTATTCATCGCAGGCTTGTTGAAGAGACCGATTACTTTGTCTACCCTTTTTCTAATTTCTAAATTTTCATCGCTAATGGTGGTACGATGAAGTATGGGGGGCATTGTGAGAATGTCAAACTCCAAATGGGTGATTATAATATGAAAACCCACATGTTCTCTATTTCCATGGGGGGACATGATATAATTTTGGGTTTTGTATGGCCTTGCACTCTAGGACCAATCACAATGGATTATCAAGAGTTATATATGAGCTTCACCCAAGAGGCTCACACCTATACCCTTCGAGGTGCCCACATGGGCTCTCCTAAAATCATCAGTTCTCACGAGATGGAGAAATTGTTGAAGAAAGGAAATTATGACATGATTTCTCAATTGCATTCCATCTAGGTAACCAATTAGGCCTCTCTGATAGTCCCTCCTAGCCTACAACTAATATTGGACAAGTACCCCAAGGTCTTTGAAGTTTCAGTGGATTTACCTCCTTCCAAGGGTGATAATGATCATAGCATTCGTCTCTTGTCGGGAAGTCAACCTCCCAATGTACGTCCCTACAGGTATCTATTTTCTCAAAAAAATGAAATCGAAAAGATCATACATGAACTACTGGAGGCAGGAGTAATTCTCCCCAGTACTATCCCCTATTCTTCTCCTGTGGTGATGGTCTTAAAGAAAGAAGGTACTTGGCACATGTGTCCTGATTTTCATGCCTTGAATAAATTGACCATCAAATATTAGTTTCCCATTCTTGTCATTGATGATCTATTGGATGAAATCAAAGGTGCCTCTGTCTTCACCAAATTATACCTATGCTCTAGTTGTCACAATATCAAGATGAAGGAGGAAGATATGAAGACTACTTTTAGAACTCATGAAGGACATTATGAATTCTTGGTCATGCCTTTTATCCTTTGTAATGCCCCATCTACCTTCCAAAGTCTCATGAACAAAATATTGAAACCTTACCTTCAATAGTTTGTCTTGGTTTTCTTTGATGACATCCTCACATACATCCACAGTTGAGATAGCCACCTTCTGCACATGGACAAAGTTCTTCATTTTCTACAACACAACCAATTGTTCGTCAAAAAGACCAAATGTTCGTTTGGAGGCAGCAAAGTGGAATACTTGGGCCACAATGTGGGTCGATAAGGGGTAAAAGTGGACCAAAAAATGATACAATATATGAAGGAGTGGCCATGACCCATGACTTTACAACACCTAAGGGGTTTTCTCTGTCTCAAAAGGCTATTACATGATTTTTTTCAACCATTACGGAAAAATTGCTAAGCCCTTGACTGATCTTCTTAAGAATAATGCATTTCATTGGACACCTGTTGCTGAGCAAGACTTCATAGAGTTAAAGAGGGCCATGTCCACTACTCATGTCCTAGTTTCTCCTAACTTCAACAAAAACTTTGTGGTGGAATCAAATTCTTTTGGCACTGGTCTAGCTGCAGTGCTCACACAAGATGGTCAACTGTTATAGAAAGATTTGCCTCACCCTATGAAAACTTGCTCAGAGGGCCTTTTTCCATTTCCCTATGCAAACTTGAAGTCCCCTTTTTCATTTCCCAGAGATAAAAATTGTATTTTTCCACATATACACACCCTAACAACTATACAACATGTGTATATGCAGGTTGCACCATTACAGCCCGTGTACATCGGGTTTTGTGCTCAAAATTAAAAAATGTTGTCGGGTTTCCATGTCACGTCACGAGATACATGATCCTTGACCTTATATATACTTGAAATGTTTCGAGTCGCCCCTTCAGTTACATTTGAAGGCTATAAATGAGCCATATCCAAGATATGGAAAAGAGTAGAAGAATTCAACTTTGAGAGCAAAGTTACTCTCGAGAAATTATTCAATTTATATTGATTCTGCATGTTAGCACTTGGTAAATTTCCTAGAGGTTGAAAAAGAAGAAATCTACAAAGGTAACTTTATCCAACCACTTTTAAAGATGGGATATAGCCCTTCCTAGCTTCAGAGAGGGATCTCTCTATATGATTTAGCTATGTTTTCAATTTTAGATATTAGGCTAGGTAAAGAAATAGGTAGGTTTTGTTGTCAAAGTGTTTTTGAATTGGTTGAGACGGCCTACACCTCCATTGGGCTATGGGGTCTGTATTTAATTAAATATGAAATACAACCATAAACAATAAAAGAAGACTTTCACAGGGTGAGATAATATACTCACTGGATATTTTAGTAGCTTAAATGATGGACAGAAGAAAAGATGAGAAAGGTAAATTCAACTAAGAAGTAGTTAAGAATTTATTAATTGAAAACATCAGAAGATAACATTAAAATCTTTAGAGTCGGAAACAGGGTATCCAAGATAAATCCTACGACATACGTTACTCTTAGAGATTAGTTTTAGAAAACAATATGATCACAAAGCAAGAATAACATTCAACTTAAAGAATAAACATCACCAGTGAATACACACAAGAATCCTGTAAAAGTGCCTCCTTTTTATTAATGGAAGATCTCTTAAAAAATGTTACAGTCTGAAAGCGTTAGGGTGTGAGGATCAACAAACACCAATACTTCGAAAGGTGAAGTATTTATAATTCAAATTACAAACGTTCCTGTCATAACTGATCAGGACGTGCTTATTCTATTTTTATCCTAACTAATTTAACTAATCAAACTGCTTGATGACTTGGTGCAATTTCACGCGGAAATTCTGGGTAGGCCGTTGATGAAGCCTTTGCACGACCTCATCTGACTGGACAGGTGAATGGACCTGGACATCTCATCTGCTAATTAAGTAGATCGCAAAGTTCCTCCCAACTAAGATGACTAGGCACAATGACTTTGAGGAGTCTCTGATACACTTCGTCCTTTTCTGTATATTTGGCAAATGTGGGATTAGTGAGGAATATGTATCGAATCTCATGTTGGATACTGATGCCCAACTGAAGAGCGTCCAGGAATGCTTTGCCGATGATGCTCCCTTGTATGCCAGCAAACTTTGAACTGTCCTTAGACACTTCGGACAGTCTCTTTTTGTAATCTGGGAGTGTCATCAGTTTATCATTAATAACCTTCAGACCGGGGAGACCTTTCTTCTGGAGAGCCTCGATCTTGCTGAAGAACCTTTGTACCCCCTAGTCCATGATCTGAACCTTTTCTTCTAGTTGAAGCATTAATCCTCTTTTGGTCAAAACTCTTTTGACCTCAAGGATAGTCTCTGTTCTGTCTTCTATCTTCAACTCTTCTAGTTCTTTTCTGGTCTTAGAGTTGAGGAATTTGATGATATCATTTGCCTGAGTTGGTCTATCTCCCAATTCTACTCTGATCTTCTCAATGGCTTGTTTGCTCCTCTGGACCAACTCATTATGTTCAAACATAATTTGGATCATGGGCCATATCTCATTTATGGACTTTGTGATGTCTGTCCATACATTCTCTTTGACCTCATCCAAAGTCTTCCCTGCCACTGTTTGCTTTTGGAGCTGCTGTAGTTCCTTCTTGAGTTGCTCAGTTACCTGCTTTTCTTTGGAGAGACTGGTATGGAAAGAAGTTTTGAGTTCTTGGAGGTTCTCAACTTCCTTCTTAAGCCTACTGATTTCTGTCTCTTGCAGGTTCATATTTTCCATGGATTTGGCGAGGTCGGTTGTCCCTTCTTGTGATGTCACTGGAGTTGCAGATGGGATTGTTGTCACTGCTGTTGTGCTTGCTCCTGAGATTGGGATGGAACTCAATGGAATGACTTCCATTGGCTTCATCTGCTCCTTCTCTTTTAATAATATTTCCATCTCAGCTTCCATTTCTTTGAGCTGTGCATTCTGCTCCATGAACAACTTGAGCATTTCATCCTTCTCGCCTTCATTCTCTGCTATCTATTTCGCCTGTGAGTCTTCTGTGGGTAGGAGTTTCAATTGTTTCCTTAAAGCGGCGATGTCTGCATTTTTCTTCTTTATCATCTCCTCTACAACTTTGACGTTGGAGGGGTCATAGCCGATCTTGAGGACCAGCTCCTCCAAAGTTTTGATTCTATTGTCTTTTGTGAAGGATGATCTCCATCTTGAGTTGTGTCTGAGCATTGTTCAATGATACCTGTAATTTTGCTGCAGAAGCTGAAGCATGTGCCAACGTATGGAATACCATCTCCCCTATATGTTTGTGTAGATCCATCTGATCTACTGGGTGCACGTCCTTCGTCTGGAATTCGAAGGTGGCTCTCTTGTAATCTGTAATCACCTTGGGTTCGGGTACTTGCGCCTGAAGGAAAGCCATGTGCATCCTACCCTTTTCTGTGTCAAATGCAGACAACAGCCTATGCTGCGCTGTCGACGTCTGCTTCTGAAATTGAGCGTAAGTACTGTTGGTAAGGGTCTTATTCTTTTTCTTAATCATCTCGTACTTCTCGAAGATGCTCAACTTGGGCCCAGTCTTACTCGGCTGAGTGTCCAGGGGGGAGTCTGTGGATTTCTTCAGTACTACTGGGGTGATTTCCCTATGAAGGATCGACTCGAAGGGTGGAATGACATATTTGACCACTGTGGTAGGCGAGGCTTCTTTCTCCCCCGTAGGGCCGGGAATTATGGTCGTCTTGGGCCTCTTAGTGTGCAACTGGAAGTCTTTGGATGACACCTACGTGACACGTGTAGATGATTCTAGTCGAGGAATTTTTTCCTTAGGGACCTATGGCATGGTTGTTGGTGGCACAGTGGTCGGGGGAACCTGCTGTTCCACTTCGATCAAGGTGTCAGGCACCCACACTATCTGATTGGCGAATTTTTCAATCTCGGGCTTGGACTCATGAACATACAGGATGTTTTTATTTTTCACCCACATTTCTGAAATGATCCCGCATGGATCATAGTGCCATGGGAAACTTAAGAAAAACTTAATTTGTCTCAGCATACGGTCCGCTTCTTCTCCGACACCACGAATGTTGCAAATGAAGGAGCCAATTTTCCCCTTGATTCAAAGCTGTTGTTTTTTCTTCAAAGATATGAAATGAATATCATCTGAATTCATGATCTGCCTTATGTATTCTAAAGCAAAGATTCTTACCGGCACATATTTGGACATCTTGTAGGGTGCCAAGTTGCACCCAAAAACTATGATCTCAGTGTGGTTTTGATACAGATACTAATCTCTGGTCTTAGTGTTGTCCGAGAGATGCAGGATTCTCTGGACTTCGTCATTTATTCGAGGCTCGGGCCTGCCACTCAACATGCTTACCACAGGGTGGTAGAACAGATCGATGAATTCTTTGAAACTGTATTTTGTAGAGTTATGCTTCAACAAAGAGGTCCATGCTGTGACTGACTGAGGCCTTCCATCTGCGTCCATTTTCTGCATGGAAAAACTAAACTTATCCGCTTTATAGAAAACAAACATGTAGGCCAGTATAGACGAATATCTGAACATGCCTTCTGTGCCAAAATTCACAAACTACTCGTGAATATTGTCAGCCAAGAAGGTGCTGAAATCAAACTGTGTGGTGGGCTTTTCATCAGTGGAGAAAATGGATAGAAAACCCAGAATGGGCTCATCTACCCACTGGTCAGAATAGTACCCTAATAGGGCACAAAGGGAGGAGATGACTTGGTTTCCTTTGGTGGAGAACATGGACGACGGGTAAGGGGGATTTGTGGAAGGGAATTGAGCAGAGGGGGGAAGGAAAAGCTCGAATATTTGACCTCTCTGGGGAAAATTCATCTTTTGATACAACTCCGTAAGGATTTCCAGGTTGAAAGGAGCCGTAGAGTCGGCACGGGGAATTTTCATCATCTGGTCTATGTCTTATAGCGTGATGAGGAACAGGGTGTCTCCGGATGAGGATATGAGAGATCTCTGTTTGGGAATATAGTGAGCTTGGCATTTAAGTGCGAATTCGAGAAAATGGTGGATCTGGGGGAAAAGGTAAAGGGGTAAATTGGACTCCCAGAGTCCAATTTCATCGCTCTGGTCCAGGAAAACCTCCCTGAGCCATGATTGGAGGTCTGAGAAATCAAAATCACATTGGGTGTCTGTGATCAATCGGTCTTTATCGACCAGTGGAATTTTGTCCAGGTCGACAGGAGGCAGGAGAAAAGGATTCTCCACTCCTTCTGCTTGTCTTGGATTTGGTGCCATCTCTGCAATAGTACCTGCAAATAACACGAAGTTAGTGGGGTTGACTGACTGTGGATGAAGGCGACGGAAGGCGTAAGAGGTAAATTTTTCTGGTGCGATGGATGAATAGTGAATGAAGGGTGAATAACGGTAGTTTTATTTAAAACTGGGGTCGGTTGGGCGCGGGAGATAGGTCAGCAGGATAACGGGTAAGTTATCCAATAATAAATGGACAATGAGCCACTTGGGGGTGAGATGGAAGATGACGGTGGCCAAAACATACGTACGGGTGACGTGGTTGCTAGGGATTGGAAGTGAAAGTCGCAATAAGGGGTTGATCATGAGTGAAAAGAGGTAGGGGTCTGACAACAGTTATGGGATGTGACATAACTCGGGAGCAAGTGAAACAAGTGGAAGATGATGTCCATGAGTGACGGAGGCTGTCAGATGGCAGATGGGGATGGGACTTCGGGACCAATGGACTGACGCCACGTATGAAAAGGGGCCCGCCAGAGGGAGATAACCATTCCAGACCCCCCCCCCTCGGTTAAAAGAAGAACATCAGGGGGGGTCCGAAATCTATTGTGGGCCATTGATCTGCGCACCTGTTTCTGGGCCGTAGATCCAAGCGTGCTCTTTAACACTCATTCTGGACCCCCCCCTTCCATTAAAGGAAGAATGGATGGGGGGGTCTGGAATCCAATATGGATCGTTGATTTAAGCGCTTGTCCCTGGGCCGTCCAGATGTGCGCTAATTTTATCAGTGATTCCAGACGCCCCCCCTCGGTTAAAAGAAAAATGGTTGGGGGGGGTCTGGAATGCTCTGTATACCGTAGATCTGAGCGTCGCGATCAGGACCGTTGATATGTGCAAGAAGCATAAATCAGGAGCGGAGAACACATGTGCTGGGAAAACTTAGGATGAAAGCGTTTTTATGGGTTTTTTCCCAAACTTTCAAAGAGGCACCACCATGGGGCTTCGACCAAACTATCCTTTAGGCATTTGAGACCTGGTGCAACACTTTACATCAAGCTGGCTTTATTGGAGTGAAACAATGAAGCAACTAACCTACATGCTAACCTATCTTCCTATGACAGCTAACCCAGATTAAACTGTTGGGTAAAGAAATTACTCTACCCTAGGGCTATATGACTAGGATTAGACAGTCTAGCCAGATTTATTCACTAATCTAACCTAGACACTTTGGCTAAGATTAAACTGTTTAGCCAAATCATTCACTACCCTATCAACATCAAATTTAAAAATAACTTGGCCATACTTGAAAGGTATGTCCAAGTTACCATTATTGCATGGGGCTTTTATTTCAATTCTTTTATGCCCTCTTTTTCTTTTTCTTCTTTTTTCTTTCTTTTTATTTTTATTTTTATTTTTTTTCCTTTTTCTCTTTTTTTTTCTTTTTCTTTTTCTTTTTCTCTTTTCTCTTTTTTTCTTTTCTTTTTCCTTTTCAAATTATTTGCAGAATGAAAAATCATTTGTTAACAAGAATACAAGAGACAGCTAATATCCCAGTCACAAGTTGATTCCCATAACTTATGGGGTGATAACAGCGGATCCACCTGGGGATGGTACTTCCCTGTGAAGTGCCAAGAATCCTGGTTCCTGTAGTCCTGAAAATTTCTCCCTAGTAGCCTTCATTGGTTTTATTCTCAAAAATTGGAAAAACAAAGGTCAACAGCTTAGGGCCTTCTCTTCGAGCTTCAACCAACTGATTGATGTTCTTCACTCAGAAAATGCAAGTAAAAATGAAAATTAAAATGGTATGTACAATGGAGAGTGAGCACTCAAATATTCTACTGAGGTGGGACATAATGTTTCATTATTCTGCCATTCACAGGTGCTCCTGACAGATCTGACACATCGACGTTGTTTAGCAAGAAAGCATTATTTCCCCTGAAAGCTTGGATCATGTATGGACCTGTCCACAGATTGTCAAATTTTCCATGCTTTCCCCTGTCTTCATTTCTAGTGTCCCATTTCAACACCAAATCTCCTAATTCAAAATCATCTTCCTTGGTTCGTTTATCAAAGATCTTCTTGATGTTTCCTTGGACTACCTGATTCTTGTTGAAAACTTCTTCCCTAGTCTGTTGCAAATGGATCATCTGGTTGATCCTTATCTGTGAGTCATTTGGCTTAGCTTGTACCTCTTGAAGCAACTTCATGACAGGGACTCCTAAAGAAGTGGGGAAAACTACCTCTATACCATAGACCAGCTGGTATGGTGACATACCAATCGACCTTTTGGTGGTCAGTCTGTCAGCCCATAATGCAAACACCAACATGTTGTGCCATGATTTCTTGTTTTCCTGCAATGTTTTCTTGATGATATTTACCAAATTTTTGTTTGAATATTCCACCAACCCATTCCCCTGAGGGTAGGAGGTTATGGAATGCCCCAAACCAATGTGATACTGGTTGCAGAAATCTATGAGTTTCTTCGACCGAAAGGTAGTTACATTGTCAGTTATAATCTTTCTAGGACAAACAAAATGAGACAAAATATTATTTTCAAGTAATTTGATAATAACAGAGTCAGTGGCTTGCCTACTTGGTACTGCCTCGATCCATTTGGTAAAATAATCGGTGGCAGTAAGAATCCACCTGTGTTGGCCTGAAGAAGGTGGGTGTATTTCTCCAATGAAGTCGAGCCCCCATTGCTGGAAAGAGGCCTCAACTGAGATAGGTTTCATAGGTAGAGGAAGGAGTTTCCTTTTTCCTTCAAACATTTGACACTGGTGACATGTTGTTACCTTCTGATGCACATCTGCGAACATGGTGGGCCAATAGAATCCAGCTCTGAGTATTTTGTTAGCTGTGACCTTCCAGTTCAAATGGCCACCACATTCTCCTGCATGAAACTCTTGGAACACTTTATCAGCTTCATCTTTCAGTAAACAATTTAACAGAATGCCTCTAGGGTCTTTCCAATACAAATTGCCTTCTAGAATACAGAATTTTAAGGCTTTCAATTTTAAAAATCTATCTTTAGTTTTAGTCAAACCAGGGGGAGCTTGTAAATTTTGTAAAACGAATATAAGGTCTGCATACCATGGAGAATTTCGAAATACCTCTCTCACGTTTGGAGTCGCCATCTCACCCTGTTCATCTGCCACATCTAGAAAATTAATGTCAAGAGCATGGAAGTTAGATTCAGCCATTAATTTAGCAATGCCTTGACCTTTGATTAGTTTCGTGGGCTTAATCTCTATATCGTATTCTAAAATGACAGCAATCCATTTTCCCCTTCTTCCATCAGGGTTGTCCTGTGTCAAAATGTCCTTTACTACCGCATTCAGAACATAAGCTATGGTGTGGGAATGGAGAATGTAGACCCTAAAGTATTTTATGGCCTTTACCAAAGCGAAATCTTTCTTCTCCATGGTCTTGTAATTCAGAGAAACATCTCTTAATGCTTTGTTAAAGAAAGCTATGGGCTGTTCATACCCTTCGCTGTTCTTTTACAGTAACACCACTGCTATAGTATGTTCAGAGGTGAAAGAAAAGAGATAGAAATCCTTAGTAAAATCCAGACTGATCAAAACAGGGGCTTCTGTGAGTGATTGTTTGACTTGTTCGAAAGATTGTCTGGACTCAGAGTCCCATTTTATTTTTACGTCCTTTTTAAGCATGTTGGTAATGTTCTTGAGGAGTTCTGCCAAATTGGGAATGAATCTTCACAGAAAGTTAATTCTTTCGATAAAAGACTGTAGTTCTTTGAGGTTTCTTGGGTGTTCCAAATTTTGTATAGCCTCGATTCTGCTAGGGTCTATTTTGATTCCATCTTTGGAGATGATGTGTCCTAGCAGTTTGCCTTCTTCTAACCTGAAAAGGCACTTCTTAGGATTTAAAGAAATCCCAAACCTCCTACACTTCTCGAAGACTTTTCTGAGGTGCCTTAGGTGTTCATCATCAGATTGGGAAAACATAGTCACATCATCTAAATAGATGACAATAAACTTACCTGATTCTTCCATGAAGGAGATATCCATCGCCCTCTCGAATGTGGCTCTTGCGTTCATCAGACCGAAAGGCATTTTCACATACATGAAAGTAACCCATGGTGTGGTGAAAGCGGTTTTGTCTTGGTCGTCCGGGTGAACTAAGACCTGATTGTAACCCAAGAAGTCGTCCAGCAGAGAAATTCGACTGGACCTGACCACCCTTTGCAGGATGTGGTCCATTTTCGGTAAGGGGTAATTATCCTTCAGGGAGACTCTGCATAGATTTCAGAAATCTATGCAGAGTCTGATTTCCCCATTTTTCTTACATGTAGGGACCAGATTAGAGACCCACTTGGAAAAACGTAATGGAACTATGATCTTGGCATCATACATTTTCTTGATTTCCTTTTCTATCAGAGGGAGCAGCTTGGGATTTATCCTCCTAAGTTTTTGCCTAAACGGTTTTTGGTCTTCTTTTATTGGAATCCTGTGTTGTATGATGCTGGTATCATAGGCTTTCAAATCTTCATAGCCCCAGGCAAAGACATCCGAAAATTCTTTGAACAACTCAATGTATTGAGTTTTTTCTCTGGAGGTAATGATTTAGACAGTTTGACCATCCTAGGTTTCTCTTCAGTCCCTATATTACAGTCTTCTACCTCTTTTCCATGGGCTTCAATTTTTGGTTTTTTGGCTACGTCGTTAGAATCGAACAAGTCCTCTAAAGGAACTAGGCCTCTAGGTAAAACATTGCTTTTCAACTATAAAACGTCAGCATCCAATTCGTCATCGCCTAATTCTCCTGAATCTACGGTATTTACACTATCAATTTCAAAATCAGAACTATTTACATTTTCATCTTCGTTCTCTAAATCTATATTTATACATTCGAAATCATTTTTACACTGCAGAAAGTCTTCAATTTGATTGTCATTACCGAACACTTGCCAGTACATGATATTGTCTGGAACGGTTGGTCTACATTTCACCTCGACAGTATATGGACGAGTCGGGCGGAAAGGAATCTTATAGGTGGCTGCTGAGGTGGCCAATCCATTTTCCAGAATATTATGTCCCCTCGGCATTACCTACAAGTCAACTTCAGTAAAACACCTCAAGGAATCAAGAACAACATTCCTATAATCTCTAAGACGAGGGTGTTTTGCAGCATACTCACATTTAATTTGCTTGATTATCAACTCAGAATCACCTCTTACCATAATCTGTTTAGCACCAACCTTTTTCAAAAGCTTCAGACCGAGCATCAAGGCTTCATACTCGACAATATTGTTAGTGCACTGGAAATTTAATTTGTAAGAATGCTTTTCTAAATACCTGTTTATGTGATTATGCAACCATACTCCTGCTCCAACGCCCTCTTTTCTCATAGCTCCGTCGAAATCCATACTCCAGAAATCAGCGAGTAACTCTTCAGTTATTACGTTCTTCATCTTTTCTACCTCCATGCTTTCTTGGCCTTCATCTTGACTAGATGTGTCTTCCACCAGCTGAGTATCTTTCTCTCCTGTGTCACCATCGTTGTATAAGATAAATGAATCTAAATCAGAATGTGCAGAGTAAAGGGGATAATTGTGTGGTTTTTCTTGGCTACTAACCATGTACTTCATCAACATTTCTCTGTACAACCTCCTCTGTTGCCCAAACACTAGGATAGTGGCATAAGACATATCCAGCTGCAGGGTTCCTTTCAACTTCACCCCCCAAGACCGGGATAGCAACATTCCATACTTTGGCAGGATGTCTGCAACCACCACATCCATTACCATGCTCTTCGCAGGAATCTGAACCAAGGTGATGCATAGGTCCTTGATCAAACCAATACATTTAACTTTATTGGAGTCGAATGAGTGTAAATTCTTGTATGGTCTGGTGACCTCCAGTCCTAGGTTTTCCATTACTTCTTTAGGCATCAGGTTGTGGGAGGCACCCGAATCCAGCATAGCGTTATGCAAGATCAAGTCGTGTATGTTCAGACTGATGTAAAAAGGGGCGACCTCACCAGTATCATCTCGACCATCTACTTCAGGTCCGAAAAGAAGCTCAGGTCGATCATCAGTAAGGTTCACAGTGTCTGAATGACTTGCTAATCCAATGGTTAAGGCCTTCTTGCCTATGTCAGGTTCAATGGCCAGTGATTTAATCACCTGTGAACGATAACCGCCTCTGTTCATCAACTCTGTAAGTGGGATGGGAATTTTTATTTTGGCCAATTCCCCCTCAAGGCTAAAGGGTGTAGGAGATCTGCCTTGGCTCATCATTTCTGGTTTGTCCACCAAATTATTTTGCTCAGAAATACTCGGTGGATTAATAGGTGAAACCTCGGGCTGTGATGGTCTTTTCAGAATGGTGAGGTTTTTCTTCATGGGAGCGTCGACTTTACTCTTCTCAGGAATATTTTCATCAATAGTTTTCTCAGGAGTCTTCTCAGGAGTTTTCTCAGTAGATGGCTCAGGGGTCTTCTTGGTCTCGACTACCTTTTTTGTTTCAGTCATCATTTTTGGGGAATTCCCTTCTGTCTTCTTACTCCGCAGATTGTACTGACGGTGTACCTCTAAAATAGCATTTTCAAAGGCTTGTTGATCTGCATCTTGATCATATTCACTTACTTTTGTTTGATTGAGAATAAAGAGTTCCTGCTCTTCTTGGGTAAGGAAAATAGCTTTGTTGTCGTGAATGCCCATGAGGTTGATATGAGTGTCCTCCAATTCCTCAATCACTTTCCCCCCTTCATCAACATAGTTTTCTTTTAGAGGAGGTCTAATCTGCTAATCCAGACCCCTCTGCTCTCTCTGATCTCTCAGGTCTCTCTGTCTAATCTGAGGAGGGTTTCTCCTAAAGTTAGGGTTTCGAACCTGGGGAGATAGTGGGTTTTCTCTTGGAGGATTTATGTCTGACACAGTAAGTCTTTCCATCATTATTTCCACTGCTCTGGTCAAAGAATCCAATTTGGAATCTGTGGTCGACGTGGAAGGTTCTTCTTTAATTGTGACTCTCCTTTCTGACCTTTGACGTGCCCCTTTTGCCAATAGATTGGCCTCCACACTTATAGCACTTTTCTGCATGTCCTCCAGGGTGGAAAAATTTCTTTCTCTTAGTTGGTATGACATGTCGGCATCAAATCCATCAAGGAATTTAATCAATGCTAGACCCTGTGGAGGTTTGATTTCAGTTGGGATTGCATTGTACAAGTTGTTGAAACGGGTGCAATAATCTTGTACCGTCTCACCTTGATTTCTTCTTATATTCTCATATTCTGATAGTATTTGGAGAGGGTTTTTCTTTACCTCCCATCTGTCGAGAAAACTCCTTTTAAAAGCGATAAGGTTGGGGATTGAGGCGGCAGGTAAATCTTTGTACCATTTCTTGACGCCACTTGTCAAACTTTGGGAAAACAATCTCATTTGAACGTCAGCCTCATCAACTTCTTGCAAGTCAAAATAATCATTCATTTTGTCGACATGTTGTTGGGCGTTTAAAGGTCTTGTTGCATCGAACTGTGGAAGTCTTGTTTGATAATCTTGGGGCATGGAATGTAGTGGTGCAGCCAACACCAAAGGAGCATATCAAGATTCCATGATGGGTGGAGGAGGTGGGATGACAACTTGGATGGTCGACGAGGTAGCGACTGAAGACGAGGATGAGGAGGGACTGGATAGTGCTGAGGGAGTGACTTGAGGTTTAGTCATGGGAGACTGAACTTCGGGGGTTCGTGGCTGCAACACAGTTGGGTCAAAGATGATTTCAGTCACAAAACTGTTGAACTGTGTTCTAACTAGGCTTCGCTGTGGAAAAGTATCGAGGTCAGGGTTTTGAGAGGTAACATGCTTCTTTGAAAAAGAAGGAGACTTATGAAGGGGAATATGAATCACTGAACTAGCAGCCAAGGTCTTTCGCCTGAGCAATCGTTCAGGGTTATCTATTACTATCGTGGGTTTTGGGTTTGGATGAGATCGAGTATGAACTTTCTTGGGAGCCAAAACTCTTTTTGGCTTTTTATATATATATTTTTTAATTTTGCGAATATGTACAAAGTTTGATCAACCTCTAAACATTATTTTCTTCTCAAATTTGAACGTTCTTTTTAGGGGAAAGAAAACGTGAAATTATCAATTTTTAGTTCTTCCCCAGTGGAGTCGCCATTATGTTAGCACTTGGTAAATTTCCTAGAGGTTGAAAAAGAAGAAATCTACAAAGGTAACTTTAACCAACCACTTTTAAAGCTGGGATCTATCCCTTCCTAGCTTGAGAGAGGGATCTCTCTATATGATTTAGCTATGTTTTCAATTTTAGATATTAGTCTAGGTAAAGAAATAGGTAGGTTTTGTTGTCAAAGTGTTTTTGAATTGGTTGATATGGCCTACACCTCCATTGGGCTATGGGGTTTGTATTTAATTAAATATGAAATACAACCATAAACGATAAAAGAATACTTTCACAGGGTGAGATAATATACTCACTGGATCTTTTAGTAGCTTAAATGATGGACAGAAGAAAAGATGAGAAAGATAAATTCAACTAAGAAGCAGTTAAGAATTTCCTAATTGAAAACATAAGAAGATAACATTAAAATCTTTAGAGTCGGAAACGGGGTATCCAAGATAAATCCTGCGACATACGTTACTCTTAAAGATTAGTTTCAGAAAACAATGTGATCACAAAGCAAGAATAACATTCAACTTAAAGAATAAACATCACCAGTGAATACATGCAAGAATCCTGTAAAAGTGCCTCCTTTTTATTAATGGCATATCTCTTCAAAAATGTTACAGTCTGAAAGCGTTAGGGTGTGAGTATCAACAATCACCAATACTTCGAAAGGTGAAGTATTTATAATTCAAATTACAAATGTTCCTGTCATAACTGATTAGGACGTGCTTATTCTATTTTTAGCCTAACTAATTTAACTAATCAAACTGCTTGATGACTTGGTGCAATTGCATGTGGAAATTCTGGGTAGACTGTTGATGAAGCCTTTGCACAACCTCATCTTACTGGATAGGTGAATGGACCTGGACAACTCATCTACTAATCAAGCAGATCTCAGATTTCCTCCCATCTGAGATGACTAGGCACAGTGACTTTGAGGAGTCTCCGATACACTTTGTCCATTTTCATATATTTGGCGAATGTGGGCTTAGTGAGGAATATGTATCAAATATCATGTTGGATACTGATGTCCAACTGAAGAGCGTCCAAGAATTCTTTGCTGGTGATGCTCCCTTGTATTCCAGCAAACTTTGAACTGTACTTAGACACTTCAGACAGTCTCTTTTTGTAATCTAGGAGTGTCATTAGTTTATCATTAATAACCTTCAGATCGGGGAGACCTTTCTTCTGGAGAGCCTCGATCTTGCTGAAGAACCTTTGTACCCCCTGGTCCATGATTTGAACCTTTTCTTCTAGTTGAGGCATTGATCCTCTTTTGGTCAAAACTCTTTTGACCTCAAGGATAGTCTTTGTTCTGTCTTCTATCTTCAACTCTTCTAGTTCTTCTCTGGTCTTAGAGTTGAGTAATTTGATGATATCATTTGCCTGAGTTGGTATATCTCCCAATTCTACTCTGATCTTCTCAATGGCTTGTTTTCTCCTCTGGACCAACTCATTCTTTTCAAACATAATTTGGATCATGGGCCATATCTCATTTATGGACTTTGTGATGTCTGTCCATACATTCTCTTTGACCTCAGCCAAAGTCTTCCCTGCCACTATTTTCTTTTGGAGCTGCTGTAGTTCCTTCTTGAGCTACTCAGTTACCTGCTTTTCTTTGGAGAGACTGGTCTAGAAAGAATTTTTGAGTTCCTGGAGGTTCTCAACTTCCTTCTTAAGCCTGTTGATTTCTGTCTCTTGCAGGTTCATCTTTTCCATGGATTTGGCGAGGTCGGTTGTCCCTTCTTGTGATGTCACTGGAGTTGCAGATGGGATTGTTGTCACTGCTGTTGTTCTTGCTCCTGAGATTGGGATGGCACTCAATTCAATGACTTCCATTGGCTTCATATTCTTCTTCTCTTTTAATAATCTTTCCATCTCACCTTCCATTTCTTTGAGCTGTGCATTCTACTCCATGAGCAGCTTGAGCATTTCATCCTTCTCGCCTTCTTTCTCTACTATCTCTTTCACCTATGAGTCTTCTGTGGGCGGGAGTTTCAGTTGGTTCCTTAAAGCGACGATGTCTGCATTTTTCTTCTTTATCATCTCCTCTGCAGCTTTGATGTTGGAGGGGTCATAGCCGATCTTGAGGACCAACTCCTCCAAAGTTTTGATTCTGTTGTCTTTTGCGAAGGATGATATCTTCTCCAGCTTGAGTTGTGTCTGAGCATTGTTCAATGATACCTGTAATTTTGTTGCAGAAGCTAAAGCATGTGCCAACATATGGAACACCATCTCCCCTGTCTATTTGTGTAGATCCATCTGATCTGCTGGGTGCACGTCCTTCATCTGGAATTCGAAGGTGGCTGTCTTGTAATCTGTAATCACCTTGGGGTCTGGTACTTGCGCCTGAAGGAAATCCATGTGCATCCTGCCCTTTTCTGTGTCAAATGCAGACAACAGCCTATGCTGCGCAGTCGACATCTACTTCTGAAATTGAGCATAGGTACTGCTGGTAAGGGTCTGATTCTTTTTCTTAATCATCTCGTACTTCTCGAAGATGCTCAACTTTGGCCCAGTCTTGCTCAACTGAGTGTCCAAGGGGGAGTCTGTGGATTTATTCGGTACTACTGGGGTGATTTCCTTATGAAGGATCGACCCGAAGGGTGGAATGATAGATTTGACCACTGTGGTAGGCGGGGCTTCTTTCTCCCCCGTAGGTCCGGGAACTGTGGTCATCTTGGGCCTCTTAGTGTGCAACTGGAACTCTTCGAACGACACCTCTGTGATAGGTGGAGATGATTCTTGTCGAGGCATTTTTTCCTTAGGGACCTGTGGCATGGTTGTTGGTGGCATAGTGGTCGGGAGAACCTACTGTTCCACTTCGATCAAGGTGTCAGACACCCACATTGTCTGATTGGTGAATTTTTCAATCTCGGGCTTGGACTCATGAACATAGGGGATGTTTTTATTTTTCACCCACATTTCTGAAATGGTCCCACATGGATCATAGTGCCATGGGAAACTTAAGAAAAAAATCATTTCTCTCAGCATCCGGTCCGCTTCTTCTCCGGCACCACGACTGTTGCAGATGAAGGAGCCAATTTGCCCCTTGATTCAAAGCTGCTATTTTTTCTTCAAAGATACGAAATGAATATCATCTGAATTCATTATCTGCCTTATGTATTCTAAAGAAAAGATTCTTACTGGCACATATTTGGGCAGCTTGTAGGGTGCCAACTAGCACCTGAAAACTCTGATCTCAGTGTGGTTTTGATATAGATACCAATCTCCGGTCTTAGTGTTGTCCGAGAGATGCAGGATTCTCTCGACTTCGTCATTTATTCAAGGCTTGGGCCTGCCACTCAACATGCTTACCACAAGGTGGTAGAACAGATCGATGAATGCTTTGAAACTGTATTCTGTAGAGTTATGCTTCAGCAAAGAGGTCCATGTTGTGACGAGCTGAGGCATTCCATCTGTGTCTATTTTTTGCATGGAAAAATTAAACTTATCCGCTTGATAGAAAAAAAACATGTAGGCCAGTATAGACGAATATCTGAACATGCCTTCTATGCCAAAATTCAAGAACTTCTCATGAATATTGTCGGCCAAGAAGGTGATGAAATCAAACTGTGTGGTGGGCTTTTCATCAATGGAGAAAATGGATAGAAAACCCAGAATGGGCTCATCTACCCACTGGTCATAATAGTACCCTAATAGGGCACAAAGGGAGGAGATGACTTGGTTTCCTTTGGTGGAGAACATGGACGACGGGTAAGGGGGATTTGTGGAAGGGAATTGAGCGGAGGGGGGAAGGAAAATCTCGGATATTTGAGCTCTCTGGGGAAATGTCATCTTCTGATACAACTCCGTAAGGATTTCCAGGTTGAAAGGAGCCGCAGAGTCTGCACGGGGAATTTGCATCATTTGGTCTATGTCTTCTAGCATGATGAGGAACAGGGTGTCTCCGGATGAGGATATGATGGCTCTCTGTTCGGGAATATAGTGAGCTTAGCATTTAAGTGTGAATTCGAGAAAATGGTGGATCTGGGGAAAAAGGTAAAGGGGTATATTGGACTCCCAGAGTCCAATTTCATCGCTCTTGTCATGGAAAACCTCCCTGAGCCATGATTGGAGGTCTGAGAAATCGAAATCGCATTGGGTGTCTGTGATCAATCGTTCTTTATCAACCAGTGTAATCTTGTCCAGGTCGACAGGAGGTAGGAGAAAAGGATTCTCCACTCCTTCTGCTTGTCTTGTCTTTGGCGCCATCTCTGCAACAGTACCTGCAAATAACATGAAGTTAGTGGGGTCTACTGACTGTGGATGAAGGCGACAGAAAAGAAATGGAGGCGTAAGAGGTAAAAAATTTTGGTGCGATGGATGAATAGTGAATGAAGGGTGAACAACGGTAGTTTTATTTAAAACTGGGGTCGGTTGGGCGCAGGAGACAGGTCAGCAGGATAACAGGTATGTTATCCAGTAATAAATGGACAATGGGCCACTTGGGGGTGAGATGGTAGATGATGATGGCCAAAACATACGAACGGGTGACGTGGCTGCTAGGGATTGGAGGTGAAAGTCGCAATAAGGGGCTAATCATGAGTGAAAAGGGGTAGGGGTCTGACAACAGTTATGGGATGTGACATAACTCGAGAGAAAGTGGAACAAGTGAAAGATGATGTCCATGAGTGACGGAGGCTGTCAGATAGCAGATGGGGATGGGACTTCGAGACCAATGGGATGACGCCACGTATGACAAGGGGCCCGCCAGAGGGAGATAACCATTTCAGACCCCCCCCCTCGGTTAAAAGCAGAACATCAAGGGGGGTCCAAAATCCATTGTGGGCCATTGATTTGTGTGCCTGTTTCTGGGCCGTTGATCCAAGCGCGCTCTTTAACACTCATTCTGGACCCCCCCCTTCCATTAAAGGAAGAATGGACGGGGGGGTCCGAAATCCAATCTGGACCGTTGATTTAAGCGCTCGTCCTTGGGCTGTCCAGATGTGCGCCAATGTTATCAGCGATTCCTGAACCCCCCCGGTTAAAAGCAGAATGGTCGGGGGGGTCTGGAATTCTCTGTATACCATAGATATGAGCGTCGAAATCAGGGCCATTGATATGTGCAAGAAGCATAAATTAGGAGCGGAGAACACATGTGCTGGGAAAACTTAGGATAAAATCATTTTTATGGGTTTTTTCCCAAACGTTCAAAGAGGCACCACCATGGGGCTTCGACCAAACTATCCTTTAGGCATTTGAGACATGGTGAAACACTTTACATCAAGCTGGATTTATTGGAGTGAAACAATGAAGCAACTAACCTACATGCTAACCTATCTTCCTATGACAGTTAACCCAGATTAAACTGTTGGGTTAAGAAATTACTCTACCCTAGGGCTATATGACCAGGATTAGACAGTCTGGCCAGATTTATTCACTAATCTAACCTAGACACTTTGGCTAAGATTAAACTGTTTAGCCAAATCATTCACTACCCTATCAACATCAAATTTAAAAAGAACTTGTCCATGCTTGAAAGGTATGGCCAAGTTACCATTATTGCATGGGGTTTTTATTTCACTTCTTTTATTCCCTCTTTTTCTTTTTCTTCTTTTTTCTTTCTTTTTCTTTTTTCTTTTCTTTTTCTTTTTTCTTTTTTCTCTTTTCTTTTCTTTTTTTTTTCTTTTTTTTTCTTTTTCTCTTTTCTCTTTTTTCTTTTCTTTTTCCTTTTCAAATTATTTGCAGAATGAAAAATCATTTGTCAACAAAAATACTAGAGACAGATAATATCCCAGTCACAAGTTGATTCCCATAACTTATACACACTTAATACACACTTCAACACTTAGCTCATATGTTTAATAATTAATTTATTAGACTTAATAGGACACCATTACAAACCATCTTCACCATTTAAAATAGGATCGAAGGACGACAACATAAGGTGCTGGGCTAGGGACGGTCGCGTGGCATGCGACATCCTTTCTGGGAGTACTCTAATCTTAAAACTGACCTATGGAGTTAGGGTGGGACTCGTTTCCTATCTTCTTGAGCACCCAACAATCCCTTGGTAATTGGGACAGGAAATTATTGGGTTGACACTTAGATAGGATTAAAATAAATCTCACTTAACCAACTAATTTAATCTTTGGTCTACAACATTGGCAAATTAGTTTCACACTGATCTCATTATCTTTATTTTACATGCGAGTCATTTTATGTGTTGTGGAATAATTATCTAAGTGGTTACATATATCATCTGGAACACTTTACTTTTCAAGATTTTCATCTTTATCATTGTTCCTGTGTTTGTGGTGTGATCCTTCAAGAAGTTGCCCATCTACCTGGAGGAACTCTCTTGAATGGGTCTTGAGTGATTTTCGTCTTTATGCCATTGATAAGCAGTCCAATACAGTAATATCTATTGTGAGCATGCTTGGCTTGATGTATTGATGGTTATTTCATCTTGAGTATCTTTATTTCCTGCACATGCAAGCAACTGGTTAGTCATTTTCTGTATATCTTGTATTTAGTGTATCTAGTTTAGCCTGGTTGTAATCTTAGATATTCTTTATTGTAACATCGTATCTATCTATTGTAATCTTAGATATTCTTTCTGTATATTTGTGTCTAGTTGTAAAATTTGTAAACTTGTAACTATCTTGTAGCGAATCTCCCCTTAACTTAGTTGACCCCTTGCCCAATCTTAGGCACTAGTCTTAGTTGTCCTTAGAAAGGTATGACAGTTCATACTTAATTGTTGTACCCTACATTTTCTATTTAACATCATAGGCTAGATTCCCCCTAATCTTTTAAAAAATTAAAACCAACTCCTAGAACATTAAACTCTAAATCTCATCCAGTAACTAGGGTCTACCCCCCTTGGCTTCCCTAGGAGTTAGCCTATATAGAAGAGGTTCAATTCAAAGTGACAGCGTGGACTTTGAACCTAGGCATTGTGCCTCCGAGGACACACTAAATGAGCAGGAATTAGCTAATGTTTGTAAGTGTGTATAAGGACAACAACATCTTTGGCACCATTGTCGAGGATAAGTGTAATGTCCCCTACCTCTTGATGAAGAGATTTGGGAAGACTTAGTGGTGTATCCATCCCCACTACACCATAGTCTCATGCAGCATGGGGAAAAGTCAGCCAACTTAATGTTATATTTTGAAGTTGACTTAGAAAAAGGGAAAGAGGAAAAAAAGTAACTCAATGAAGAATTAGAATGTTGGAGGTTGAGTAAGGAGTTGAACCTAGGGGTTAAACTAACTTAAAAGGGAAACAAAATGGAAGTATAAAGGAAAGGCTATGGAATACCTTTCATATCATCTTGGATATTTGGTATTTTCTTGTTGAGCTATTGAGCGCACATTTTTTAGGGTTTTGAGATTGCAAACCCTAGAGAACAACTCAGTGGTGAAAGACTTGACTCACCTTGTTCCAAGATTTCTCTCGGGGATGAAATATTCCACCCACACCATTCTACACTCATCACAGGTTCCATCATTGATTCAAGAGGGCAGCAGGGTCGTACCATTTAGGGTTTTCCAGCAGGGGCACACCATTGCATGAGGGGAAGTTCGATCCAGCATTGTGACAGGGCCTCGAGAAATTCTAGCACTTGGGTTTTTCTTGTAGGACGTTGCTCATTAGTTTGGAGTCATTTTGGAGGAGTTACGTCGGCCAAATTGTTAGCTACATATTTGGGACAACTTGGAGAGAAGGAGGGTGCATTGGTGATTCATATATTGTCAGATCTAGGGTGTTATACCTCATATCTGATTGTGAGACTTATCCCAGTGACTTATGGTAGCCTGATATATCATCCTAGAGAGTTTCAGGAGTTTTGGAGGCTTCCTTCATCAAGGCCGAATTATTGGGCACTTTAGGGTTTCAGGAGGGCATAACCTTGATTAGGGTTTCAGTAGTTTGGAGGGGAAAGACTTGGCATTTGAGATTCATAATTCAGGGAGGGATTTCCCTTGTCCTTATATATCTTTTGGTGAATTTTGGCATTGCTTGGATGTCTCCTTCAGCTAGGTCGAAACCTTGGCCTTCTCATCCACCCAGCAGAATGTGCCAACAGCTAGGGGGTTGGACGTAACCCTATTTATTTAGTATTTGGTCCTTCATCATATATTCAGCCTTTGGAGGCTTATTTTGTATTGCCAGGATCATTTTTTAGTAGCTCATATCTTTTATCTTGGAGCCATCTAATGTCATTCCAGATCTACTTCTATATTGTATCAGGTTCTTTCTTTTCATAATAAAAAGGTCAGATCTATGCTTTGGAGTTCCATATCTTGTGTATTGATTAGATATTGCATTGTATTGAGTATAACTTCATGATTTGTGTTCAATAACTGAATATAACCCTAAGGCTGAAATTTGAGAGGCCAACCTGCATATACAAACAACCAAACATTTAATTCAAGGGTTAGCTAGTGTTTCCAAGAGAAAAATTGGCTTGGGAACATTATAGTGGTATCAGAGCTCTGATCCTCCCATCCTGTGAGGATTAGTGAATGTAGAAATTTAGTGGTATTTATATGGGCTGAAGGAAAAAACAGACAAGTGAGACAGAAGTTGAAATGAATGGTTCAGGTGATGACATTGAGCCACAGAGCTTGGCATTCTTAGCACAGGAGTTCCATAAATCCATGAACCAGACAAAAAGTAAATTGGTCACCCACATACAGGAGAACTAGGAGACAAAACCTAGGGGGAAAGCCGAAATATCTGAGACCTTGAGGAAGGTAGATGAAAACAAGACAAGGATAGCAACAATGTTGATGGAAATGAGTCACAAGGAGAAAGGTCCAGAGGCATATGACTACATGGAAATGAGTGGATCTCATGGAGGGAACGAGTATCATCCAAAGCATATTTCCTATCATCAGTATGAGGGGAGCCATGGAGGGGGAGAACCACATGGAAATACAGGTAGTAGGGCTACTCTTAGACCATAATTTCCCACGTTCATAGATGAACCCACACAGTGTGAACCCATATATGAATTTGTTGAGAAGATGGTGCAATGTTCTAGGGAGTAAAACGATTTGAGTATGACAATTCAAAGGAAAATGACCCTAGATCAGTACCGTCAACTCAAATTCAGAAGCAAACCTAGGCCAAACCACAGGAGAAATTATGAGTTTGAGCGTAGGGATGGGAAGATGGAAATCCCCTACTTCGATGGATCGGCCAAGATAACTGCACATGCATGGGTATAGAAACTAGACACGTACCTGCAGCTTAAACCTATGAGGGATATGGAGGCCATACATTTTTCCACCATGTACTTGGATGGAAAAGCTCATGATTGGTGGTATCATAGATTGACCACACTTGGACACAATTAGATAGTGGCATACATAGAGTTCACTTAGAGGCTCATTGACCAGTTCAACCATGGGCATCTTGAGCTACATTTCTGGGATCTCACACAACTCATACAAACAAGAGCACCTGAGATGTATATTGAAGAATTCCAGAGACTAGCAGTCATGGTGCAAGACGTGTTATAGCCTACGCTCATGATGCTCTTCATTGAGGGTTTGATGGAACCCTTGAAGGGTTGGGTAAAGGATTTTAAGCCTACCAACCTGCAGTATGCTATCTGGAGGACGAGAGAACTAGGATCAACTACAAAGCCAAAAAAAATTCCTAGACCACCTCTTAACACCGAAGGAAGAGACCAGAGACCTCCGATGAACCTAGGAGGGAGTGACCCAAGGGAATTTGACAGGGGAAGAGGTAGGATGACGAGAATACTAGAGGAGAATTAAGGAGGAAGCAACTATGCTACACATGCAAAGATCCATGGAACCCATCCCACAAATTCATGGGTCGTGGCCAAGTGCATTACATAGAGGTGACATCAGAAAATGATGAGGATAAGGATTTCGGCCACATCTAAAACATAGAGGCAAACACCACCAAAATTGAAAAGGAGGCTATAGGTCATGACAGTATGACAAAAGAGAGAGTTAATTTGGCATCCATCAGTGGGGTTCCTAAGTACAACACCTTCAGAATGAGAGGAGTCTTGCAGGGGAAAAAGGTGTCAGTGTTGATTGTCAGGGAGGCCTCTCACAAATTCATTGACTCAACATTTCTACAAAGGAGGCATATACCCATGGTTGAATTTGAAGGATTCAAGGTGAAGGTAGCAGGTGGAAGCACCATGCCTTGTAACCAATACATTCCAGGAATGAAGCTTACATTGGATAGGCATGATTTGGTACAAGATGTTTATGTGATGGACCTTCCAGAAACCAACATAATCCTTGGAGTACAATGGTTCAGTATGTTGGGGCCTATCACCACCAACTACAATATCATGGAAATGTCTTTCACAGAGGAGGGTGTAATAAAGGTAGTCCTCCAAGGCATGACAGGTAACTCAGCCAATGTGGTCATGACAAAGAGGATGGGGGCAATTTTCAGGAGAGAGGAAATAGTGTATGTTGTTGAGTGCAAGATTTTGGCACGTGTGCAAAAAAAGGGGAACATTCACTATGCACCAGAGACTCACAGGATCATTGACAAACATAGTAAGGTGTTTGGACCTATTCCACCAGGTGTGCCACTTGACAGGGAACTTGAGCATATCATTGAGTTAGAGGAAGGAGAAAAACCAGTCATCACCATGCCTTACAGACACCCAAATAAGTACAAGGAAGAAATAGCGAAGGCACTCAAAGAACTCTTGGATATGGGGTAGATGAGGACAAGTTCCTACCCTTTTGCCTCTTCAGTGGTGTTGGTCAAGAATAAGGATGGAACCATGCACATGTACATTGACTTCAGAGCACTAAACAATAAAACAATAAAAAACAGGTATCCCATACCAAGGATTGAGGAGTTACTGGACGAGCTTCATGGGGTTGTCCATTTCACCAAAATTGAACTGTGCTCTAGCTACCATAAAATCAAGATGAGGGAGGAGCACATCCCAAAAAATTATTTCAGGTGTCACTACGATGACTATGAGTTCTTAGTGATGCCATTTGGCTTAACCAATGCCCCCACCACGTTCCAATCATGTATGAACCATGTCTTTAGCAAAAAGTTAAGGAAGCATCTTCTTGTTTTCTTTGATGACTTGTTATTCTATAACAAGACATGGGAGGAACACCTTCAACATGCGGAGCAAATCTTGAATATCATGGAGGATCAATCATTGTATTCCAAGGAGTCCAATTGTGAATTTGGAATGACAGAGGTTCTCTACTTGGGACATATTATTGGGGTTAAAGGAGTACAGGTACATCAGGAGAAAATTCAGGCCATAGTTGAATGGCCCACACCCAAAACCCTTACAGAGTTGAGGGTATTTCTGGGCATCTACAGCTATTACATGAGATTCATCAATGGATTCTCCCAATTGTGTGCACCCTTGACTGATCTAACAAAGAAAGGGGCCTTCGGATGGAGTGAAGAGGCCCAAGTCACCTTCGACATAATGAATAAAGTAATGAGCATGTGCCTTGTGTTGGCACTACTAGATTTCAGCCAACCTTTCAACTTGGAGTGTGATGCCTCCGAAGAAGGCATTGTGGTTTTATTGATGCAGAATAGGAACCTTCTTGCCTATGAGAGCCGAAACCTTAGGGGTCCTGAGTTACTTTACACTATTTAGGACAAAGAGATGTTGGCCATCATGCACGACTTGGAAAAAATCCAACAATACTTAGTCGGTGCTAGATTTGTGGTAAAATTATATCACAATAGCCTCAAGTACTTCTTGGAGTAGAAGGACTTGAACGAAAGACAATAGAAGTGTGTTAGTAAGATACATACCTATGACTTTGACATTGAATTCATCAAAGGGAAAAACAACGTAGTGGCAGATGCATTATCCAGGAGGCGATCAGTCTACGCCATGGCATATGTATCAATTGATTGGAAGGACCACCTTGTGATGGAATACTCAAAAAATCAGTTCGCTTGTCAGGTTATATATGGACGGGTAAAGGATGATAACTTCAGGGTCATAGAGGGCATCATCTACTACAAGGGATGAATCTTTTTGGTTCCTGAATCAACCTGCAAGGCCAAGATACTACAGGCTTGTCATGACTCACCAATGGTAGGGAACCAAGGATTGGAAAGACTTACATGCAAGTAAAGGAGAGGTTCTCATGGAAGGACCTCAAGGAGGATGTGATGAGTCACATCAAGGAGTGTACTACTTTTCAAGAGAATAAGGATGAGCATGTAATGTCCCCCACCTCTTAGAGAGGTGACGAGGAGACTCAGTGGCCTGGCCACCCCCACTAGGTCATAGTCTCACACTGAAGGGGGGAAATTCAAGAAGTTAAAAGTTATATTTTTAATTTGACTTAAGAAAGGAAAAGCATAAAGGAGTAAAAGATAACTCAACAGAAGAATAGAAGATTAACCCTGGGAGTTAACCTAACTCAACAGAGAATTAGAAGGAAAAGTATAAGTAAGAGGTTGGGGTGCACCTATTACTCATT
>ML790120.1:381934-431588 GCA_009831015.1 Picea engelmannii | reverse complement strand
TGGAGGGTTATCATCATTCTACATTTGTCTGCAGATTGGGACGTCTTGGAGCCATAGGGGACGTCCTGTAATTCAGTAAAACTCAGATCTAGGGAGATCTGCTTGAGATCTGAGTCTGAAACTTCTCCCACGGGATTCTCATATCCCGATATATATTCTTGGAGAGTTTCAGAGCATTTGGAGGCCTCCTTCATTAGGGCCGAACCAGCTAGGGTTTCAGTCATCCAGTGGGGCACCCCATTCAGTGGGAAATTCATATCTACAGAGATTGAGAGGGATCTCGGAGATTCCGGCACCTGGGTTATTCTTATAATCATCCAATCTATCAATTGGCATATTTTTTAGGGTGATTGGACACTTTTGGCCGCAGGGCCAAGTTATTGAGGGTTTCAGCCTTCTATTGGAGCGTGGCATTCTTCAGCTAGAGAGGTTGGCATTCAGATCTACTTGTATTGATCTTCATTTCTTATTCAGCCTTTGGAGGCATTATTTTGTATTAGCGGGAGCATTTTGTAGCAGCTCATATTTATTGCTTGTACAACCATCTGAGGTTTATGCCAGATCGGTCATCTATTGTATTAACCTTTCATTGCTCATAATAAAAAGGTCAGATCTTTGCTTGTGCTTCTACATCTTGAATATATTGTGATCTCCATGTGTTGATGAATCTTGTATGCACTTAATAACTCAATAAATTAGTAGTAGTTAGTGATTCCAAGAAAGAATTTGGCTTGGGATCATTATAGAGCACACTCATCTAGGAGGATTGTTTCAACCTTTACCCATCCCCGAGCATAAATGGGAGAGTATCTCCATGGACTTCATCATAGAGTTTCCAAGGGTACAAGGTAAGGATTGTATTTTTGTAGTGGTGGATAGGATGACTAAATTTGTACACTTCTTCGCCATTGCTACAGACTTCAGTGCAACACAGGTGGCCAAATTATTTTTCAAAGATATTTTCAGATTACATGGTCTACCCAAAACCATTATTAGTGATAGGGAAAAAATATTTATGAGTATGTTTTGGCAGGAGTTATTCAGGCTGGTTGTTATGGCCTTGACCCCTGGCACTAGTTATCATCCGCAGATGGACAGACAGACCAAAATAGTCAACAAATGGGTGGAAGGCTACCTTAGGAATTATGTGGCTGGGCAACAGAAGGCATGGGTTAGGTGGCTACACTTGGGGGAATACTTTTACAACATCACCCACCACATGTCCATAGGCATGACCCCATTCAAGGAATTGTACAACTATGACCCACTCTCATTAATAGATATTTCTTTTGGTGACAACAGAGCCCCGATGGCACAAGATTGGGTACAGTAGAGCCAGAACATCCTCAGGGAGTTGAAGGATCACTTACAGAGGGCACACAATTAGTAGAATGTCCAAGCAGATAAACACAGGGTGGAGCGCACCTTTGAGATTTGTGACTTAGTCTACCTAAGGCTCCAACCATATAGGCAGGCTTTTATCAAAAGAAGTGGAGCAGAAAAGCTCCAACCGCGCTTCTTTGGGCACTACAAGATCAATAGAAGGGTAGGGGTCATGGCTTATGAGCTAGAGATCCCACAGGGTAGTAGGACCCACAATGTTTTCCATGTTTCATGCCTAAAGAGGGCCATCAACCAACACATCACGCCCTTGAGGTGCTTCCACCTCTCAATTAAGAGGGGCAATTGGTGCTAGTACTGGAGGAAATATTGGAGGTATGGGAGAAGACAATCTGCAAGAGAAGCATCCGAGAATACTTAATCAAATGGAAGGATCTGCTTATTGAAGATGCCACATGGGAGAATGAGCAAGTGATACAGGAAGTAGGTTCAGAATTGCTTGTGGGCAAGCAATTTCTAGAGGGGGAGACTGTAATGTCCCCCACCTCTTGATGAAGAGGTTTGGGAAGACTTAGTGGTCTAGCCATCCTCACTAGACCATAGTCTCATGCAACATGGGGAAAATTCAACCAACTCAATGTTATATTTTGAAGTTGACTTAGAAAAATGGAAAGAGGGAAAAAAGTAACTCAATGAAGAATTAAATGCTGGAGGTTGAGTTAGGAGTTGAACCTAGGGGTTAAACTAACTCAATAGGGAAACATAATGGAAGTATAAAGGAAAGGCTAGGGCACACCTTTCATATCATCTTGGATATTTGGTATTTTCTTGTTGATCTCTTGAGCACACAGTTTTGAGCGTTTTGAGATTGCAAACCCTAGAGAACAACTCAGTGGTGAAATATTCCACTCACCTTGTTCCAAGCTTGGTCTCGGGGATGAAATACTCCACCCACACCATTCTACACTCATCACAGGTTCCATCATCGATTCAGGAGGGAAACATGGTCGTACTGTTTAGGGTTTTCCAGCAGGTGTGCACCATTGCATGGGGGGAAGTTTGATCCAACATTTTGATAGATCCTAGAGACATTCTAGCACTTGGGTTTTTCTTGCAGGAACTTGCTCATCAATTTGGAGGCATTCTGGAGGAGTTACTTCAGTCAGATTGTTAGCTACAAATTTGGGACAACTTGAAGAGAAGGAAGGTGCATTGTTGATTCAGATATTGTCAGATCAAGTGGGTTATACCTCAGATATGACTGTGAGACTTCTCCCAGTGACTTTTGGCAACCCGATCTATCATCCTAGGGAGTTTCAGGAGTTTTGGAGGCTTCCTTCCAGAAGGATGAATTATTGGGCACTTCAGGGTTTTAGGAGGGTGTAATCATGATTAGGGTTTCAACATTTTGGAGGGTAAAGACTTGGCATTTGAGCTTCATACTTCGGGGAGGGATTTACCTTGTCTTGGTCTATATTTTGGTGAAGTTTGGCATCGTTTGGAGGTCTCCTTCAGCTAGGTCGAAACCTTGGCCTTCTCATCCACCCAACAGGATGTCCCAATAGCTAGGAGGTTGGACGTAACCCTAGTTATTTTGTATTTGGTCCTTCATAATATATTCAACCTTTGGAGGCTTATTTTGTATTTTCGGGAGCATTTTGTAGCAGCTCATATCTTCTATATTGGAGCCATCTAATGTTATTCCATATTTTCTTCTATATTGTATGAGGTTCTTGATTTTCATAATAAAAAGGTCAGATCTATGCTTTGGAGTTCCATATCTTGTCTATTGATTAGATATTGCATTGTATTGTGTATATCTTCATGATTTGTGATGAATAACTGAATATAACCCTCGGGCCGAAATTTAAGAGGCCAACCTGCATATACAAACAACCAAACAGTTAATTCAAGGGTTAGCTAGTGTTCCCAAGAAAAAAATTGGCTTGGAAACATTACAATAAGTCATTTAGCCTTGATCAAAACAACTTAACTTATTCTTTTAGAACTAAACAATAAAAACATTTAGTCCCTAAAACTCTTTGAACTTGCATTGGTTTATTTCGTGTGATTCTTTTCCAAGTGGCGACTCCATTGAACAAATTTGTCAGGTATACTACTAGGAGCATTACACAAGGATTGATTTACTCTTTTCCTAAACCTGAAAAGGTTTATAGGAGGAAGTTACATCACCTTCTTCCTAGGAGGCTACATAAAATTCTTGGAGAAGAAGCACTCACTAATATCCAATTTTTGTTCCAACCTAATAATCAACCAACTATTAATAATCCCATTAATTCTCCTAATGCAACCATGAGTGTGTTTTGGAGGCCTTTGAATTTTGCAGTGATCCAAGGTGCCCCACACCAAGTCCCTGAGAAGGCCATACACAAGTTACCTACCTTTAAGGGAAACCATGAAATTAGTGCAAAGTCTCACATATTGAACTTCTAGATGTGTGTTGAGAGGTATTTTTGGGGTCATAATGAAGAGGATGTGAAAATGACCCTTTTTGTGTATTCACTAGTAGGTGATGCGGCTGAATGGTTTACAAATTTTGATCTAGCTAAGTTTAGCACCCTTTATTCGATATTGGATGAATTTAGGAAGAGATGGGGTGATCATAAGGAACATAGGTTTCAGTTAGCTTCCCTCACTTCTAGCCATAAGAAAGAGAATGAAACTGTGGAGTTCAACACTAAGTTTAACAGTTTAGTGAAGAGTATGCATGATGATATAAAACTCTCATATGTCACAGTCTTGATATATTATATGGAGGCTTTTGAGGGGGAAATGAGGTATTCCCTAAGGGATAAGGATCCTCAAGCATTAAAAGAAACACAAACCACAACTATAAAAATTGATAAGAACATGCAGGATGCTAGGAAGTCTAACATTCCTGATTTTACATGAGGTTCTTCTTCTTCAAAAGTCAATGATGAAAAGAAGAAGAAGGTTGAGGGTCAAGAGTCATAAAATGATGGAATTAAGGAGTTGACCCAAATTATTAAACAAATGGAAATAAATCATGTCAATCAGATCAATGCCTTGCAGAATAGATTGATCACTATGGAGAGGGCACAAAATAATAGACAACATTCTAGGTCAAATGATAAATGGCCTAAGAGACCTCCTCAACATGAGAATATGCCACCTAATCCTTTTGAATCCACCAAATTGGTAGATCATCACTCAATACATTATTGTAGGACTTGTGGTGAGTTTCATGAGGAAGTGACTTGTCCAGTTTTCCTTGAGGGTTGTTATGATAATCATTATTGAAGTCAAGGAAATGAATAAATCAACATGTGTGGTAGGAAAGACAATTGTGGCATGTATGATTGGATGGAGTTTGTTGAATATAGAAATAGTGAAAACCTTATGAATAATTTTGTTGATAAAGCAACAGAGAAGTTTGGGCCTAATCCCACACCCAAGCAAGTAACAGAAATGGATAAGTATAGGGGAATTACATACCAAAGGAATGGAAATAAAGATAAAGGTCAATCTAGTGTTCCCAAGGTATCCCCTTTTCCTCCTAAGTCAAATGTGCATGTTGACTCAAGTTTGAATATTGACTTAGGTGGTTGGTTGAGTAATGCTAAGATGTCAGTTCCAATGTCGGAACTTATGAAGATCCCTTCCCAAAGGGAGCAGTTACTTAAATCCATAGAATATCTTCCTCAAATTTTTGTTGATAGGCAACCAACAGTTTCTTACTAGGACAAACCCGTTATCTTACAGAATTGGGATAGGGGTAATGAGAAGAATCTACCTTTCTACCTATCTTACTTGTAAATGACAAAGTATTACACAATTGCATGCTAGATTCAAGGGCAAGTTCTAATGTTATGACTAAGAAGGTCATCGAACAATTGAATCTTAGAATATCTATACCTTATCATAACATTTGTGCCATGGATAGTAAAATGATTGAAATGCATGGATTGATTAAAGGTTTGCAAGTACATTTGTCAGTCTTCCCAGACATCATGTTTGAAATGGACATAGTAGTGATTGATGTTCCAGATGCTTGGGGAATGTTATTAAATAGAAAGGCAGCTGCAGATTTGGGTGGTAACCTACAAATGGATTTATCTTATGCTACCATCCCTACTCCATATGGGAACACTTTCAATTTGACTAGGGAAGTGTTTAGAAGATATCATATTGAAGACACAAGAAACCCAAAAAATGAGGAGAGACTCAACAATTATGCCATCTTGTCTAACTATATTGTACCCTTAGAGGAAAATGTTCATAAGGATAGAGTTGATGAGATATGGTACATGAATTTTGATGGTTCTTTTTCTAGAGTGGGAAAGGGTGTTGGAATTGTGCTTCAAGCTCCAAATGGTAAAGTGTTTAAGTTTTCTTATAGATTGGAGTTTGATGCAACCAATAATGTGGCTGAGTATGAAGATTTTCTACTTGGTTTAGAAATTTGTAAGGATATGGGTGTGAAATGTTTAAACATCAAGATACAACAACTAAAGAATAAATTTACTTGCAAGTATGAGAGATTGAAAAGGTATAGGAATGCAATTTGGGACTCCATTGATGATCTAGATTCTTTAAAACTTATTGCTATTCCTGTAGAACAAAATTCTAAGGCAGATTAACTTGCAGTAGTTTCTTCCATACTTCAGCTTTCATAAAATTTGATTTATGAGAATATTTCAATGGAATTGATTTTTAGACCCTCAGTTCCTGATAACATGAATCATTGGCAAGTTTTTGATGATGACAAATAGGTTATTAAGTTATCGACTCATATGCATGAGTTCTCTGACTTTGGCATCAGTGTGAGAGAAGAGGGTTGTAATTATACCAGAGATGATGATAAGTTAAATCAATTTCCTAGGCAGGTTGTGACCCAAGAAAAAACCTTTGATATAAAAGATGGTCACAAATGGAAAGAAGAGTCAAAAGAAAAAAATTGTGATCAATTAGAAGTCAACATTTGAAGTGAGCAAGAGCCTAGGATTATAAAAGTAGGCAAAACTACCCCTATTGAGGAAAGAAAAGAAATTGTTAAGTTATTAAAAGAATATAGGGATGTTTAGGCTTTCGGTTATTATGAGCTCAAAGTCTATAGGGAGGATGTAATTCAACATGTGATTCCTCTCAAGGAAGAAACTAAGCCCTTTAGACAGAAGTTGAGACAAATGAACCCCAAGTTAGCTCCTTTGGTCCAACAGGAGTTACAAAAAATGCTAGAGGTAGGCATCATAGCCCAAACTAGACATTCTTCATGGTGCTCAAATTCGATTGTTGCAAGGAAGAAGAATGGAAATATTTGGTTGTGTATTGACTTCAAGAATTTGAACATTTCTTGCACAAAAGACCACTACCCCTTCCCAAGATGGAAACTTTACTTCAAAGAGTAACAGGATCGGGAATGATTTCCATGCTTGATGGATTTATAGGTTATAATCAAATTAGACTGAAAGTGGAAGATAGGAATAAGGCCACTTTACCACTCCATGGGGAACCTTTGAATATCTTAGAATTCCATTTGGTTTATCAAATGTTGGAGCTACTTTTCAAAGAGATATGGACTATGCCTTTAGGGGGTTGATTGGAAAGTTGATTGAGATATATCAAGATGATTTAATAGTGTTTTCTAAGGATGAGAAAACTCACATTGACCACCTTAGAAAAGTTTTGGGCAGGTGTAGAGAGTTTGGTATTTCTGTAAATCTTGCTAAGTCAGTATTTGGGGTGTCTGAAGGTAAATTATTGGGCCACATAATTTCTGAAGATGGGGTCGAGTTAGACTCAGAGAAATTTGAAGCAATCAGAAAGGTACCCTTTCCTGTTTCGAAGAAAGTTCTCCAATCCCTCTTAGGCCAAACAAATTTTGTTCATAGGTTCATTCCCAACTATGCAGAGATCATGAAACCTATATATAAGCTACTTAAGAAGGATGTCAAGTTTGAGTGGAATGATGAAATTAAGAGAGATTTTCAAAGTATAAAAACTGCCATATCTAAAGCTCCCGTTCTTATTAGCCCGGATTATACTAAGGACTTTCAAATTTTCTCCTTTGCCTCTGAAGACACTATTGATGGTGTATTTATTTAGAAATCTGATCAAGGCCACGATCAACCCATCGCATATATGAGTAGGGCCTTTCAAAATTCAGAATTAAAGTATCCCATGTTTGAGAAACAAGCTTATGCCTTAGTGAAATCACTCAAACATTTCAGAGTCTTCATCGTATATTCCAAAGTGATTGGTTATGTTCGTAATTCCATAGTTAAAGATGTGTTATCTCATGTATAAGGATTAGGCTCAATGGGTAGATGGATTGCTAAGATCCAGGAGTATGATTTGGATATCAAACCCACGAAATTGATTAAGGGTCAAGGTTTAGTAAAAATGTTGACATAAGGTAATGTGAAGGCCTTGGGTATGGTTTGCTAAATTGATAATGAAGAACTCCCTCATAATTTATTGAAGCTTGAACAAGTAGGATGGTATACAGACATCATCTTTTATCTTAAGAATCTAACTTGTATCTATCTTGTTGTAACATTTGTAAACTTGTGACTATATTGTAACGAATCTCCCCTTAACTTAGTTGACCCCGTGCCCAATCTTAGGCACTAGTCTTAGTTGTCCTTGGAAAGGTCTAATTGTTCATACTTAATTGTTGCACCCTGCATTTATTGTTTATTCATAGGCTAGATTCCCCCTGATCTTTTAACGAATTAAAACCAACTCCTATAACATTAAACTCTAAATCTCATCTAGTAACTAGGCTCTACCCCCCTTGGCTTCCCTAGGACTTACCCTAGATGGAAGAGGTTCAATTCAAAGTGAAATAATGGACTTTGAACCTAGGCATTGTGCCTTCGAGGACACACTAAGTGAGTAGGACTTAGCTCACGTTTGCAAGTGTGTATAAGGACGACAACAGGATGTTGATAAGAATGTCTGTAAACTAGATGTTGTTGCAGTCGTCGATGCATGTGCCAACATTGGGAAGGATAAAAGTCAGAAGGATGCACTGGAGAAATGTTATGTAGAGATGGTTTTATAAGTTTCTAGTGATGTTGACTATGATTGTGATGTTTATAAAGGAGATGATGAAATTGTCACTTATACTTGAAATATTTCAAAATGGTTTGGAAAGGAGGAAGACATTTAATGGTCTAGCTATAATGCCAACGTCCCTATCCAAAGCACCACGAAAAGTACATATACCAATCAACACCAAGATGAATTTCAACCCAATGATATGCCTAGGTTTTTTTTAAGCTACAAAGCGATAGATAAGTCAACCTACCAACACTCAATTTTCAATGTTTCTCTATTTTCTATGTCAATCAAACATAGGGGTAAGGAGTATTGCATTAATAAAGTATTGAGGATTTGATGATTCTGGGATTCTCAAATGTCCCTTGTTATCCCCATTTTGTGGATAACTAAGGATATTATGTCTCCAGGCCCTCAAGTTGCAGATATGGAGTGTCGAGAGACTACATGACCAACAATACCCTTTGCACGGATGGAAAAACCACTCACCACCACAAATGGTCACATATTTGCAGATGGAATCCACCACACCAGATGGATTCTGAAAGGCAGCGGGCCTTGCTCCATGAGGTACAAGTCAGTATTATGGTCAGCATCATTTCAATATTTAATCCATTTGAGTATGTCATATATTAGATTGGGCCTTGCTCCATGAGGTACAAGTCAGTATTATGGTGAGCATCATTTCAATATTTAATCCATTTGAGTATGTCATATCTTAGATTGTTCTATATTTCATGATATATGCTTGGACATTATACATTTTTCCTTGCTTCACCTTGGTGGTTGACATTGTGTCCTAGTAAGTGGTTTTCCTTGGGGATGGGTTTTATACTAGGAACTCCCTTAAAGAGCCATTGTACCGTTCCCGACCATACTTACCACTTTCCATCATTATTCCCCTCCATTTCCTTATTTCTTGGGATTTTAGGGTGTATTGAACCAAGAAGGGGTTGTCCCTCATTCTATGGGAAGAAGGGGATGAAGGCCCAGAGGGGTTGATGTTGGGTAAATGATAAAATACTTGTATAAACCTTTCAGATGCTTCTCCCAGGGATCACCCAAGAAAGAGTTGAAATGCTTATCTTTGAGTAAAGGGGACCCACAATATAATAAAGAACGCTTAAAATGTTAGTTGAAGGATAAGAGGTCCCATCACGAGCCGACCTATCATGTCCATGAGTATCTAGTGGTATGACATTTTCATCATCTAGTCACCAAACTAGGTAAATGGCTCTCAGTTGCATGGCTAAGAGAAACAAGATCTCATCACAAGCCAACCTTCTCATTTCCACTAGGTTTTTGTGGGTGACATTGCCATCATCTAGTATCCATGCCAAAGAAATGAAATTCAACATCTCCTTATGCTATATTGAAATAAAAACAAAGAAAGAAAGATAAAATGCAATTGATGGGTTTGGATAAAGTGCATTGCGGATGAAGGTACCACACACCCTCTACAATGGCACCAATGAAAGAGAAACTACGACCCCTTGTATGTCATGAGCCTTATTCCCATTAAGTCTTGACCCCAACCACTTCATCCAATTTACATGGCTTAGAGAGGGATCTCTTGGAAACTCTCCTTTACCTAGGGCAAGATCTACCCAATAGGACCCCTCGTCAAGCCTCCCATATTCAAGCTTGACAAGTCGCATAGTGTCTTTGAGCAATTAATTGTTTGATATAGTGATCTTTGATGCACATGCTTAGATGGATTATTTATTGATTGAATTCACTTATCATGATGTTATGACTTGAGATCCTTGGAGGTCATGCTAATTTGTCTTTTCAATACCTATATAGTGGACATTTTTGGGAGAACAAGCCTAGCTTTGGCTTCCATGGGTTTGCAAGCCCACAGGTTGGATGCCAAGGGCCAGCATGTCAAATGAGAAATATTAGACTTGGAAGGCCTTGATGATGACTTGGACGACATATACCATCCCTCACTTGCCAAACAATTTTCCAAGGAGGGGAAAAACATCCTTTTTTTGAGCTTGATGTCATGCTTGGGGGCTAGGGCATGTTGGTGAGATGATATGCATTGGAACTTGGATGTTTTGAGGTTTTATAGGCTTTGACCATGAAGGAAGACATTCAGATTCTTGATATATGGATTTGGGAAGCCTTAATACCCTCCTACATCACCAATGACCTTCTCCTACTGCCAAAACATCCCCGAAAGGGGTGACGTCCATGTAAATTAGGGTTTTATTTGTGAAAAAATGAAATTTTAAATGAATTGTTTAATATTACGTTGTTAAGGGGGAAAGATTAGGGTTGTTGACCATATTATCCCCCAATTTAGGGATAAATAAGGATATTATGTCTTGAGACCCACAAGTCCTAAACATGGAGTACCGAGAGCCAGATCGACTTGAGCATGGCTTTGGAGGGACCATCTTTTCATTCTTCAATGCCTCCACTTTTTCAGCAGTAGCAAAACCCATCACCTCGAACTAGTCCTGTAGCAGAAATGGATCTTTCTCCATGAGGTAATGAGTCCGGGTATCATGGTATGTGTCACTCTGATCCTCAAAACCTTTGAATATGTTCATTTGATTCTTTTTGTCTTTAACAAGTGCTTGGTTCTTATGCCTATCCACTTTAACATATCTCAGGGGAATGACATGATTCCCTAGTAAGCTTGTGCCCATAGGTTTTGAGTTTCCACTAGGGGGATTCATGAGAAGCCATCACTCGCTCCTACCATACTTACCACATTCCATCTTTCTCTTGCTCATCCATCCCATTACACTGGTCTGGGCATTAGGTTGGCCAAATAGTTAAGGGTTGTATCTTACCTTGTGGGAAGAAGGGGATAAAGGCCCAGAGGGTAAAAGTAGTTGGCAAAAGATAAAATCCAAGAATGAAAACTCGGGATTCTTCACCCATGGATCCCCGAGAATGAAGTAAAAATATTCTCAGCAAGAAACAAAAAAAAATAAAACAAGACCTGGCTAGAGGATAGGGGATCTCATCATGAGCCAGCCTATTAGTTCCATGGGAATATAGCGGTATGACACTACTAGATGTTGGTCACCATGCCATGGTAGTGGCTCTTGGTGGCATAGCCAAGAGAAAGGGGGTCTCATCACGAGCCAACCTTCTCATTTCGGTGAAATTCTTGTGGGTAACATTGCCACCACTGGTCACCATGCTAGGACAGTGTCCCCTAACCAACTTCTTGAAGAAAAAGAAATAAGAAAAAGACAAAAGGCATGAATGGGCTTGGAAACATTTGCATCCATGATAGGTGCAACTCACCCTCTACAGAGGCACCCATAGGTAATCCATGCATTTCCCTGCTATCACTGCACGCCTTGCCTAGACATCCCTTATCCACTTCATCCACTCACATGGATTATATTTTATCTCTCCTGGAAACACCCCACATCCAGTGATGATTAACCCAATAGGATGCCCTGTCACTTCCTCCAAACATGGCTTGTAGATTAGTATAATGTCTTTGAGCACTTGTTCGAGTAAATGGGGGTTTTATGCACATGTTTAATAAAATTGATGATTAGATTTGATTGACATTGTTATGATCTCTGTGACTTATGAGCCCATGGAGGGCATATTTGTTGATGTACAAGACCATACCCGATGGGCAGGTACACATGGGGAGATTATTAGTTCAGACCTCCATCGGGCTGAAAGCCCATCAAATGGATGATGCGACCCCAGCAAGGGGCAAAGATAGATTAGAGGGTTTACACCAAAGAAGAGGAGGATGTTCCACCAGAGCCAGCTTGATAGAGCCTTACCTAGGGGGGTTGTTCCATTTCCACTAGGATGTTGGGCTTGGAAGTCCCATGAAATCACCCAGGACACTTATGATGTCATCCAATGCCATGGAGGTTTTGGGAGGCATTTATGTGCCAAAGTGGCACATGTGGCATGTTCTTGAGGTCCAATAAGGCCAAACATTTTTCCCCAGGAGGCCAACGTTTCCCTAAAAGGGGCCAATGTCACCCTAAAAGGGAATGACATCTTCATGTTTTCTTGATTTAGGGTTTGATTTTGACATTTAATGTAAAACCATTATTATTATGTATTTTTGGCCATGTCGGCCTTTTGTGACTTAAAAATAAAATTAAGGTCATTTCTATTATATAAATAGAGAGCTAAAACTCTCATTTTCTCATCATCTTTCACTCACACTTGTGTGAGGTATGAAATTTGCACCCTTCTAGGGTTTTTGGCTGAAATTTTCTAGTGCGCACTTATTGAAGGAGATTCTTTTTGGTGATTTTTGGCATTTTTCTTGGTGGAAGGTTTATAACTAGGGTTTGGCTTGATGAATAATTGGTAAATGTAAGTGATATTCTGCAATCCTTCCTTTAATTGAATGGTTATATTGTTTTACTTTCATTTTGTTAATGAAATTTCTAGAATAAACCCTAGGAAGTAAGCACATGTTGGTGTCCTTATTTTAATTCCCTACTAGATTATGCCAAGGAGCCTTTTTTCTATTGGAGACATTTCTAGGGACTTTCCATTGCAACATCCTATCTCTTGTTCTTTATCCTAGCCAATTTTACTTTTTCATTGAGCTAAAGAAGGAGGAAAACGTGTTAAGGCCTAGGGTTGCCTACACATTAGTAAGTCATTTTCCCCTAGGGTTTGATGGTTGAAGCCTTGTTTTATCAACACTTCACCATCAAATTCCTCTTTTCTTTGGCCATACTATTATAATCTTCTTCCTTCAATTCTTGCTGCTACTTGTTGACTCCACTTTCCCTATGAATGCACTAGTCTAAGACCTCTTGCTTAAGTGTTTTGATCACAATCTACAAACATCCAAACCTTTGAGCAATTACTAACACCTTTCTAACACTAGTTAGATTAACTTGCTAACCCTATTGTTGCTATTATTCTTTCAATTTATAGTCATACTTTGCATCACTTAAAGCTTCTAAAAGAAATTGAAAGGATCAATGCATACTTGCTTCTGATGAATGTTGGTGTTATGATATTGATAATTAGTTATTCTTCCTCACTTTGAATCATTTATTGTTGAAGTATCGTATTGTGATTATTTCCATTTATGCATCTTTTCTTAATTCATCAATATATTAGTCAATTTATTATATTGAGAAAGTCTCCAATTATATGAAGTACTAACCAGCAAGTGATCTTGCAAAATATAGTTTCTTGTTTCTTTGTTTTGGGCAGGTACATTTCTGGTTATTATTATCTTTATTGACTATTTAGCCGGACTTTCTGATCGATGGTGACTTGTGAGATGGAAACTTTTACTTAGCCTTAAACCTTTTCTCTATCAAAACTCCAGCTCATTGGGGACGTCTCCCTTGGGCTTACCACCCTATATAGAAAGGAACATCCTATTAAGGTGACAATGATAGGATGGTCTCCCATTACATCAGTTTGTCTTCATTTACCTTTCCTTTACATCTAAGTATAAACTGTGTGATAACATTTTGGCACCATTTTCAAGCAACATTGAGTCAATTCTCCTTAAAGACGACACTTTTTGGTAAGACTTTCGTCAAGAATATTTAAATTACAAGCTTAACTGGAAACTTCACTAGGGATGATTCCCTAATTTCTTTGATAATTTCAAGAAAATTATTTGTCGACTCCACTGATGAAGAAGCCAACTACGACTTCTCAATACAAACTAGGGAACTTAAAACCTTTATACATGAGTAAAATCCTAGGATACCCTCTACAAATGCCCCCAAAGTACGAAAAGTGGCTCCCTAGATTCACTGGTAGTGATGGGGAAAGAGTCGACTAACACATGAGTGATTTTTGGGCTTTCTTTTAGCTCCATTCTATCAGTGATGATGATGAAGATTTGGAAATGAAACTTTTATCTTCAGCTCTTCATGGAATTGCTAGGAAATGTTATGACAACCTCCTCGATTCTAGCATCATAACTATGGAACAATTGGAAGAAACCTTTCTCAAAAAATGGGTTATTTAGTTGGAAGACATCTCAGTACTACTAAAAATACTTGAGCATATAAAGCAAACTGAGGATGAAACTGTTAGACACTTCCAAGATAGGTTTGAGGACATACTATATCAAATTCCTGAAAGCCATCGTCCTGAAGACAAGTACATTATCCATCTCTATACCAATGTACTTTTAGTGCATCTAGGTTTTCCCCTCAGTAAAAAGGGCCCAAGAACGCTCGATGAAGCTCATAGCATGGCTAAAAGAATAAAGAAAAATATATCCTTGTCTGAGATAAGACACTTTTTTACCTCAAGCACTCTTAGTGTGGAGAGTTTAGTTTCCCTTGAAACCTTTACTTTTGATTTTCAAGAAGAATGGGAGCAAAATTTTGACCAAAAAAATGCCAAGGGAAAATATCTTGATGAGGTTTTTCAACCCCACAAGGAAGAGAAAAGAATCACTAAAGACACAATTGAGGAGATAGAACCCGAACAATATGATGAAGTGTTGACATACTCTCCTCTATCTAATAAATCCATCCACAAGCCTTTTCCCCTACACAAGAAGAAGAGAATGAGGTTACTCACTCTCCTTTTTAGGATCTTGAGAATGCCTTGTTTTATGATTTAGAGAAGGAAGAAGAAATGGAATCCTCAAACGAAGTAGACCTTCCTTGTTGTACAGTTGAAGATGAAGGGGAAACTAAGGATAAAACAATGATGCATGTTGAAGACACCCAAGTCTTCAAATCTCCTGCACAAGAAGAAACAAACACAGTAAGTTACCCTCCTCTCCATGATTTTGATAATTCTGTACTTTATGATTTGGGAAATGAGGAGGAGATGGGTGAGCCCTTGAATGTTTTGAATCCTTCATGTTATGATACATATAATGACATAGTTAATATTCATGAGTTCATACATGTCGAAATACGTAAGTGGGATGTCTGAAGATCATTGTCCTAGTTTTAAACAGGATCACAGCTTCGGCTACGTTCCACTAGGCATCAAGGTCGCTCATGTTTGATGGAGTGCAATGTGAGAGACCCACGGTGTATGATTGGTGCACCTCACTACTGGCCAATATGAAGAGCCAGTTGATGGAGTGTAAACAAGGGGGTAAAAGGAATTACAGTTTTGCCTCCATATTGTGCATCTTTTTTTTGAGCGGGTTCCAGGCTTCGGACCTAGAGTTGAGATTCTCCCGAGAGGACCTCGTGATCCAGCATGGCATGCTGGATCGAGGTGATGATGTGGCAGGGAGGAGGTAGGGTTCTGACACCCTACAACGAGGAATTTTTCTACTGGTGGTGGAGATAGTTCATCTCTCTGGATGAATATACCTATGAGGGGATCGAATTCAGAGGAGATCCAGACATGCCACTTCCACCAGGAGTCGCCTATGGTGACATAGGTATGACAAAATGTTTTTACATATTTAATTTTTTTTTATTTTCGTATAATTAAGAAAAAAATATTTTGGATGGTAGTTAAGTATTGATTTGAAATTTGTGTGTCTCATATGTGGGTCCATGACATCCATAGGGTTTCCCTCAACATCGACGGAGGAACCAGGGAGACAAAGTGGTGGGAGGAGAGGCCAAGAGGGTGTTACAAAACGTGCAGGGAAACTTGTTTCGTCTGACACATGGGATACCCATGGTTCAGGTAGAGGATATACCTAAAGCCATCCAACGACAGGTGGTTGGTGTACCCAGGGCATGGGTACGATTCTTTCAGTGTCTCGCAAACACCGTGGTTTTCTACAATGACACACATCTGGCACCATAGGCGTAGATGTTGTGGGATATTATGATACAGATTGTATATGTATATGAGGGTGTTACCCCCATTTTGTACTATAAACACCATATTTTTTGAAATATATAAAAGGGATCTTCGACTTTACTTATATTTTACAATGTGTACATTGATTATATGTTTTCTTTGCTTTTAAATATGTGACAAATGCCAATCTAAAACATATCTAGCATAAGCATAAGATACACAATTAGAACTTCTAGGAATATGGTAATATGTAATAAAATCAAAATGTCGTTCTAAAAGATGCACTTGTAGGAATCGTCAAAATAAAGAAGGATCACTCACATAGTAATGACCGTTCGGTAACGGTCGTTCAACTGATGCACTACTAACTGGGAATCCAGGTAAACTTCTAATGTATGGATGCCATGTCAGATAGAATCATGTAAAAGTTATACAGAAACAATATATTCAGCCACATTATTTGTGGATGGCCCTACGCATATGCCTCCTAAAGACACCAATAGACCCTCGAGTGAATAAATCACCCAAGCAATGGAAGACAAGTTCTGTGTGTGATGATTGTCCCCATCTATGAATACTAAGTAGACTGATGACTCCATTGACATCTGTCAACCAAGTGAAAACTCGATAAGCAACGAGAAGACAAAAAAGAAAAAGATATACACACTAAATTACATTAGTATACAAAGAGATCTGACTAAGCTTGGGGCTCAATCGTAGTATCATTTCAAGTAGAGCACATTTCTAGGCTCGGCCAAGTTATTCCCTTCATAATATTCCAACTCATAGGCTCCCTTTTCTAGCACAAGTCACATGATGTAAGGCCCGTGCCACATGGGTTTAAACTTGCCTACCCCAATGGTTCTTTGTCTTGATCATGCAAGAGGAACAAGTCACCCTCAGCATACAACCGAGGACAACCAGACTTATCGTATTGAAACTTGACACGTCATTTGTTTTCCTCGATAGTCGTAGAGGCATCTCAACGCTTCTCATCAAGACTCTCTAGGTGTACAAGGCTTCGTTCAAGATCGAAAGTGTCAGGTAGGATCTCTACTGCCAACTTAAGAGAAGGGATTTCACATTCAATGGGTAATATCGACTCCACACTATGTACTAACTAGAAAGGGGAAATTCTGGTGGTAGTCTTGATCGAGGTTTGGTATGCCCAGAGTGCAGGATATAGCATGATGTGTGAGTTGGACTTACTCTGACTAACAATTTTTTTCAAAATGGTCTTGAGAGACTTGTTGACGGCCTCTACTTGTCCATTTTATTGGGGATAACAAGGAGAAGAGTGACCATGCTTAAACCCCAGTTTAGCTTCTAGTTCTTCCATCATTGCATTCTGAAAGTGACTTCCATGGTTAGTGACAATATCACTCAGGATACCGAACCGGGCAAAACTTTGATTGAGTACAGAGAAGGTTGTAGTCTTCCCATCAAATTTAAATGTAGGCATGGCCTCATCCCACTTATTAAAGTAGTCGACAACCACGATAATGTGTTTATTCCCCCCAACCGAAGTTGGGTCGCAATCGATGAAGTCCACCCCCCACTTAGTGAAGGGACCGATGGTAATAACTAGGTGAAGAGGGGCTGGATGCGAGCACATTATTCGAGTGAACTCCTGGCAAGTGTGACACTTATTAACCTATTCAGTACAATCCTTAAATATAGTAGGCCATCAATAACTGGCTCGCAAAATGTTTTGGGCTTTCGCAAGCCCAGATAAATGACCACCAAAAGCCCCACTGTGGAAATCATTTGTCATCGACGATAGTATATTTATTGGCTTGGTATATTATACGTCGTCGATCATCTTGTGAGAGATGATGAGGGAAATTCAAAGTCTAAATATAGAGAACGATGTCTCCATATCGTGGGTCAAACGATGAGACAAGAAAGATGTGTTCATCCGCAAATGAATCGACATGGATAATGTCCTCATCTAATCGTGGGAAATTGGATATCAACTCTGCAAAGACTAGGGACTTCTTGGATTTAGTGGAAGTGAAATCGAGATCAAAATCCTTTTAAATGACAATCCATTTATTATATTTCCCTCCTATGATACGTCGAGTAAGGACATATTGAAATGGATTAACATCAGCAACCACCGCAGTCTTGAAAATTAATATGTAATGACACAAATGTTGGACTGCGTGAACGACAACCAAATCTAGTTTTTCGATGTGAGTGTAGTTGAGTTCAATATTGAGTAAAGTTCGACTAAGATAATAAATAACTTGCTTCTAGAGATCGTCATCCTCCTGAACTAGAACCATACCAATCGTATCCTCGGACGTGACAATGTAAAGTAAGTAATCTCTATTGTAGTCTGGAGGCTTCAGCAGAGGTACCGACACCAAATATATCTTCAAAGAATTGAAGGACTCTTGGGCTCGCTCATCCCAGATAAAAGGGGTGTCCTTCTTCAAAAGACACATGAAACCTTTAGTGATAGTAGCATAGTTCACTATAAACCTACGAAGAAAGTTAGCTTTCCCTTGTAGACCCTGAAGTTGTCTAATTGTGCACGAGGGAGGCAACTGAAGTATTTCCTCAACCTTGAGTGGATCTTCCATGATCCCAGTCTCATAAACTAGAAAACCTAACAGATGACTAGACTTAACACAAAAGATGCATTTGTGAGGGTTTAATCAGATCCTATAATAACGACATCTTTCGAAAACAAGACGAAGGTGGATAACGTGATCTGCTCTCTTGCATTAGTGAGCAACAAGATCGTTAAGGTAAGCTTAGAATATGTTCTTAAGATCATGAAACGTGAAAGTCATGGCACGTTGAAAGGTTTCTCCAACATTTTTAAGGCTGAAAGGCATATTCCTGTATGAAAAATTTCCCAGAGGATGAGTAAATGTCATCTTGTGTTGATCCTCAGGTTTAATTTGAATTTGATTATATCCTGAAAATCCATCCATGAAATAAAATACTTCGCTTCCCACACACTCATTGAGAATCTGATCGATGAAAGGTGTGGGGAAGTTGTCTTTCAAACAAGCCTTATTTAGGTCATGGAAATCGATACATACATGGATGGTTCCTTTCTTCTTATCTACGGGAATGGGGTTGGATACCCATTATGTTAAAGGAACTGGGTAGATGAAGCCAGCATTCAGTAGCTTCTCCACCTCTGCCTTAATAGAAGGGGCCTTTCAAGGGTTGATAACTCTAATACATTTCCAAACAGGTTTAGCATCCGGATATGTTTTAATTTCCCGTTCGACAATACGAGGGTCAATCCCTGGAATATTTTCATAGAACCAAGCAAATACGTCTTGAAATTCCTTGAGGAGCTCGGTGTAGATCAAGATTTCTCCTGGCAAACAATCTGCATTGATATTTACATTTTCAACCTTACCAGGGATACGAGAGATGTTGATCTAGATGGTAGGAGAAATACTTGGCATATTTCCTTCAGCAGAAATGTTGTGTGTATCTAGTGGAACTATGACATGACCAACTATCTCACTCAAGGTATATCGAAAGTCATCTTGTTCGATTCTTTCAAGCTCTAGGAGAAAATAAGAATGGTGATGCATATCATCCCAAGGTTTATCAGAACCATTCATGGATTTTATGATGGCTTCATCTAAAGGCAATGTCCCATCGAGGAAATCATGTGAATAGGACAACGAGGTGACCCACATGGTCCTAGACACAAGATCCTCCTCATCTATCGATGAGGGAACAGGATTGGGATCAACAGAAGATTCAAGAATAGCTTGATACATAATCTTTGTTGTTGATAACGACATGGCCATCCCAGCATGTGAGTGTCCTTCACAAGAAAAAGTTGGGGAAGGTATGGTCCACAGATCATCAAAATAAGACGTGTGGAAATGAATGATTCTCCTAGTCTAGATGGGCCTACTAGACATGGCATAAACTTGATGGTTTGGTGCTGAGAAGTTGAAAGTACCCATAAGGGAAGAAAACATTCCAACACGAATATTCTCGGTTAGCAGCCGAGAATTTTCGATCACAGGGATTGACTATCCAAGAGATGCATTAGGGATAAGGTACACAAAGGATAACTAATCGATTGTTACAATATTCCCTTCGTGAGGAAAACAAAGAGTACAAAAAAAAAACGATACGATGACGATCATAGCATAAGTCCAATTGTGACCTAACAATAGGTTATAATAAAGAGGCGCATCCACTACCTCTACTTCCACCTCTACCGTCTTCCCACCTAACTGGACCGGAAAGGCAGGGAGAATACTGTGGGGGCAGAAGGAATGATCATGAAACTAAGTCAACATGTTCGATGACTTGGAAAGGGTCATAGAACCAAGAGCTTTCCAACAAACTAGGGACATCACACACATAGCAACGCCTTCATCAACAACTTCACGTTTGATGGTATACTTTGAATAATCCACATGGATTTGGAAAGCCACATGGTAAGGAAAGCAAGGCTTAACATCTGTGACACCAAACTTGATAAGCTTCAAGCCACTGGGTTCTAGAGCTCCTAGAGAACAGAGTAAGGCATTCCTCTATGAAGGACATGTCTGGAGTACCTCCAAATCTAGCATAGCACAAGGGGTTTGGCCCATGTCCTAAAGAATAGAGTAGTTTTAGGTGGCTCTAGCATTTGGATTATGGGTAGAGCGCTTGAGTACTCCTTTCCGAATATGAGGATGTGGCTATAGTTTCTCAATCTATAAAGTCGTCTCTGGGGGAGGAGGAGGAGATTCTAGAACATGAATAGTTTTTTTAGAACTATAGTCTCAATATCGAGTGGCTATATCAATTTTTGCATCGACCATATTGATACATAGTCAGTCGCCATCTTGCAACTGTTGGTTTTGACCTCCACCAGCCGCATTTGTAATGTTTGAGGAGCTCAAGGCTAAGTGTTGGTTGTTTGGGAATGGATTCATCAGCACGACGGGCGATTGAGCTAAAAGCCTCGCAGCTTCTACAAGTTTGGGGCACAAATGGGTAAGGTGATCATCTGTGAAAATCTTACAGGGAAACTTCACCTTACATTTTTCTCATTTTCCCTCTCTAGCACTATTACCTGTCTTCTCATTATTGTCCTTGGATTTTTTACCATTTTCCCACCCTTATGATTATTACATCCTTTCTTCTTATTCCCTCCTAGTGGTTGGTTACCATTCAGTTTGGTCGACGATTTCACTGAGTGTACATCCACCGATAGAGTGGGAGTGGAGGATATAGACGAAGTTGGTTGTTCTACAGACTGGTTTAAAGACAACTCTTTTATCTGGTTCGTCACCAAGTCTGTGGAATTTACATTGGTGGAGAATACAATGCCATCGACATGAGGTCTGGGATTTTGTCTTGGGTTGTAAGTATACCGTGGTGTGTTAGGAAGGAGGTGGTATAGCATCCCAGATTGAGCATATATCAAATCTAACTTCTGGGCTCTAAATATATCTTCTTCCTCATTGGTAACCCCAGAAGTAGCAACGTCCTTCGATTTAGGAGGATGTAAGAACTTAAGAAACCATTCTAACAGAAAGTTTGGGGGTATAGGGGTCTTAATCAACCTCTTAGATCCATGTCACTCCTGGATATGGTCTGAGATATGAGTGGAGGTATCCTGGCGTAAAGTAGACAACACCTCTAAACCACCATCATAACGAATGGGCAGCTGGAAGTGGTTAAGAAATACCATAACCAACTAATTAAAAGTCCCATATGCCCCACTTGGCATCTCAATATACCATTTCACAACAACTCTGATAAAGGTGCGTTGAAATAATCTCAAAAAAATAGAATTGTCATTAAGGGAGTTTGATGAGCACCAACGGTGAAAGGTAGTGACGTGATCACCAGGATCCTCTCCATTATTACCCTCAAACTTTGGGATGTATGAAGGAAGATTTGTGGGGAACGGGAGCCATGTAGGATCATGACTCATAGGTTCATTCATTAACTTCACCAAATATGACATATTAAACATGGTCAAAAAAGGGAGATGGGGATGCGACATCTGGCCCCAACCTCTTGGGAAATATTTTGCTCGTGAATTCGAAGACCATCCAGGGTTTTGGTAAACACCATGCCCCTGTCCAATATTATAAGGCCCTCCTCCGAGCTGACTCATATAAGGTGGGTTGGGAATCATTCCAGATGGAATTTTTTATTGAGGGTTATAGAAACTGCTCTAGCCAGATTAGATCCAGGTTGGGGGTTTTCGAAAGTGTGAATCTGACCTCCCCCAAGTTGGAAACCGAAGGATAGAGGTGGATTCATCATGCCAGGTGTATTGGTCAGAATCTGCCGAGGAGTTAGGATTGTAGGAAAGAACTTGAGTCGAAACTTGTTCGTCGGGTTGACTATTCCACCTAGAAGTAGGAGGATTGGACCTAGGGTTAAAATCAAGCATATCCCATATAAGGAGTCATTTGAGGGATTTGAGATCCACCAAATGAAAAAGGAGTGTACGGAGGTGTGCTGCCCCCAAGCCCAATGATAGAATTAGGGCTAGCAGATGGGATGGAGTTCGAAAACTATGAGGTACATAACACTTTAGAAACCTCCCCTCATCAACAAGACTTGTTTCCAAACCTTTTCCCACTTCCACACTTGACCTATAAGGGTTTAATTAGTCATTCTACCAATTTCCATTTGTAGTTAAAAACTCTTTCCATTGTGTGTGTGTGTGTGTGTGTGTGTATATTACTATTGCAATATTAGGACAACAAGATTCACCTTCCTTTCCCATTAAATATTTGGCTTGTATTTCAATTAATTGTCTTGTCTCGGGCATGTTTAACATTATTTTGCAGGTACACAACACTTTGGAAACTTCCCCTCATCAACAAGACTTGTTTTCAAACCTTTTTCCACTTCCAAACTTGACCTATGGGGGTTTCATTGGTAATTCTACCACTTTCCATCGTAACCCCCCTAGGATCACCAGGATTCCCCCCTTGTGGTGACTTATCATCACTAAATCGAGGGGAGTATCTATCTAAGGTGAGAGTTGGTAGTTACTCCCATAGTTGTCTCACTTTTTTGGATTGGTTTGGGCTTTCCCCAACCTACAATATGTGCGATGACAGGGCCAAATAAATCACTATGAATCAATTCTAGAATTCACTTTTCTCTTGTTTTTCCAAATGGGAACCATACTCGACTTGTTTTTCCATATATAGAATGTTCACAAAAGTCGACTTCTAAATTACATTTAGGAAAATCTTCGATCATACCTTTTCTGTGCATAGCTCAAAGTCATGTTTCTCCAATGTGTCCCATCCTCTTGTGCCATAGCATGGTTGGGTTGACTTGACGATGACTTTTCGAGTCAGTTTTAATCAACTCAGCCTTAGTTGATTTGAGTTAGGTTGAATTCGAGAAGCTTCAGGAATAACAATGTTGTTTCATCCAGTCGAGTTGACATTCCCTAACAACTTGTATATTGTTCCAAGTCGAACTCCTTTCATTAAGACCATTGTACCTTCGACCATCTTGCACATATCCTTCTAAAATAGAGTGTGCACTCATCAATCATCTTACCAACATATATCATATTTATGGCCAAACCTAGAATATGTAGTACACTTGGAAGGGTTCTACTCCTCCCATCCTACAACATCAGTCAAACTTTGCCCCATCCGAAAAATTTAGTTGTCGAGTCATCCCCCAAAAACACATATCCTCCTTCATATCATTCATATTCGTAGAACCAATCTATATTCAGTGTCATATGATAGGATTCTCTTGAATCTATCAACCAAACATCTTGATCTGACTGTGTATTCGTCGATGTGAGGTACAAATCCCCTCCCTTATCTAGATTCGCATTTATCTTAGTCGACTACTTCTCATCGGATCCTGTACTGAATTTTGTTGCCTTCAACTTGTATTCCCTTTTGTAATTACGAACTTTATTGCATTTCCAACATCTTCTCATTTACTGAACAGAGGATTTAGGTCTACTCTTCAACTTAGACTTTCTACTGGAGAATTTTCCTTTATCTCTGTCAACAAGTCGACCTCTGACCACTAATGCATCTTTTGTCTATACTTCCATGTTCTTCCTTCTCATTTATTATAAGAGTAGATATGAAAACACATATTGTAGCACTAATGTGGTTTAATTACTCCCTATAGCCATGACTAAGATATCCCAAGAGTCCGGTAAAGAACATAATAGGCTAATACATTTCTCCTCCTTAATGATTTTAATATCCATAGAAGATAACTAGATTATTATGGCATAAAACACATTGAAATGCTTAGTCACTGAACTGTCCTGAATCATCCTTAGAAGATACAATTTCTTTCTAATAAAGAACTTGTTTACCAGGGATTTCAACTGCTACAAGCTCCCCAACTTGTCCCATAATTTCTTGATTGAATATTCACTTGAGACATTTGGCAACATTGAATCTACAAGACAAAGTCGAATCATACTCCTTTCCCTTCTCTTGAGTTTATCCCATTCTTCTCTTGACATACTTGCCAGAATGGTACTTGGACAGACTGTTGCCCATTGTTCTCAATCTATAAGGAAATCTTCAATTTTAAGCTTCCAAAGCTCAAAATTATGGCCATTGAATTTTTTGATCTCTATTCTCAAGCTACTTGTCATTCTTTTAAGGATACTTTAAATATTTTTGACTTACGACTCTCACTAGACCTAGAGTTAATCTCAGATCCGAGGTTGTTAAACCAAGTTCTAATACCACATGTTAAGAAATAGAACACTTCCATGCTAAACCTAATAGAAGAGAGGAAGAAATATTCAACCTATAAAATAAATGACAAAGAAAACACACAAATACATAGAGATTTTACCCTAGAAACCCAAACAGGAAAACCAACATTCCTTACGCGTCTTTCTCTCTTGTTGTCCTATTCATTTTGAATAAAAGGTTACATGTATAACCTTGGTCTTCACCTAAGACACAACCAACATCATACCTTCTTTCTTCACATAAGTAAAACCATGTAGCTAATTCGACTTACATCTACATGACCAACAACCTCTAAAACGATTAATCTAAAGATTAACCAAATATTTTCTTTTACAAAATTACAATATGGCTTATTTATAGGATTTATAGTAGGGAAAACCCTAAATAAAGGTGCCCAAGAAATGGTTACATATCCACATAGATAATTGGATACAAATCCTACAAATCATGAGATTTTGTTACAATCGACTACTAAGTATTTCGAGTTGAAATGTTTTTTAATATGGATTTTCTTTCATAAATTACCCTTTGGCAGGGCGTAGGCCTATTTTCTAGCCAATTTATCATCATTCATGGGTTGCAGAGATCCTTTGGTACTAGATCTGCTAATTTAGAATTATATTATTAATGGGTTGCATGAGATAGATTCTAATTGCGCCTTCATTTTTCAAAACTGTTATGCTTATAAATTCTTCTTGTTATTTTTCAAAACTATTTTGCTTATAAATTCTTGTTTTTATTTTTCAAAACTGTTATGCTTAATGGATGGGTCAAAGATATGCATATATATTTCGCATTCTTCCATTCTGTAAGATGAACATGATTATGGAATCTAACCTGCATTTATTTTTCTCTTATATTTTATGATGGAATGTTATTGTTTGTTATCCCTGTAACAATAGAATTTGGCTCTCTCCAGCAAGCAACCATTCATATTAATTATAAAATATGAATATGTGTTGATAAGTGGAGCGATGAATCCATTCAAGGTAAGAGTACTCTCTTGTCAATTATCGATGAGTGTATTCACCCTATACTCTCTTGTCAATTTTATAAACTTTTAATACGAAGTACTTACCCTGTTTTTGGTTATGGGATTTATTTTTTATTCAATTGGTGGACTGGATGGAAATTTCACATTCATTTACTTTACCTAAAATATACTTGGTTCAATTACATTCATTATAGAGTTTGGACCAGATCGAAATTTCACATTCAATTACTAGGTTTAGTACTGTTTATTTACTTTACCCAAAATAAACTTGGTGTGAGTTACATTCATTGTAGAGTGTTTTTTATAGTGTACACCCTTTTATCCTTACCTTTTTGCTTGGTTTGGTGTTTGTTGGGTGGGATTTTATGATTTTTGAGACGTCTTAGGTCTTTGTAGTGCTTGTTGAGTGCTTGTGAGATGATAGGAAACCCTCTTTTTGTTGAATTTTTGGGTGAAGTTTTTCTCTTCATATTTTCATTTTTATTGTCCTTGTACATTGGGTTGGGTGCTTTTCTACTTGATATCCTGCTCGAGTTTTCTTTCTTTTATACATAGTAGTTTTATATATCAAGTCACTTTTCAGTCCATGCATTTTTAGTTTTAATATATTGAAAATACAAAAACACATATAGGCATTTTGCATTTCTTGGCTTTTTTGTCTTTCGAATTTTTATCATTAGCTTAGTACATAAAGTGAAAGATTGCACCTTTACTTCTGAATCGTAGATTTGAATTTGGAAATTGCATCATTTTTTAGGAGCATATCATTCATCAAAAGTTAAAGTTAGGGCTTTGCATTATCTTCATATTTACTTTCTTGAAGAGTCATAAGACCATTGGTTTCATTACCATATACCTTTTTGAGTAATCACGGCCATAAAATCAACACTATAATCTAAAATTTATTAGTAACGATTTTATTTTCTAGGTTGCACAAACTAGTCTAGGATTTAGTGCCTTGGAATAGATTTTTGTGAGTAAACTTATCCAAGGAAATTAAATCAACATATGTGTCTGAGTTAAGGAGTGGAGAAATCCATTGTATAATTGGTAATATCAGGAGGCTCCGCTCACACCAGAGTTAATCACGAGGTCGCACAAAGTTGGTTAAATGGATATCCCCTAGATACTAGCTTAGCATCAGAGATATTTCTATGGATTTATTCGTATTTGGGGATCTTGCTAGTGCCCATACCTCCATGAGAGGCAATAATTTCAAGGTTTTAGGATCCGTTGCCCTGCCCATACGGTGATCCGGACTTACCATTGCTTTCATGTGCATCGATTATACAGTGGTTTATTAGTTGCTTGACTTAGGTATCTCATAGGTTACTTGTAGGGGTTATTCTGCAGGTACCCTGGGTCAGATAGGGGTCAAACACCACACAACCTTTATGGAGGATTAACTCTTTGGGGGGATCTAACTGACTGGTTGTTAATCCCACGAGGGCCCCTATAACTGATTATGTTACCTCCGATCTTTAGTGGGGAGTCTCAAGTCCCTCTTGGATGAGACATACCTTTTTTATGGAGGGAGGCCACTCAACCACTTTTGCCCATTTGCATGCATATTGGCCATTTGAATTTTGGTGTGCTCTTTGCTTACTAGTTGGCCTTAGGATATTTTTTTATAGTTAGAGTCTTAAGTCATTGTGGAATCAGATCAACCACCCCACCGATCCCGTTGCTTGTTACAGTTACCACCGAATTTCATGTCGTTTCCTTCTAAAAGGTGTAGAGTCATTACACATGGTATAGACACATCCACTACTCAAACTTGGGATTCTACAAGGATGAGTATTGAACCCGTTCTTTAGAATTCTAAGATCCCTTCAACTCCCATACCCACTGTAGTTAATGGCACCCCTTCAACTCCTACAACATCCATGGTTGTGGTATCAGAGGTACCTATCATTACTATGGCCTATCCTATAGTTAATGCTCATACTACTTCCTTGAACCACTTTGGGTCTCTTGGCCACTCACTGGGCTACAATGTTTAGTCCATCCCTATGGCTTCTAGTCCATTTTCTTATGGTATGCCTAACTTCACCTTGCAGTTTTCGACCTCCATCCCAACTGCTGGCTCTAATGCTAGCATTGGGCTTGGGGAAACAAACCTCTGTACACTCCTTTTTCATTTGGTAGATCTCAAATCCCTCAAATGACTCCTTATATGGGAGGTATGCCTTCTTTTAAACCCAGGTCCAATCCTCCTACTTCTGGGTGGAATAGTCAACCTACATGACAAGTTTCGACTCAAGTTCCCTCCTACTATCCTACCTCCTCGGCAGATTCCGACAAATACACTTGGCATGACAAATCCACCTCTATCCTCCAGTTTCCAACTTGGGGGAGGCCAGTTTCACACTTTGGGCAACCCCCAACCTAGATCTAATCTGGCTGGTGATAGCTTCTATAACCCTCAACAGAACATTCCATCTTGAATGATGCCCAACCCACCTTATATGAGTCAGGCCGAAGGAAGGCCTTATAATTCTGGACAAGGAAATGGTGTTTACCAGAACCCTGGATGGCCTTCGAATCCGCAAGAAAAATCTTTCCCAAGAGGTTGGGGCCAGATGTCGCAACCCCATCTCCCTTTTCTGGCCACACTTAATCTGTCAGATTTGGTTAAGTTAATGAATGACCCTATGAGTCACGATCCTACATGGCCCCCAGTCCCCACCAAACTTCCTTCAAACATCCCAAAGTTTGAGGGTAAGAATAGAGAGGATCCTGGTGATCACGTCACTACCTTTCACCTTTGGTGCCCATCAAACTCCCTTAACGACGATTTTATTCGTTTGAGATTATTTCAACGTACCTTTATCGGAGTTGCTGCGAAATGGTATATTGATCTACCAAGGGGGGAATATGGGACTTTTAATCAGTTGGTAATGGTTTTTCTTAACCACTTCCAGTTGCCCATTCATTATCATGGTGGTTTAGAGTTGTTGTCTATGTTATGCTAGGATACCACCACTCATATCTCGAACCATATCTAGGAGTGGCATATATGGAAGAGGTTGATTAAGACCCCTATACCCCCAACCTTTATGTTAGAATGGTTTCTTAAGTCCTTACATCCTTCTAAATCGAAGGACATTTCTACTTTCAGGGTTACCAATGAAGAAGAAGCTATCCTTAGAGCCTAATAGTTAGATTTGATATATGCTCAGTCTGAGATGCTATACCACCTCCTTCCTGACGCAGTACGGTCTACTTACAACACTAGACAAAACCCCTGACCTCATGTCAATGGAATTATAGGCTCCGCCAATGTAAAGTCCATAGACTCAGTGACGAATCAGATAAAAGAGTTGTATTTAAACCAGTCTGTAGGAGGAACAACTTCATATGTATCCTCCAATCCCGCTTAGTTGGTGAATGTACACTCAGTGCAATCGTCGACCAGCCCTAATGGTAACCAGCCACTAGGAGGGAATAAGAAGAAATGACGTAATAACCATAAGGGTGGGAAAAATGGTAATAAATCCAAGGACAATAATCAGAAGACAGGTAATAGTTCTAGAGAGGGAAAATGAGAAAAATGTAAGGTGAATTTTCCCTGTAAGATTTGCACAGATGATCACCTTACCTATTTGTGCCCCAAACTTGCAGAAGCTGCGAGGATTTTATCTCAATCGCCCATCGTGTTGACAAATCCGTTCCCACACAATCAACACTTAGCCTTGATCTCCTCAAACATCAGAAATGCGGCTAGTGGAGGTCAAAACCAATAGTCACAAGATGGTGACCGTCTATGTATCAATATGGTCAATGAAAAAATTGATATAGCCACTCGATATCGAGAATATAGTTCTAAACAAACTATTCCTATTCTAGAATATCCTCCTCCTCCCCCAGATACCAATTTATAGATTGAGAAACTAGATCCATAGCCTCGTATTTCGAAATGAGTAATCAAGCACTCTACCCATAATGCAAATGCTAGAGTTGCCCATAACTACTCTATTCTTGAGGAAATGTGCCAAACCACTTGTGTTATGCTGGATTTGGAGGCACTCTGTATGTGTCCTTCAGAGAGGAATGCCTTACTCTCTACTCTAGGATCTCTAAAACCTAGTGGCTCAAATCTTATCAAGTTTGGCGTCACAAATGTTAAGCCTCGCTTGCCTTACCATGTGTCTTTCCAAATCCATGTGGATTATTCAAAGTATACCATCAAACGTCCAATTGTTGATGAAGGCGTTGATACGTGTGTGATGTCCCGGGTTTGTTGGAAAGCTATCGGTTCTCTGACCCTTTCCAAGTCATCGAAAATGTTGACTACTTTTGATGGTCATTCCTTCTACCCCCATGGTATTCTCCCTGCCTTTTCGGTCTAGTTAGGAGGGAAGATGGTAGAGGTGGAAGTAGAGGTAGTGTATGCACCTCTTTATTATAACATGTTGCGAGGTCGCAATTGGACTTATGCTACGATCGTCGTTGTATCATCTGTTTTCCCTACTCTTTGTTTTCCTCATGAAAGGAATATTGTAACGATTGATTAGTTATCCTTTGTGTACCTTATCCCTAATGCATCTCTTGGATAGTCTATCCCTGTTATCGACAATTCTCGACCACCAACTGAGAATATTGGTGTTGGAATTTTTTCTTACCTTATGGGTATTTTCGACTTCTTAACACCAAACCATCAATTTTATGCCATGTCCAGTAGGCCCGTCTCGACTGGGAGGTTCAGTCCTTTCTGCACGTCTTATTTTGATGATATGGGGACCCTACCTTCCCCGACTTTGTCTTGTGAAGGAAACTTGCAATATGGGATGGCCATGTCGTTATCAGCAATAAATATTGTGTATCAAGATGTTATTGACTCTTCCACCGATCCCGATCCTGTTCCCTCGCCGATGGACGAGGAGGATATTGTGTGTAGGACCATTTGGGCCACCTCGTTTTCCTGTTCACATGATTTCCTCAATGGGAATTTTCCTTCAAATGAATCCATCATTGAATCCATGAATGGTTCCAAAAAACCTTGGGATGATATGCATCACCGTACTTATTTTCTCCTAGACCTTGAAAGAATCGAACAAGATGACTTTCGATATACCTTGAGTGAGATAGTCGGTCACACCGTAGTTCCACTAGATACGCATGACATTTATGCTGAAGGAAACATGTCGAGTATTTATCTTACCATCCAAATCGACATATCTCATACCTGTGGTAAGGTTGAAAATGTAAATATTAGTGCAGATTGTTTTCCAGAAGAAATCTCGATCTACACTGAGCTCTTCAAGGAATTCCGAGATGTATTTTCTTAGTCCTATGAAGAGATGCTAGGGATCGACCCTCGTATTGTCGAACACAAAATTAAAACTTATATGGATGCTAAACTTGTTTGGCAACGTCTTAGAGTTGTCGACTCTCAAAAGGCCCTTCTATTAAGGAAGAGGTGGAGAATCTATTGAATGTATGGATTTCTGTGTATGTATGGATTTCTGTGACCTAAACAAGGCTTGTCTGAAAGACAACTTTCCCACACCTTTCATCGATCAGATTCTCGATGAGTGTGTGGGAAGCGAAGTATTTTCTTTCATGGAAGGATTTTCAAGATATAATCAAATTCAAATTAAACCTAAGGAGCAACACAAGACGACATTTATTTGTCCTTGGGGAACTTTTACATACAGGAATATGCCTTTCGACCTTAAAAACACTGGAGCAACCTTTCAACATGCCATGAATTTCACGTTTCATGATATTAAGAACATAGTTGAAGCTTACCTTGATGATCTTGTTGCTCACTCTTGCAAAAGAGCAGATCATGTTATCCATCTTCGACTTGTTTTTGAAATATTTTTTTATTATAGGATCCGATTAAACCCTCACAAATGCATCTTTTGCATTAAGTCTGGTCTTCTGTTAGGTTTTCTAGTTTCTGAGACTAGGATCATGGTATATCCCCCCAATGTTGAGGCAATACTTCAGTTGCCTCCCCCGCACACAATTAGAAAACTTCAGGGTCTGTAGGGGAATGATAACTTTCTTCATAGTTTTATAGTGAACTATGCTACTATCACTAAAGGTTTCATGCGTCTTTTGAAGAAGGACACCCCTTTTATCTAGGATGAGAGAGCCTAGGAGTCCTTCGATGCTTTGAAGAAATCTTTGGTGTCAGCACCTCTATTGAAGCCTCTTGACTATAGTATATATTACTTACTTTACATTTTCACATCCGAGGATATGATTGGTATGGTTATAGTTCAGGAGGATGGCGAGCTCCACAAGAACGTTATTTATTATCTTAGTAGAACTTTACTCAATCTTGAACTCAACTACACTCACATCAAAAAGCTAGATTTAGTTGTCATTCACACAGTCCAATGTTTTCATCATAACATATTAATTTGCAAGTCTACGGTGGTTGCTGATGTCAATCCATTTCAATACGTCCTTACCTAACGTATCATAGGAGGGAAATATAATAAATGGATTGTCATTTTGCAGGATTTTGATCTTGATTTCTCTTCCGCTAAATCCAAGAAGTCCCTAGTCTTTGCAAAGTTGATATCCGATTTCCCACAATTAGATGAGGATGTTATCCATTTCGATTAGTTTGCGGATGAACACATATTTCTTATCTCATTGTATGACCCTTGGTATGGAGACATCGTGCTCTATCTTCAGAATGTGAAGCTCCCTCAGCATCTCACACGAGATGATCGATGACGTATAAGATACCAAGCCAAGAAATATACTATTCTCGGTGACACTTTGTATCTCTGAGGGGTAGATGATATATTGTGTCATTTATTAACTCACAAAGAGGCCAAGTCTATCCTAAATGATTTCCATAGTGGGGCTTGTGGTGGTCATTTATCCGGTCTTGTGACAACCCAAAAAAATTTGCGAGCCGGTTATTTATGGCCTGCTATCTTTAAGGATTGTATTGAAGTGGTTAAGAAGTGTCGCCCCTACCAGGTGTTCACTCAGAAAATGTGCTCACATCTAGCCCCTCTTCACCTAGTTATTATCGTTGGTCCCTTCACTAAGTGGGGGGTGGACTTCATTGATTGCAACCCAAATTCGGCTAGGGGGAATCAACACATTATCATGGTCGTCGACTACTTTACTAAGTGGGCCAAGGCCATGCCTACAATTAAATCCAATGGGAATAATGCATCCTTCTTCGTATTCAATTAGATTATCGCCCGATGTAGTATCCCAAGTGAGATTGTCACTGACCATGGTAGTCACTTTCATAATGAGATGATGGAAGAACTAGAAACTAAAATGGGGTTTAAGCATGGTCACTCTTCTCCTTATTATCCCTAGGAAAATGGACAAGTAAAGGTTATCAACAAGTCTCTCAAGACCATTTTGAAAAAAACTATCAGTTAGAGTAAGTTCGACTAGCACATCATGCTATATCCCGCACTTTGGTCATACCGAACCTCAGTCAAGAGTGCCACCATATTTTCCCCTTTCTAGTTAATACACAGTGTGGAGTCAATATTTCCCATTGAATGTGAAATCCCTTCTCTTAATTTGGTAGTCGCACTCCTACTTGACACTTCCGATCTTGAAAGATGCCTTGTGCACCTAGAGAGTATTGATGAGCAACATCGATACGCCTCTACGGCTATCGAGGAAAACAAATGATGTGTCAAGGTTCAATATGATAAGTCTGGCTATCCTCGGTTGTATGTTGAGGGTGACTTGGTCCTCTTGTATGATCAAGCCAAAGAACCACTATGGGAAGGCAAGTTTAAACCCATGTGGCATGGGCCTTACATCGTGCGATGTGTGCTAGAAAAAGGAGCCTATGAGTTGGAAGATTACGAAGGGAATAAGTTGGTCAAGCCCAGAAATGGGATCTACTTGAAACAATGCTATGCTTGAGCCCCAATCTTAGGTAGAGCTCTTTGTATACTAATGTAATTTAGTGTATATATATTTTTCTTTTTCATCTTTGGGTTGCTTATCGAGTTTTCACTTGGTTGACAGATGTCAATGGAGTCGTCATTCTACTTAGGATCTGCAAACGGGTCCAGCCATCACACATGAAACTTGGATTCCTCCTCTTGGGTGATTTATTCACCTGAGGGTCTATTTGTGTCTTCAGGAGGCACATGCCTAGGGCCATCCATGAATAATGTTGCCGAATATAGCGCTATTATAGAACTTTCACACGATGTTATCTTTCATGGAATCCGTACATTAGATGTTCGCCTGGATTTCCAGTTAGTAGTGCGTCAGTTGAATGGTCATTACCAAATGGCCATTACCGCATGCGTGAACCTTGTTTACTCTGACAATTCCTACAGGTACGTCTTTTAGAACGACATTTTGATTTTATTACATATTATCATATTCCTAGAAGTTCTAATTATGTATCTGATGCTTATGCTAACTATGTTTTAGATTGGCATTTTTCACATATTTAAAAGCAAAGAAAACGTATAATCAATGTACACATTGAAAAATATAAGTAAAGCTGAAGATCCCTTTTATATATTTCAAAAAATATGGTGTTTATAGTACAAAATGAGGCTAACACCCTCATATACATATACAGCCTATATTATAATATCCCACGACATATACGCCTGTGGTGATGGATGTGTGCCATGATAGCAAACCACGATGTTTGCAAGATGCCAAAAGATTCATACCCTTTCCCTAGGTACACCAACCACCTGTCACTGCATGGATTCAAGTATATCCTCTACCTGAACCATGGGTATCCTATGTGTCAGACGCGACAAGTTTCCCTGTACATTTTGTAACACCCTCTCGGCCTCTCCTCCCACCGCTTCGTCTCCCTAGTTCCTCCATCGATGTCGAGGGAAACCCTATGGCTGTCATGGACCCACATATGTGACACACATGTTTCTAATCAATACTTAACCACCATCCAAAATATTTTTTTCCTAATTATACAAAAATACAAAAAAATGAAATATTTAAAAACATTTTGGCATACCTATGTCACCCTAAGCGGCTCCTGGTGGAAGTGGCATGTTTGGATCTCCTTTGAAGTCAATCCCCTCATAGGGATAGTCATCCAGAGAGATGACTTGTCTCCACCACCAGTAGAAAAATTCCTTGTTGTAGGGTGTCGACACCCTACCTCCTCCCTATCACCTCATCACCTCGGTCCACCATGCCATGGCTAGATCGTGAGGTCCTCTCGAGAGAATCTCAACTCTAGGTCCCAAGCCTGGAACCCGCTCGAAAAAGAAGCTGCACAAGATGGAGGCAAAACTATAATTCCTTTTACCCCCCTATTTACACTCCGTCAACTGGCTCTTCATTTTGGCCAGTGGTGAGGTGCACCAATCGTACACCATAGGTTTCGCACACTGCACTGCATAAAACATGAGCGACCTCGATGCCTGGTGGAACGAAGTTGAACCTATGATCCTGGTTAAAACTAGGACAATGATCTTCAGACTTAGGTTTTTTATTGCCCAGATGGGGGCTTGAATCCCTACTGTAGGGGTTCTAGCTACACAATGGGTGTCGATATATACTTCTATCTTCATCCCGCTTCCTACCCTCGATGACTTGAGTTTCACAACCTCCCCTCGATTCAATAAACTGGTCAGAAAATAGATGTCCTCCACTTCAATTCTTAATGGTTTCCCATTGAGATTGAATCTCTTGCTATCAGGGTCCCAATAATCCACCAACATATCCAACAAACTCACCTGGGATCTCATCCCTTTGAGCGCCCAAAACTTATACAAACCACATTGCTTTAAGGCCATTTGGGCCCCTAGATCTCAATCTACAGCGACATCAACTTCTTTGTGTTCCCTTTCTCGCCATTCAAGCACCATCCTGTTAAAAACAAACACAATTTTGAGTTAGAACCCTCTCTTTTGGTCATTTGTATGCATGTACGCGGCTTACTATGCACACAGTCGCATATAGGGCTCAATGTACTCGTCCTATTGCACATATTCAATATCCAGTCACTTGTTAGAGACAAAAAGAATCAAATGCACACATTCAAAGGTTTTGAGGATTAGAGTGACGCATACCATGATACCCGGACTCATTACCTAATGGAGAAAGATCCATTTCTTCTATAGGACTAGGTTGAGGTGATGGATGATGTTGTTGCTGACAAAGTGGAGGTGTTGAAGAATGAAAATATGGGCCCTCCAGGGCCATGCTCAAGTCGATATGGATCTCAGTACTCCATGTCTAGGACCTATGGGCCTCGAGACATAATCTCCTCAGTTATCCCTAAACTGGGGGATAACATTTGGCTCCAACTCGGGGACATGTGCTCACCATAAAGAGCATGAGAACCTCAACATATCTGGCATAACCCGTGACCTGCTTGATCTCAACATAAAGTTGTTAGTAGTCATTTGGGGTGGTGATATCACCCCCATATCATACATTTCAAAATGAAAGAAAGCATATATACAAGTGTGAAAACAAACTATTCTAGCATGAAATGCAAATGGTATGTACAATGAATGAAAATGCCTATTTACCTGTACTTACATGTTGGATGAATAGTAGGTGTAGTCAAATGACCAGTGAAACCATCCTAGGAATGCCTCAAAATACCATCCTCTTTGCTTCATCATAAACCAAAACAATGATAATTTAAACACAAAAATAACATGGTTTAGAGATTGTATCATATCATCGGAAACCATAAAGTCCAACTCATGGAGGTGGGTGGGAGGGATAAAATCATGCCAATTCATTCTCTGAGGAAAGTTCTCAATCCACTTCAGGAAGGGATCATGAAAAGTCAAAGGTTTAGAAAAATGACTCAAAAGTTCTGAAAGCTGGCTACCTAGGACGTCCTCATAATCTGAATTCTGGGAAAAGATTGAAAAGGATCTAGAAGATGACCGAAAAATTCTCAAGGGAAGGATAAAAGGTTTAGATGAAAGACCTTTCCTTGGAGTATTCAACCTACCCTTGAAATCTAGGGTTTGACCTATAGGAAACTCAATACAAAAGACATACTTCCCAACTACACCTTTAATGACACAACAAGGTAAAGTAATCGAAGGTGGATGGAGAAAGTTATCACAAAAATCCTTCTTCAAGCAAACAATGTCCTTAATTTGACCAAGACCCGAGCACAATGGTGGTTGATAATCCTCTTCATGGAATTAATCCAAATCCTCAGAGGAGTACTCATCAAAATCATCAAGGTATGACCGAAAATCATCAGAAAAATACGGGACTAGGTCAACCTTGGGTGTTTGGAAAGTATTGGTAATTGTATCATCTCCTTGTTTCCACTGGTCAAAATCAAGAGTAACCTGTTGTGATAACTGTAACGATAACACTTGGAAATGATTGTCAATGTCGTAAATGGGGTCCATACCATAATCAACCACATCCCACTTATGTCTTCGAACATGTATGAACTCATCAATATTAACTATGTCACTATCTGTATCATAACATGAAGGATTCAAAACATTCAAGGGCTCATCCATCTCCTCCTCATTTCCCAAATCATAAAGTAGAGAATTATCAAAATCATGGAGAGGAGGGTAACTTACTATTTTTGTTTCTTCTTTTGCAAGAGCTTTGAGGACTTAGGTGTCTTCAACATGCATCATTGTTTTATCCTCAGTTGTCCCTTCATCTTCAACTCTACAACAAGGAAGGTATTCTTCGTTCGAGGATTCCATTTCTTCTTCCTTATCTAAATCATAAAACAAGACATTGTCATGATCCTGAAAAGGAAAGTAAGTAACCTCATTCTCTTCTTCTTGTGTAGGAGGAAAACATTCATGGATGGATTTATCAGAGAGAGGACAGTATCTCAACACTTCATCATCTTGTTCAGGTTCTAGCTCGTCAACTGTGTCTTCAGTGATTATTTTCTCTTCCTTGTGAGGTTGAAAAACCTCATCAACATCTTTTCCCTTAGCATTTTGTTGGTCAAAATTTTGTTCCCCTTCTTGAAAATCAACAGTAAAGGTTTCAAGGGAAACTAAAATTTCCACACTAAGAGTGCCTGAGGTAAAGAAGTGTCTTATATTGGACAAGGAGATATTTTTCTTGATTCTTTTAGCCATGCAATGAGCTTCATCGAGCGTTCTTGGGCCCTTTTTACTGAGGGGAGAACCTAGATGCAGTAAAAGTACATTGGTATAGATATGGATAATGTACTTGTCTTCTGGATGTTGGATTTCAGGAATTTGATATAGGATGTCCTCAAACCTATCCTAGAAGTGTCTGACAGTTTCATCCTCAGTTTTCTTTATATGCACGAGTCTTTTTAGTAGTACTAAGATGTCTTCCAACTAAATACCTCATTTTTTGAGAAAGGTTTCTTCCAATTGTTCCATAGTCGTGATGCTATCATCAGGGAGTTTGCCATAACATTTCCTAGCACTTATATGAAGAGTGACAGAGAAAAGTTTCATTTCCAAATCTTCAACGTCATCACTGATAGGATGGAGCTGAAAAAAATCCCAAAAATCACTCATGTGATAGTCGGCTCTTTCCCCATCACTGCCAATGAATCTAGGGAGCCACTTTTCATACTTTGGGGGAATTCGTTGAGGGTATCCTAGGATTTTACTCATGTATAAAGGTTTGAAGTTCCCCAGGTCCCATTGAGAAGTCATAGTTGGCTTCGCCATTAGTGGAGTTGCCAGATAATTTTCTCGAAATTATCAAAGAAATAAGGGAATCATACGTAGTGGAGTTTCCATGTAAGCTTGTAAGATAAAGATTCTTGAGGAACGTCTTACCAAAAAGTGTTGTCTTTGAGGATAATTGACTCAGTTTTCCCTAGTAACGGTGCCAAAATGTTATCACATAGTTTGTACTTAAATGTAAAGGAAAGGTAAATGAATACAAATTTATGTAATGGAAGACTATCCTATCATTGTCACCTTAATAGGATGTCCCTTTCTATTTAGGGTGGTAAGCCCAGGGGAGGCGTCCCTGGTGACCTAGGGTTTTGAGAGGAAAAGGGTTTAAGGCTAAGTAAAATTTTCCCTCTCACAAGTCACCATCGATCAAAAATTTCGGCTAAACAACCAATAAAGATAATAATAATAACCTTAAATGTACCTGCCCAGAACAAAGCAACAAGAAACTATATTTTGCAAGATCACTTGCTAGTTAGTACTTCATATAGTTGGAGACTTTCTCAATATAATAAATTGACTAATATATTGATGAACTAAGCAAATATGTATAAATGGAAATAATCACAATACGATACTTCAACAATAAATTCTTCAAAGTGAGCAAGAATAACTAATTATCAATATCATAACACCAACAGTCATCAGAAGCAAGTATGCATTGATCCTTTCAACTTATTTTAGAAGCTTTAAGTGCTTCAAAGTATGACTATAACTTGAAATAATAATAGCAACATTAGGGTTAGCAAGTTAATCTAACTAGGGTTAGAAAGGTGTTAGTAATTTCTCAAAGGTTTGGATGTTTGTAGATTGTGATCAAAACACTTAAGCAAGAGGTCTTAGACTAGTGCATTCATAGGGAAAATGGAGTCAACAAGTAGCAGCAAGAATTGAAGGAACAATATGATAATCGTATGGCCAAAGACAAGAGGAATTTGATGGTGAAGTGTTGATAAATCAAGGCTTCAACCATCAAACCCTAGGCCTTGGCATGTTTTCCTCCTTCTTTAGCTCAAAGAAAAAGTAAAATTGTCTAGCATGAAGAACAAGAGATAGGGTGTTGCAGTGGAAAGGCCCTATCAATGTCTCCAATATAAAAAGGGATCCTTGGCATAATCTACTAGGGAATTAAAATAAGGACACCAACATGTGCTTATTTCCTAGGGTTTATTCTAGAAATTTCATTAAAAAAATGCAAGTAAAACACTATAACCATTCAAGTAAAGGAAGGATTGTAGAAAATCACTTACATTTACCAATTATTCATCAAGACAAACCCTAGTTATAAACCTTCCACCAAGAAAAATGCCAAAAATCACCAAAAAGAGCCTCCTTCAATAAGTGCGCACTAGCAAATTTCAGCCAAAAACCTTAGAAGGGTGTAAATTTCAGACCTCACACAAGTGTGAGTGAAAGATGATGAGAAAAAAAGAGTTTTAGCTCTCTACTTATACAGTAGCAATGACCTTAATTTTATTTTTAAGTCACAAAAGGCTGACATGGCCAAAAATACATAATAATATTGTTTTTACATTAAATGTCAAAATCAAACCCTAAATCATGCAAAGACAAAGATGGCATTCCCTTTTAGGGTGACATTATCCCCTTTTAGGGAAATGTTGGCCTCCTGGGGAAAATTGTTTGGCCTTCTTGGGCCTCAGGAACATGCCACACGTGCCACTTTGGCACATAATTGCCTCCCAAAACCTCAATAGCGTTGGATGATGTCATAAGTGTCCTGGGTGATGTCATGGGACTTCCAAGGAAAAAATTCTAGTGGAAATGGCATAACCCCCCTGGGTAAGGCTCTGCCAAGCTACCTCTCATGGAACGTCCTCCTCTTCTCTGTGAAAACCCTCTAATCTTTCTTTGCCACCTGTTGGGGTCGCAACATCCATCTGATGGGATTTCAGCCTGATGGAGGTCTGAACTAATCATCTCCCCATGTGTACATGTCCATAAGGTACGTATCCATCGGGTATGATCCTAGACATCAACAGATACACCCTCTATGGGCTCATAAGTCATAGAGGTCATAGCAATGTCAATCACATCTAATCATCAATTTTATTAAACATGTGCATAAAACACCCTTTACTCAAACAAGTCCTCAAAGACTTTATACTAATGTACAAGCCAAGTTTGGAGAAAGTGACAGGGCATCCTATTGGGATAATTCTCACTGGACGTGGGGTGTTTTCAGGAGAGATCAAATCTAATCCATGTGAGTGGGTGAATTGGATAAGGGATGTCTTGGAAAGGCATGCAGTGATATTAGGGAAATGCATGGCCTACCTATGGGTGCCTCTGTAGAGGGTGAGTTGCACCTGTCATGAATGAAAATGTTTCCAAGCCCATTCATGCCTTTTGTCTTTTTCTTATTTCTTTTTCTTCAAGAATATGGCTAGGGGACATTGCCCTGGCGTGGTGACCAGTGGTGGCAATGTTACCCACAAGCATTTCACATGAATGAGAAGGTTGGCTCATGATGAGACCCCCTTTCTCTTGGCTATGCCACCAAGAGCCACTACCCTAGTGTGGTGACCAACTACTAGTAGGTTCATATCGCCAGATGCCCATGGACCTAATAGGTTGGCTCGTGATGAGACCCCCTATCATCTAACCAAATCTTTTTTTATTTTATTTTGTTTCTTGTTGAGAATATTTTTACTGCTTTCTCGGGGATCCCTGGGCGAAGATCTCGAGGATTCATTCTTGGTTTTTTTCTTTTGCCAGCTACTTTTACCCTCTAGGAATTTATCCCCTTCTTCCCACAAGGTAAGGTACAACCCTTAAATATTTGGCCAACCCAATTCCCAGACCAATGTAATGGGATGGATGAGTGGGAGAAAGATGGAAAGTGGTAAGTATGCTAGGAGTGGACAATGGATTCTCATGAATCCCCCAGTGGAAAATCAAAACCTATGGGCACAAGCTTACTAGGGCATCCTGTTATTCCCCCCAGATTTGGTCAAGTGGATAGGCATAAGAACCAAGAACCCATTAAAGAAAAAAATAATCAAATGCACATATTCAAAGATTTTGAGGATCAGAGTGATGCATACCATGATACCCAGATTCATTACCTCATGGAGAAAGATCCATTTCTTCTACAGGACTAGGATGAGGTGATGGATGTTGCTACTGCTGACAAAGTGGAGGCGCCAAAGAATGAAAATATGGGCCCTCCAGGGCCATGCTCAAGTCGATCTGGCTCTCGGTACTCCATGTCTTGGACCTGTGGGTCTCAAGACATAATCTCCTTAGTTATCCATAAAATTGGGGATAACAGGGTCAACAACCCTAATATTTCCCCCTTAACAAAGTATTATTAAACAGTTCATTTAAAATTTCATTTTTGCACAAATAAAACCCTAATTTACATGGACGTCACCCATTTAGGGGATGTTTTGGCACAAGGAGAAGGTCGTTGGTGATGCAGGAGGGTAGTAAGGCTTCCCAAAGCCACATATAAAGCATCCAAATGTCTTCCTTCATGGTTAAAGCCTCATAAAACCTCAAAACGTCCAAGTTTCAATGCATATCATCTCACCACCATGCCCTACCCCCCCAAACACAACATCAAGCTCAAAGAGAGGACGTTTTTCCCCCCCTGGGAAAATTGTTTGGCAAGTGAGGGATGGGATATGTAGTCCAAGTCATCATCAAGGCCTTCCAAGTCTGATCTTTCTCATCTGGCATGCGGGCCCTTGGCATCCAACCCGTGGGCTTGCATCCCCATGGAAGCCCAAGCTAGGCTTGTTCTCCCAAATAATTCATCTAAGCATGTGCATCAAAGATCATTATATCAAACAATTAACTGCTCAAAGACATTATGCGACTTGTCAATCTTGAATATGGGAGGGTTTACGAGGGGTCCTATTTGGTAGATCTTTACCCAGGTCAAGGAGAGTTTCCAAGAGATCCCTCTCTAATCCATGTAAAGTGGATGAAGTGGTTGGGGTCAAGACTCAATGGGAATAGGGCTCATGACATACAAGGGGTCGTAGTATCTCATTCATTGGTGCCTTTGTAGAGGGTGTGTGGTACATTCATCCACAATGCACTTTTTCTAAGTCCATCAATTTCCTTTTATCTTTCTTTCTTTGTTTTTCTTTCAATATAGCATAAGGAGAGGTTGAAGGTCACTGCCCTGGCATGGATACCAGATGATGGCAATGTCACCCACAAACACCTAGTGGAAATCATAAGGTTGGCTTGTGATGAGATCCCCTTTCTCTTAGTCATGCAACTAAGAGCCATTTCCTTGGTTTGGTGACCATATGATGACAATTCCATACCACTAGATACTCATGGACGTGATAAGTCAACTCGTGATGAGATGTCCTATCCTTCAACTAACCTTTTAAGCATTCTTTATTATATTGTGGGTCCCCTTTACTCAAATATAAGCATTTCAATGCTTTCTTGGGTGATCCCTGGGTGAAGCATCTGGATGGTTTATGCAGGGATTTTATCATTTACCCAACATCAACCCCTTGGGGCCTTCATCCCCTTCTTCCCATAGAATGAGGGACAACCCCTTTTTGGGTGAATAAACCCTAAAATCCCAAGAGATAAGGAAATGGAGGGGAATAATGATGGAAAGTGGTAAGTGTGGTTGGGAATGGTATGATGGCTCTTTAAGGGAGTTCCTAGTAGAAAACCCATCCCCAAGAAAAACCACTTACTAGGAAACAATGCCAACCACCAAGGTGAAGCAGTGAAAAAGGCATAATCTCCAAGCATATATCATGAAATCTAGAACAATCTAAGATATGACATACTCAACTGTCTTAAATATTGAAATGATTCTCACCATAATACTGACTTGTACCTCATGGAGCAAGGCCCACTGCCTTCTGGAAGCCATCTGGTGTGGTGGATGCCATCTGCAAATCTATGACCATATTTGGTGGTGAGTGGGTTTTCCATCCATGCAAAGGTTACTGTTGGTCATGTAGTCTCTCGACACTCCATATCCGAAACGTGAGGGCCTTGATACATAATATCCTTAGTTATCCACAAAATGGGGATAATAGGGAACATTTGAGAATCCCATAATCATCAAGTACTCAATACTTTATTAAATCAATCCTCCTTACCCCTATGTTTGATTGAAAAAGAGCAGAGAAATAATGAAAATTGAGTGTTGGTAGGTTGACTTATCCATCGCTTCTGAGCTTAAAACAAACCTGGGCATATCATTGGGTTGAATTTCATCCTAGTATTGATTGGTATATCTACTTTTCATGGTGCTTTCGATAGGGACGTTGGCATTATATTTGGACCATTAATTGTGTAGGGTGCAACAATTAAGTATGAATAGTCAGACCTTTCCTAGGACAACTAAGACTAGTGCCTAAGATTGGGCAAGGGGTCAACTAAGTTAAGTGGAGATTCGTTACAAGATAGTTACAAGTTTACAAATGTTAAAACAATATAGATACAACTAGACACAAATATACAAAAATAATATCTAAGATTACAATAGATATATACAATGATTACAATAAATAATATCTAAGATTACAACAAGGCTAAACTAGATACACTAAATACAAGATATACAGAAAATGACTAACCAGTTGCTTGCATGTGCAGTAAATAAAGATACTCAAGATGAAATAACCATAAACACATCAAGCCAAGCATGCTCACAATATGTATTACTCTATTGGAATACTTATCAATGGAATAAAGACAAAAATCACTCAAGACCAAGTCAAGAGAGTGCCTCCATGTGGATGCACAACTTCTTGAAGGATCACACCACAAACACAGGAACAATGATTAAGATGAAAAGCTTGAAAAGTAAAGTGTTCCAGATGATATATGTAACCACTTATATAATTGTTCCACAACACATGAAATGACTTGCATGTAAAATAAAAATAATGAGATCAGTGTGCTTGCAAGTGTGAAATTAAATTGCCAATGTTATAGACCAAGGATTAAATTAGGTGGTTAAGTGAGATTTATTTTAATCCTATCTAAGTGTCAACCCAATACTTTCCTCCCCCAATTACCAAGTGACTCTTGGGTTCTCAAGAAGTTAGGCAACAAGGCCCACCCTAGCTCCACAGGTCAGTCCTAAGATCAGAGTACTCTCAAAAAGGATGTCGCGCACCACGAGACCATCCCCGGCCTAGCACCTTTTGTTTCCTTCCTCCAACCCTATTTTAAATGGCGAAGATGGTTGGTAATGGTGTCCTTTTAAGTCTAATAAATTAATTATTAAACCTATGAGCTAAGTGTTGAATTGTTTTTGAGTGCTTGTAGCTTGCTCAAAGTGTCGAAACTGAAAATTAACATTGTGAAGGTTGAAGCCGTTAAACAATCACACTACAAGTTAAGTTCTTAAATTATGAGGTTATTGCCTGTGAAACGTGAAGAACTGAAAATACTTGCAAAATTGAAAATTTATTTAAGCCATCATAGTATCAGTGTTTGCATGCATGTATATAAGATAGATACTTAAGAAATAAATGCTTGCATGCCAAGTAATGATGAAAGAAAAAGATCCACTATGCCTCTACGGGCTCTAATATATCATTTAGGTGTGAGGTATACTCTAGATAATTTTAATTGTTAAGCATGCATGTAGATATCACAACTAACTAGTTAAACTATGAAGTAGAGACGGAAAGGAAGCTAAACTAGAACTTGGAAATCAAAAACTGAAAAGAAAGAATGAAAGCCTCTTGGGTACACCCCTTTGGGCTTGCTTACAATGATTCAGATAGAAAAGAAGAAAGGGATAGAATTACCACTTTGAAAAGAGACCCTGGAAATTGTGTTGTGGATGAAATCGGGCAGCATGCACCCTTAAACAGGAGAGAAGCTGCAAAAATCAGCAAGATATTCCTTGTTGATTTTGCTACAACACACTTAAACAAAGTTACAAAAATTCTTATTTTTCAATAGAAATTCCCCACATGTAAAAACCAGAAATTTAAATTGATTTTATTGACCTATCTAATATTGTTAGCAACTAAATCTAAAATGAATGAATGACAAAAACTGAAATGGAAACAGAGAAGCTTCTGAAGTTTTTATCAGCAGTGAAGGTAGATTCCTTCTTGAATCTATTCCAAAGATGCTCTTGAGGCAACCTGCAAACCTTGAGCCAAACGTGACATAAAATGATAGATAATATATTGCATGCACAAATAATACAACACAATTTATATTATTAGCATATACAAAACATATAGATGAGAAACTACATTGTTGTCTCACATATCCTAGTAAACTAATTTACCCAAGCAACTATTTATCAATCCACAAAAGATTCAAAGAATGATTTCACCTCATAATAGATAAGAACACCAAGAACAAGTCTTGCATTCCACAATTCCTCCAATGCTCTTTTTATTTCCAAAGGGAAGAGTTTTTAGCAACAAAGTTGCTCCAAACTCTTCAAGAACAAATCCAGTAGTAATGACTTCAACCTATTTGGTAAAGTAATATGTAGCTTTAATAACCCATGAATACCCATTACTTGAATTATCATTAAACTTCCCGATGATGTCCAAACCCCACTACTGAAAAGGTGCCTCAACCACAACTAGTTGCAAAGGGAGAGATGATAACTTTTGCTTTCTTGTGAAAAGATGACACGACTCACATTTCCTAACAAAATGACGTACATCTGAAAATATTGTGGGCCAATAATATCCTGCTCTGAGGATTTTGTGGGTCGTAGTTTTAGCAGCAAAATGTCCACCACAAAACCCCATGGAATTCATCCATTAGTTTCTTTGACTCAATGTCATCCACACATCTAAGGATAACTGCATCAGGATTCTTCCATCCTAATCCATCTCTATTAAGGACATACTTCGAAAATTTGAACCTTAAAGACCTTTTCTTGTGTCCTACTAGATGACTTGGAAAAGTTAGATTCTTAAGATAAAAGATGATGTATGTATACCATCCTACTTGTTCAAGCTTCAATAAATTAGGAGGGAGTTCTTCATTATCAATTTGGCAAACCATACCCAAGGCCTTCTCAGTACCTTCTGTCAAAATTTTTGCTAAACCTTGACCCTTAATCAATCCATATACCCCTTGAGCCTAATCCTTCTACCTAAGATAACAGATCTTTAACTGCAGAATTAGGAACATAACCAATCACCTTGGAATATTCGATGAAGACTCTAAAATGTTTGAGTGATTTCACTAAGGCATAAGCTTTTTTCTCAAACATGGGTTACTCTAATTCTGAATTTTGTAAGGCCCTACTCATATATGCAATGTGTTGATCGTGGCCTTGATAATTTTTCTGAAGCAATACACCAACAATAGTGTCTTTAGAGGCAAAGGAGAAAATCTAAAAGTCCTTAGTATAATCCAGGATAATAAGGATAGGAGCTTCAGATATGGCAATTTTTATACTTTGAAAATCTCTCTTGCTTTCATCATTCCACTAAAAATTGACATTCTTGTTAAGCATCTTATATATAGGTTTCATGATCTCTACATAGTTGGGAATGAACCTATGAACAAAATTTGTTTGGCCTAAGAAGGATTGGAGAGATTTCTTCGAAACATGCAAGGGTACCTTTCTGATTGCTTCAACTCTCTTCGGGTCTAACTCGAACCCATCTTCATAAATTATGTAGCCCAATAATTTACCTTCAGTCACCCCAATGACTAACTTAACATGATTTAGAGAAATACCAAACTCTCTACACCTATCCAAACTTGTCTAAGGTGGTCAATGTGAATTTTCCCATCCTTAGAAAACACTATTAAATCATCCTGATATATCTCAATCAACTTTCCAATCAACTGCCTAAAGGCATAGTCCATAGCTCTTTGAAAAGTAGCTCCAGCATTTGATAAACCAAATGGAATTATAAGATATTCAAAGGTTCCCCATGGAGTGGTAAAGTGGTCTTATGCCTATCTTATGCTTTTAGTCTAATCCAATTATAACCTGAAAATCCATCAAGCATGGAAATCATTCCCGATCTTGTTACTCTTTGAAGTAAATTTTCCATCTTGGGAAGGGGTAGTGGTCTTTTGTGCAAGCAATGTTCAAAAATTCCTGAAGTTGATACACAACCTAATCTTTCCATTCTTCTTCCTTGCAACAACCAAATTTGAGCACCATGAAGAATGTCTAGTTTGGGCTATGATTCCTGCATCTAGCATTTTTTGTAACTCCTGTTGGACCAAATGACATAAATTGGGGTTCATTTGTCTCAACTTTTGTCTAAAGGGATTAGTTTATTCCTTGATAGGAATCACATGGTGAATTACATCCTCCCTATAGAATTTGAGCTCAACATAACTAAAATCCAAAACATCCCTATATTCTTTTAATAACTTAACAATTTCTTTTCTTTCTTCAATAGGGGTAGTTTTGCCTACTTTTATCATCGTAGGCTCTTGCTCACTTCCAATGTTGACTTCTAAGTGATCACAAAGTTTTTCTTTTGACTCTTCTATTTGTTTGTCACCATATTGTCTATCAAAGGTTTTTTCTTGGATCACAACCCGCCTAGGAACTGGATTTAACTTATCATCATCTTCGGTATAATTACAACCCTCTTCTCTCACACCGATGCCAAAGTCAGAGAACTCATGCATATGAGTCAATAACTTAATAACCTATTTTTCATCATCAAAAACTTGCCAATGATTCATGTTATCAGGAACTGAGGGTGTAAAAAACAATTCCACTGAAATATTCTCATCAATCAAATTATATGAAAGATAAAGTATGGAAGCAGCTACTGTAGGTTCATCTGCCTTAGAATTATGTTCTCTAGGAATAGAAATAAGGTTTAAAGCATCTATATCACCAATGGAATCCCAAATTGCATTCCTATACCTTTTCAATCTCTCAGACTTGCAAGTAAATTTATTCTTTAGTTGTTGTATGACAAAGTTTGAGTCCCCCTTGATGTTTAAGTATTTCACACCCATATCCTTGCAAATTTCTAAACCAAGTAGAAACGCTTCATACTCGAACACATTATTGGTTGCATCAAACTCCAATCTATAAGCAAACTTAAACACTTTACCATTTGGAGCTTGAAGCACAATTCCAACACCCTTTCCTTCTCTATAAAAAGAACCATCAAAATTCATGTACCATATCTCATCAACTCTATCCTTATGAACATTTTCCTCTAAGGGTACAATAGAGTTAGACAAGATGGAATAATTACCAAGACTCTCCTCATTTTTTGGGTTTCTTGGGTCTTCAATATGATATCTTCTAAACACTTTCCTAGTCAACTTGAAAGTGTTCCCATATGGAGTAGGGATGGTAGCATAAGATAATTCCATTTGTAAGTTACCACCCAAATCTGCAATTGCCTTTCTATTTGATAACATTCCCCAAGCATCTAGAACATCAATCACTACTATGTCCATTTCAAACATGATGTCCAAGAAGACTTCCAAATGTACATGAAAACCTTTAATCAATCCATGCACTTCAATCATTTTACTATCCATGGCACAAATGTTATGATAAGGTCTAGATATTCTAAGATTCAATTGTTCCATCACCTTCTTAGTCATAAAATTAGAACTTGCCCCTAAATCTAGCATTCAATTTTGTAATACTTTGTCGTTTACAAGTAAAGATAGGTAGAAAGGTAGATTCTTCTCATTACCCCTATCCCAATTATGTAAGATAACGGGTGCATCCTAGTAAGTAATTGTTGGTTGCCTATCAACAAAACTCCGAGGAAGATCTTCTATGGATTTAAGTAACTTCTCCCTTTGGGAAGGGATCTTCATAAGTTTCGACACCGGAACTAACATCTTAGAATTACTCAACCAACCACCTAAGTCAATATTCAAACTTGAGTCAACATGCACATTTGACTTAGGAGGATGTAGTGTCCCCAAGGCCGAGCCCCGTTACAGATCATGTTATATGCAAAAGAATTGTAAATATGTTCTATAGGCTGGTGAGCCAAGTTTTGAATAAGCTGTAGGCTTATGAGTTTTGTTAGGCCAGGGAGCCTAAGTGTTGAAGGCCAGGAGCCTGTTGATATACTTGTATGTATGCAGGTCAACTATTAAAATATAAATGCCACTAGTGCAGACCGTCCACGATGAAAGAGTGATGGGGGACTGAGCGTCCACAGAGTGGGCAAGGGACTAGGGGCTGGAAGGTGGGAAAGGGGCTGAGTGATGAGCCTAGGGGCTAAGCCTAGGGGGCTTAGGCCTGGAATAATATTTTTATTATTATT